>VZSF01002834.1:348241-878898 GCA_013398295.1 Chionis minor
GCAGGAAGTCCCTTTTTCATCTTTTTTTTTTTTTTCCTCTGAGTGGAAAGTTTAATTATTTGTAGAAGTCTCATACAGTGGCTGTAGCAGTCGAAAGGAAGGTATGTTTTCTCTTGGCTATCACCTAAGTAATCTTTCATACTCAATGGAAGAGCAGGCTGGAAAACACAAACCTTAAAAAAAAAAAAAAAAAAAAAAAAAAAAAGAAGTACTAATCTCTTTAGCCCTTCCCTGGAAGAACGTGTATATAAAGCAGGAACCTTGTCAGCGAACTGTCGTCTTCGTGAAGCTTCAACTTAGTATCTACAGCCCCACACTAAGGTATACCTAGAAGATGGGATATGACAATACTTCCTGGGAACTACTAATCTCTGATAAATACATTTCATCTTGGGGATTTGTGTTCGATGCCCTTGAACAAAATTATGATGTTTATTTCTAATAGTGTTTATTTTATTTCTGCTTGAAGTAATTTATTAAAAGATAAGAAATGTATTGGTGAGTAAACAATTACTCATAGGACGAAACAGAAGGCCACAACAATTTGCTTCAGATGTCTCAGAGTACTGGAGGAAAATGGTAATGTTAATTAAACATACACTTGCATAAGAGACTGCTGCCAAAGAACATTTGAATTGGATGCAAACTACACATGAGAAAGTTCTTATATAATGTTTTAATTGACTTAAGGTTTACAAATACTATTGTAAAAAAAGTATGTCTGGAATACATTGGTAGAGAAGTGAAACATGGTTCAGGTTAGGGGGAAACAAAGTTAGCAGGATCATTGTGTATAATCCCTATTCACTCATCCATTTAATTCATTTAATTATATTGTGTTTCTCCAGATAAGAATATGTTGGTTTCATACGGTCAAGGTCACCTGAATTCTACAGAATGTGAGCAAAAACGCTTTTGTAAAGGACTGAGTGACTGCACTGCAGCTGATCACTTGAGACATTTTAAACAGATCATCTTCATCACCATATTAGTTGGGCCCTGCTAATGTCATCTGGCAGAAGAAATTATGTTTCTGTAAGAAATGAATGTTTTAATTTTAACATACTTAAAGGAGTCCATTCGGTCATTTTAAAACACTATTAGCTCTAGATTCTTTCTAAGGCCCAC
The DNA here is from genome assembly GCA_013398295.1 of Chionis minor. Taxonomy (NCBI): domain Eukaryota; kingdom Metazoa; phylum Chordata; class Aves; order Charadriiformes; family Chionidae; genus Chionis; species Chionis minor. The sequence continues at coordinate 349,370 of VZSF01002834.1, forward strand.
TGGTTCCAAAATATTACTTTCCTTCTGACAGTTAACTCTTTGTATGAAGTTATGACTTTTAATAGAAGTATTTAAATTGTAAATATTGAAAAATCAGCTACTGTTCATGCATTGCAACTTTTCATGTATTTTAATATGCATATGCATATTAACACCATGAAAGCTCCATATTCGTAAAGCTGATCTTGACAGATAATAATAATTGTTGAATATAATTGATAATACTACTTATTGAAAGTGACCAAGCATTTAATAGTTTCTCTCTCTTTCACTTACTTTAATTCTGGAGAAACATGATGATTTAAATGTTCAGTATGGTAAGTTCAAGATTAATAATTCAATTATCATTAAGCACTGATTGAAACAATAGCGTTGCCTCGCCTTACAGTGTCAAGAGTTTTAGTGAACCATTTAATAACGTCAGTATTCTTCATACCATGCAATGGCTTCAGAACTAACATTTTGTAACAGCTGCAAAGGAGCTGTGAATTAGAGGCCTTTAATAGTTTATTTCAGTGGTTTTTGGTTGGGTTTTTTTTTTTTTATCTCGATACGTAATTGCAGACATTTGCTCAGTGTAAAGAATGGGCCAAATTCAGAACACGGGGATGAATAGTCCCAGGGGAAGGATGTTGCTTCACTGACATACAACAGAAACAACGACTTGGTCTGAACACCAACTCCTGGCGAAGCAAGTATGAGTGACAAGTGGCAGTACTTTGTAGCTATGCAGCAACTCACCTCCCTGCTGAGCCTTTGCCATGGGGCGATATTCAAACAAACGCATTTTGCCTCACAGTAAAATGAATTAAATGATCTCCCTGTTTTCTGCGATTAGACTAGCATAAGGCAGTGGACAGGAGCCATTTCTTAATTTCATTATGGTCAAATTTCAGTAAGGATTTAATTTTCATTTTAAAAGGGACAATTCCAGACTGAAGGATCATCTGAGCTTCCTGAGGAGTTTCCTCAGATAAAGACAGAAAGATGAATTTGCTTATCTTTCAGTCCTCAGTGAACCCTGGCTCTCAGACAGGTGGTCTTAACAGAGCTTAGGTGGACTTTACTCTTCAGCTTTTGATCTTGCCAGTCTCTTCTTTACTAGCATAAATGATCAGACAGCATGCACAAACATTGCCAGTTGCATATCTTTTGAAAATACAGAAGTCAAAAACCTGGGCTCCTGCCTGTTGCTTTTGATCTGAATCTATTCTTTATGTTTTCCTCAGATTCATAAATGTGAAGATATGTCTTAAGCTGTACCTATAACGTTTTGTTTATATTCACCATTTTCATAGCAAATACTTTGGAAAGATTTATTCTCAATTAAGGGATTTTAAAAGAACTCCGCTTTTTATTATTAAACTAACCACTACTTCTCTCCTTAATTTGTTTGGATAAATTGTTTTGGAAGAAATGCACAATCACAGACCAATTTTCCAAATACTACTGAATATATGCAAGTTTAAATTAATGACTCAGAAGCATAACCTCTCAACTCTACCTTATACTTATTCATAAAGACCATCCTGACAGATAATAATAATTAAGGATATAATTGATAATGGCACTTATCAAAGGTGACCAGGCATTTAATAACATCTCCTTAATTCTGTATAAACAGGATATGTATTACAAATCATAAATGTTCAATATGATAAACTCAAATTTAATAATTCAATAAGCATTAAATATAATTTATGCCAAAAGAATGTTTCAGGTGAATGGCAATTAAATATTACCTAATTCTCCATTAGGAGGACAAGATGCATTGACCTTATTATGCAAAAATAAATATCAGTAAAGCAGCAGATTTCCAGTAAACAAATACATTTATCAGGATAAACTATCCACTTCCTTGCACAGTAAGCGTTGGCATGAATCTTGTGCTTTGTTACAGACTTCTGCTCAAATTAAATGGCAGAAAGAGAACTTTGATGAGGCATACAGTATATACAGATTATCTAAGGGCACAATGATCAAAAAATATGAAAACTGATGATGATGAATGCAACTTCATATGTAGATCAAATAATACAATGAAGTAACCAGAATTGAACCTTGGCTCCAACCTCCTTTCCTGTCAACCTTATGGAGCTTTGAAAGAACACCCACTCTGTGTGTCTGCAGTGCCCAGGAGACCTGGAGAGAAATTTCTACTTCCTCTTTACCTATTTTGGTGTTCATACAGGTAGGCAAGTCATGACACCCACCAAAAGTCTGAGGGTCTGGGTTTTTTTTGTAAGACAATATAGCGATTTCAAGAAAACCGCTTAATCTCAGTTGAGTGGTACTGATAATATATTGTGAAGCTAAATTCTTCCTCTGTGAGGCTATATACCCATTCTTTAGACACTAGACTGAAAGATTTCTTTCACCTTTGAGCAGAGCCAACATCTACCACCTGTGTCTCTGACAGACTGCCATTTGTTTCAAATTTCAGAAGAGGAGAAAATGCACACTTTCTTATAGTGTTTCTGAGCAGTCTTCAAAATCCTCCCTCATGCTGCTATGTAATATTTCTCCTTTGTAAAAACTACGCTTTAAAAAAAAAAACCAAAACCCAAACACAAAGCAAAAACCCGCAAGGCTGTGTTTTTGTTAAAGTTGGCCAGATTTTGCCGTTTGGGGACAAGAACTAGCTAATGCAGCTCATCCTCGAACTCCTATTGACAGGGGACAGAGAGAAAAGGACATGTCACAAAGCAGAGCAACAGAGCACACCCTAGGCAAAGATGACTCAATGGGAAGAAATACAGATAATTTCACTGTCATCATTGCTCATATATAGGTAACAACCACACTGTTAGGATTGTGCAAAACAGGAAGACTCCATACCTCATAGGAGCCTACAAGGAACAACTAGGAATAAATAGGTCTGGCAGTACTTTTATGGCAACAGTCATGGCACTTTTTCCCCTCCCTCCCCAGACAAGGCGGCTGAACTCTAGAACTGCAGCCCTTTCATGGCAGTACCTCTAAGCCACCACATCCACTACTCCTAATAGCAACAGTTTGGTGCAGGGAAGTTAAGACCAACAGCTTAACTCAAAAAGTTACTGGCAACAACAGCAGAACCCGAGCATCAGTGTAATGAGATCTCGCTGCAGAATGACATACTGAGTTGTCACATTCTGTATTAGTTTCCATTTCTAAATGATCTCAGGCTGTAGCCATATGCAAAACAGATTACAGCAATCTTGTTTCAAGTGAGAAAAACATGGCTAAATGTGGCAACATTTGTACTGCAAATATTTTATTCTTCTCACCAGGCTCTGGTGAAAGAATAAACTCCTGGCCAAGACTGTGGGCTGTGCATCTGGATGCAGCTTAAGATGAAGCAATTACTTATCCTACAATAGCTCTGATGCTTCAAGATGTTGTACTCCATGTGTATCCTATTGTACGAATCTGTGAGGCACATGTACCCAACACATGTTTTCCCTGCAGTACCAGAATTCTGTATTGCTATGCTTGTACATTCTGGTCCTTATGTTCCCATACAAGAGGACATAAAAGCTAGGCTAACCATGTCCAATTATCCTTGCAATGCTAACCCTATACTACTGAGAACTCTAAAGTAGAAAAATTTCAGACAGCAACTCTAATGGTAGAAAATAATTCTATTTTCGGGGTGGGGGGGGAAGAAGAAAAAAAACAAACAAAAAAACCCAAACCAAATCAAAAAGCACTAAACAAAACAAACCCAACTGTTTTAGATGGAGATTTCTACTTTCTAGAACTTAATATAGCTGCCCAGTGGGTGCCAGTGCCTAGGATGTAAATCTAGTGGAGGATTCCTTGCCATTGCCTGGTAGCTCTCATTGACTGCTATGGATCTGTCACGTGCAAAGACAGTCTCCCTCAGCCAACTATACTCTGACAATTGGAGGGGGGAAAAAAACCAACCTACCAGCCAAGCAACTGGAGATACACTACGTAATTGATTTGATTTCAAGAACACTTATATTGATGATATTTAGCTTTCAAGTATAGTACCCAAAACAGCAGAAGGAAGCCTGAAATGTTTATTTTCCTGTTGATGTAGCAGAACAAAACTCAGGAGTTGTCAAAATATTCTGTTTTGCCATTGAATTTGGGTCAGGAGGCTTAGCAAGCTAGGACAGATTAGTTTCAAATGCTAAGCAAAGTGATGTCCTTCAGGTAGGATCCCAACAAGAAGGCAAGTGTGAAAAAAGTCTTGATGTCTGATACTGAGCACAAACTGTATCATAAGAAAAAATGGTTGATGTTCAACACAGTGAGTGGCATTGACCACCCCTGCTTCACACACAGAATCAGAGACTGTTTGCCCTTTGCAGTCAATATAAAAAGATAATTTCTTTGCTGACTTCTTTGGGGCTGCTTTCTGCTTTATATAAGAATTTACTGAAGTGGCAGGGATTGCTTGGGTTTTGTTTTATTTTCACAAACCTCCCCATAAAACAGAGTTTAGTATGCCTTTCTGATCTGGTGAAAGATGTAGTCCATCTAAAATCTAGCAAGCCAAAAGAAATAGTCTGTTAAAACTAGTTTTCCAGCCCCAGCAGGTGTTATAATTATTTCACTCCACTCTACTGCTGCAATGTTAGGGTCTGAGGAGGCTGGCAAAATAGCTACAAAGATGAAATTTCCCACAACTGTCTTTATTAGGAGAGCTTTATTTTGCTCAATATACATTCTTTTGATTTCCATAGGCATTTTTGGTATCTTAGCACGCAGTTTAAACTCAAGGATGGTAGCTTGTTTTCCTGACCTTTTAATCTCCTGACCAACTGAAGCTGGAAACAGCAGAACAGAAGGTCACAATTTCCTTGCAGCGCAGGATCCTCAGTATAGGATAAATGACATCTTTCCTCTGCTATACAGCTACAGTGAGGATTACCAGGGAGGCTTGCATGCTCAGAGGAGGCTGCTGTTGGCAGAGCAATCTGTGCTATACTAATCAACCAATTTGACCAATACTAGTCGTGTAAAAACAAGAGATTCAGAGGAATGAGGCTGTGAGCCATTTCCCACTTTGTTCTTGCAGTTACTCGAGAAGCCAAATAATTGCTCATCTTCCCAGTTTTTAAAGTCAGCACTATCAGTCCATCACTCATGTACAGGTTATCTGCAAATGGCAAAGCAAACAAAGGACTTTACTTCATCTCGAAACCTGTAGTATCCCCATACAAGTTGTGTGGGACTGCACAGTGCAAAACCCCTCCTTCCAGGCTGCAGTACCTCCACCTGAAAGGTCAAGGGAGTAAAATTCTTGAGGTCACTCCCAAACTTGATCTCCTGCAAGGGAGAATGTACAACTATCAGCTGAGCCTTTGTGCTGACCCAGAAACTGCAAATGTCTTCATTTCTTTTCTTGTTAGATAAGGAACTTTTCCTCTCCCTCTTAAGCTTTTTAGTGAGGAAAAAGAAAAAAAAGCCACCAACATCTTTTTTAGCTGTCTTTTTCTTCTGTGTTCACTGTTCTTTGTAATCTACTTTGACTCACTGACAATACGTGACTTTCTGTACTCTCACTCTGTCTTTTAATCACGAATAAAAAAGGAAAAACATACCACCCCAAACCCCCCTGATTGTCCATCACTCATGATTACAAACCATCTCCTTTATCTAGTGGTCTGGAGAGGAGGAGGAGGAACAGTAAACCTTTTTCTTTCATTGGCTCCTGCCCCAGCAATATGACTTCAATTGCTCCCAGTTCTCTTTTGTGCTGTATCTTCATTGAGTATAATTTTCAGATATGTCTCATGGGCAGCCAGGCACAATGCAACAGCAATGCCATTCCCTTCACACGCATTTTAAAGCAGCTATTGAGTATGTATTCTTTTTTTGGACATGTGAATTTCCATGACTGATATATCTGAATTTCTGATTCTGTTCTGTATGCTTTGATTCTTAAATTTGATGAAACTAGATTTACCGATGTGATAGTGATTTTTTTTTTTTTCTTTTTAAAAAGGGCTAAAATAACATACATAAATTGCATGCTTTTTAAATGCGGGGCTTAAGTGTTCATACTGTGACAATGGCTGTGTTATCTGTGGATTATAGTAATGTGCTTTATTTGTGTATACCCCTGAAAAATACTCAGACACTGCAATTACTGTAGAACAAGCAGTATAGCTGATCAAGGGCTTTTGTCCCGGCTCTTCAATGACATCCACACTCTGATTTGCTGTGACTGCCTACAGATCAGTGAATGTGCTGCAAGATTTTGCTTGGTTGGTATATAGAGCTGTAAATCACCCAGGACATGGGAGAAGGCAGGACTGCCCTGTTTGTCATCCCACCGGGATTTGTCAGGCATGTACTAGCTGAATGCGAGGAGGTGACTGTATCTTGGTCCACAACCCGTCTCTGAAACTCTTCCCTGTACCATTTATCTTCCAAAGAAGATTCGAGACTCTTGCTAACCTCAAGCACTCAAATATGTAAGTAAGCCATAAAGCTAGTTGCAAGGTTTCTTTTAAAAATGCTGGCTAAATTTCCCTTCTGTTTTTGCAGCACTCACAATTCAGGTTTTCCAGTTTTTCTCTACAGGCACAAACCCCAGCAAATGAATCAAAACCCCTTAAATTCTCACACCCATACATCTCAGGGAGTTGTTTTTTCACTAAAACCACAGAAGTTGCAATAAACCAGGCTGTGATTCACTCTCTAAATACAGGCTGGTGTCTCTGTCTCTACATTGTGCTCATTATTGCAATATCAAGGAGGATACTGCATTGTTTCCAAGGGGGGGGAGGAAATTAATTTCATTTGTGACCTGCCATTTGGCAACTCAAGGGTTTTTTTGGCCACACAGAAATAAGTTCTATCTTAACAGCAATAACATATTAAGAATCACTGCTTACAAAGCTCTCATTTTGGAAGGAAGAATTATCTTTGGGCTTACTGTCTTCCAGCTTCTCGGTAAACCTACCACACCAACCACTGACTTCTGAAGCTGAGCTGTACCATATCAAAGCCCAGATTCATTATCTGTGAAATGGGTATAATGATATTCATACTCTAGCAGATTAGGTTTTGAGGTGATAAGTGCCACACAATCATCTCCTGTAAATCACTACAAGTGCACACGTTGTATGGACACCTGCTTTTAAAAATGCTTCTTTGTAATCTGGCAGCAGTAACAAAATCCTGATCATACTGTTATGAAGCTCCTCCTGATGTACACTGTATAGCTAAGAGACATGAGACATTTTGTTGAGGCCACTCTTTATGTGAAATTACAAAAGAGGTAATGTTAACATGAAGTTCTATTTATCTCATCTTAGTCATGAACATGCCCTAATGGTATAGCTGTCTCTTCTGTGCACTGGTGCTCTCTAATCAACAAAATGAAAGGAATACTGCGGGACACACTTCTCTGGTGCCAGAATACAATTTATATTATGAGCATTTTTCCCAACCAATGCCAGAGAGGGAGGATACAACTCTCACCATCTTTCTTTGGAAGTAAAATTAAATTATCAATCTTCAATTTAGTTAGTGATAACCTCTGCTAAAACATTCTCTCACGGCTTACACTAAATATACCATTAAAATTTCCATTCTGTCTGCGCTACCAGGTGCTCTCTCTGCATAAAGACACATGTTCAACTTTGAACTGGGTGCTCACCAGCTGATGGGAAAGCAGCTTTCTGCTCAAAAAAAAAGTTTTTGCATATCACATGACATAAAAGTGCCATGTCATCCTATTAGGAACCACAAACTATAAGATGAATACAGCTGTAATCATAGCTAGAGAAAGAAAAAAGGAAAGCCTCTATTAGACCCTCTGTCACTGGGGACAACTTTACCAGTTTTGCCACAAAACAAGGGTAATTTCCTGGGTTGTGTTTCAAGAGAAAGAACATATCTAAGTAGCACTCAAAGACAAGGACTCAAATAGAGGTGGCTGCATAACAATTTCTATCTGTGGGAGAGTTCCTGCATGCACTTCTCTCTTCACTGGAGAAGTGAGTGGTACCAGTTTGGATCAGGAAAAGGAAGATGCTCCTGAATTACAGCACAAAGAAGGAATCTTCCAAGCATGGTGGCAACAGGGATATAGTGTAAATTATGGGGAATCAGAAGGGAAAGATTGGAACTCAAGCAAAGTTAAAATCAATGAGACATGGAGGGTTCACAGAGGGAAGCAAAGATGAAAGACAGAGGAAAACATTTGTACAGGTACCAGCAGGGTGAGAGCTATCCCTGCTCATGGTTATAAAAAAGCCAGTCCGCCTCTTGGTTAAAAATATCAGTTCTGAATCCCCATTACTTCACCCAACTGGTACAACTTAGCTATATGTGGAAAAGGAAGAGGAATTCTACCACAGCATAAAGAAACTGGTCTGATTTCCAGGTTCAAATTATTTCAGAAAAAAATCCTCTTCATGCATAGTCGAGGCAGGTATGTAAAAAACAAAAAATAACCTCAGATCCTATTTTGGTATTTCTGAAAGGCATTTGCAGTAACATGGCGGATTTGAATCCATGTATTCAGGAGTCCCGTGGGCAGCGTGACATGGAAGTGAGAGAATGCAGCATGCTAACTCCAGTTTGATTTCCCTTTTTGTCTTTGTAGACACAAAAGTGAGCTGACTGAGTTTCAACTTCTTGCTACTCTGTAGCTCCTGCTGCTTCTGCTCCTGTCCCTCCTGAACAGGACAAACTGACCACATTCTGGAAGACATTCAATCGCCATGACCAACTCAAGAAACCACCGTCTCCACAGTGTACAGAAACGATGGGAACAGCTAATTCCTTGAGTAGTCCATGTATTTACGAACACTAGACTTTGGACATGGCAGTAAACAATTGCCTCTTTCCTGGCACTGTGACAGCAATTTATTAGCATGCACCCAGACACCAATTGACTGTCCAGAAGAGCAAGAGCTAAACAAACTGAATTTCTCCCTTGCCAATGAAGCCTCTCTGCTTTGTAGGAAAAACACTTGCACTGGTAAAGACGTGCTACTGACAAGACAGAAAGATTCCAGATGCCGTGCAGGAGCACAGCACAATTGTTCCTCCTCTTGCCCCAAATTCTTGACCTCTGCTCAAGACTGCAGCAGATCAAAAGATAATCTGGAGTCTAAAAACACAATTATAAATCTTCCAGGACAGAGCTGGCTCAAGGCTTTTCTGCACAACAAACTATGACTGGAGTTTGACTACTGTGGCCCAGAAAAGGAAGGGGTGGAAATGGGATGGAGTGTCTCTTTCCCGTTATTACTGGAGAGGCGGGTGCAATGAAGAGTGGGAAGGAAAGACCACTCCTCTTGCCCTTCCTTGCACCCGTCTCTCCTGCAGCAGTAATTCTCCCAGCTCTAGCACGGACAGAGCGGGCAATGGGCTACAGCTGTTTGGCCATATCCTGCCTGGTGTCCTAGACAGCCACTTTGACTTGCCTTCTTCAGGTCTTGTCCCGGGAAATGCTTGAAATGATTAGCTTTCCTGTCCATCCCCAAGAGGAGAGAGACTGTTCCCAAGGCTTCATATTATTTTGCCAAGCTCCAACGAAATAGAGGAAACAAAATGGAAACCTTCAGACTCATGTCCTGGTAAAAAATTACTCTAATGTTCCTTCATTGCGCATGACTATGGTTTCACAATAGTCATAAGTCATAAGGCAGAGGAAGCTGTTTCTACCCTAGCGCTGCCCGAAATGTATGCCTAGAATTTCATACTTTTAATCATATACACCACATCAGTTATGCATATGAAATAGTTTGAATTTGCTGCTCCCTGGTCCTGCACAGGGCAAGTTTATTACTATGTCCAAATCACTGAAAATGTAGTTGATGCAGGACAAATTAATGCTCAATACTAATAACGTAAAGTTTATGATATTTAGCTGCCAGACAAAGACCATTGTAAACAACATTTCCACTATTTAGTGAACATATTTGTGTTTCTTATGCTCTTTAATAAACATAAACAGGACTGGAATGAGCAATTCCATATGTTGATGATTCTTTCCTTGATAGATTTTTTTTAACATCATTTAGAAAGTTATGTGTAAAGAACTTATTACACATGCCTATATCTAGTTGAATACCTAACCCACTTCAAACTGTATTGAGCTCAAACAAGTTGAATATTCCAAAGTATTTATATTGTCACAGCAAATATAAAGTATATATACAAATATATATATTGAACAAATTCAAGCTGCTCACTCACAGTCCAAAACTTATAAACAACCTTGTTTTCTCCAATGAAAAGGTTTTTTTGCACTTGTAAAAGTACTACACTGAATATGAAAAATCACACGTAACCCACTCCCTTCAACAGGAAGCTCACAAATATGACATGAGCTGAAAGGGTTTAAGCACTTTAAAACAGTTTAAGCACTGGCTTGAATCTATCGTGGTCACATCAGCACATTTGCTCACTGCCTTTAACAGCCACTCCGACAATGTAGCCCCCAAAATTGCTGGGATTAAGTGGCATTTTATTTATTTTACTTTACAGCTGTGGAGTAACACTGCTGAAGAGCCACAGCCTTTTCCCAAAGCCCAACAGCTGCTGCCCACTACCAATTGCTAGGGCTGGCTCTGTGCTCCTGCCTGCCTGCGTTAGGAATCCAGTTATAACTGCACAGGTGAAAACACTAGTTTTCGACACATTACCTCCTGCACTGCTAGACTGCACATACATTTTATACATATAGATATATAAATAAAACCACTAGATTCCTTGTAACCACTGTACATACAAGAATTTTGGCATTAAGGTTTCTCTTGTCCTACCCAAGGATCACCATGGGGCTAGGCAGATATAATATTTTCCACTTGATTGCAGTTCCACCAAATCCTCACCTTTACATTTTTCTAAGCCCCTAACCCACCCTCAACTTCATGGAAGTATATATGTTGCTCTTGAAATAAAACAAGACACTCAGTGTCCCAGGCAAGTGGTTTCTAACCAGGATGATACCATGATGCAACATGGACTGTCACACTGCTGAACAACACTGCCCCTCTCCGCACAGAACGAGCTGTGAAGACCACTAACTGAGTGGCTGCAAAACTCATCAGAGAGAAGAGAAGTCTGCAACAAAGGTTACAGACATTAGCCCAGAAATAATGGGAGTCCTGGTCATATGCCAGCTCCTGTCTGTTTAGTGTTTCTCAGACACTAAGCTGATGTGAGTCCTTTCTTGTTCCAGGTCCTTAATGTGGAAAAAAACAAGGATAACTACAGGTGGGGGTGGGGGGAGGAACCCAAGAAAAAAACCCCCACATGTCTACTGCTCAACCTTCTAACTTAACGCATTAGTTTGCAGTCCTTCCACTGTTATACATTATTCCCCACTTGATCAGAAAAGCAGTTTGTTTTCAAACTGGTCAGACAGCATGCATCAAGTTTTATTTCCATTCTAATTTTCCCCCCCTCCATCTACGTTAAGGTGAAAATTCGCTAACAAAAAACTTTAAAAAAAAAGTATAGACAAACAAACCAAAACCCAAAACATTAAACTCTTGAATTTAATTATGCATTGTGGCAGCAAGTTTCATGAGCTCATTATCTACCATGCAGAAAAAGTATAAATTTTTAAACACATATTTATTTTTTAAACATGTTCCTTTAACATCAGAAAGCACCAGCATGAGCACAAAGTGTACCTAGTCATCAGTCATACCATTAGTTTGCACAAAACTCTGCCATGTATCTTCTCATTCACTTTCTTCCTGAACTAGACTGACTTTTTTGCTTTTTCTTTTATTGTGTCCTATCTAGAGGTAAATCCAGGTCCTTAATCACTTTGGTTGCCTTTTTTTTTTTCCCTACACTTTTTTCACTGCCTCTTTCTCCTTCACATTAAAAATTTCAGTCTTAGATAGATAATATATAAGCAGCTTTTCACTAACTTAATTTTCCACACCTACCTTTCGCACTGTCTTTCAAATTGATGGATCAATAATAAAATGTTATGATATACATCACAACTCCCTTTGCCTGCTGACTCCAATACCCATGAACTAAGTATCCTTTAGTTGTGCTGGGAAGCCTTCAGCACAGCACCATTGTAGATGGTAGAGACAGGCTGATTGTTACCAAGAAGTTTTATTTTATTTTTAAAGAAACATCATAAGACAAAATGCTCTGACTACACATCTTGTTCTGCCTGTATATAGATATTTCTGTCTATATAATATTTTATTTCAGCATAAGGTGGAGGTCTTTTTCACGGGTGCCTAAATATGTATTTAGCTAAGTAATTTTAGATCTACTAAACAGTTGCGTTAAGGTTTGTTGATGCTCATGTTTTCTCCAGCTACATTTCTGCTTTGTTTTCCTTTCTCTTTTTTATCAAAGAAATATAGGACTTAAAGCAGAAAATTCTTGTCTCAGGATACAGTATACATCCAAAAGGAAGATGCAAATTTGAATTGGCAGAACTTAACACTAACAGGTTTGGTATCTGTAGCAATGTATTTCTATGCTCTGGTATGCTATTTATTGTCAAATCATTTCTAATAAATAGTAGGGGTTTGATTTTTATTAAAATAAATTTACACGGAAGCAGTATATCCTCTCCTATAATTCCACAGCTATTTAAATTCTAATTTCAAAGTCATTTCTGGATAAAAATTACCCTTAGCAACTATCTGAATGCAATATTTGCCTGTACAAAAGGAGTCACAAAAATTGTGTAACAACTACCTGGACATATTTAGAAGTGCAGATTTTATTTTTAAAGCTGTAAATAATAAAAAAACCCCAAACCAAATACTTAGCCAGTAAGAGAAGAAAGCAGATTTCCACATCTGCAGTATGTATTTCTCCAAAAGAGATTGCATCATTTACTATATAGATTTAAATATTTTAGGTACAAGACAAATCAATTTGCAGAGAACATATTTTTGCCTTAAACTTTTATCACCTCCCTTGTGTCATATTGGCCGATGCATCAAGGATGATTACTTTTCACTGATACAGAAATCAATAATACTGAATGGTTATGGAAAAGAGAAATATCTGCAGAGTTGTGGTTACTTGAATTTCAACATGAGGAAAAAAAAGAACAAGGTGAAGCACAGGTCACACTACAGGTAAATTGAGACAAACAGCTTATACTTGAGAACTCTTTAAAAAGGTTGCTAATCAGAATTCTACATTGCTAAATTAATATTTTGTTGAAATATATTTTAACGTACACTGTTTTCAAATCCTTCTCCTCTAAGTATTTCTTGTAATATTTAATACACTGTTCATGATACATGATCAAAAGCAGCGTTGTTTCCTGATTGGGTACCCAAAGTTTTATAAACCAGGAAGAAGGAAGTCTGCCGCATTAAACTCCAAATCTGTATTTGATTTACATTAATATGATTAAGATTTATGTCAACACATGGAGAATAAAATAGCAATTCCTGTAATTGTTCCTGAAAACAGATTTGAAAGAGCAACGGATGTCTGATCAGCACCAAAAATTAGTATAAACACTCAGACATTTATCCTTAGTACCTTGACTAGGAGAGAACATTGTGATAAAAAGTATAATTCACACCTCTCACATAGCTACTGCTTTCAGCTCAGACAACTATTGCAGACTCGGACAACAATACATCAGTTATCACTTCGTTTTGTATGACAAGTTAACACTGCCAGTTGTTCATTGCTAGAATTTTTAGGGGCATTTTTCTTAAAATGGTAAGTTAGATGGTATGGCTTGATTCAAAAGCGATCAATTCTGCACCAAATTTAGGGAGCGTGAAATGCAGAATAGAAGAGGCCCTGCATGATGCCTTTTATATGGATTTTCTGTTTACAATACATACATAGAGTACATCTACTGTCTTTGCACCTACTATTACAGATATTATAGGGTATCAGTTACAAGAGCTTATAGATGCTTGAAGTATACATGCTGCCACTCTTCCAAAGTTACAAAGCAGTTTACTTGCACTTGCACGACAGTTTACTTGTTCTAATGCAAAACATTACAACATTGAGTTGAAATGAAGTTCAACTCAAATGAATTGAACTTCATTTAAGAATTAAACTTGTTGTCTGACAATAGTTGAAAAAAGGAAATAAAAAAAAAGAGGGCGTAAAAATAAGTTGTGAAACACAGTACTAGTCCATGTAATTAGTTTATTAAAAAGATGTATTTACAGACTTTAGAATATGTAAGTAGAGACAACACAAAGATTTAAAAACAGCTTGTCTCAGCTGCTACTGAAAAGGGATACCCTACACTTCATTGGTCCTAATATTCAGCATTTTGAACAGCCCCAAGATATCTTGAAGTTAACAGACACTAGATATTCAGCATGTCTGAAAATTTGATCCAGTCTTTTTCAAATGCCATTCCTACTGAAAGGAGTATGAAGATTCAAGAGATATGCAAAAATCACTTTTCATCAGCAGAGGCGCCTTCAGTGTCCGTGTTCTACATACAAAACCAGCTATCCTATTTTCCAGCATTTTCTAATCTGCCACACATGACAAGTGGTGATACAGAAATCATAATGCAAAACTTCCATAATACTCAAATCCGTCCCCCCTCCAGAAAAGCAACACCACCCCCACCCCATCCCCAGCAAACAAACACACCCTCTACTTCACCAAAGGAGTGCTGCTGTGGGTATACACCAAAGCATGTCACTGAAATAAAAGGGCTGACTGCTTAAAGAAGACAGAAATGGGCTACTAGTCCTCCTGCAATATCATATACTGAAATCTGTATTTCAATTGATTACATACAGGAAGTGGGGGAAAAAAAACCAAACCGAAATCCATATATATACATATACATACATATATATATATATATATGTCTTTGCAGCCTTTTCCTTACTTGTGGTATTTGCTATTATCCCTATTTCTTACCTAGTTTCAGGGAAAGAAAGGAATATAATACTACAGAAGAAAAGGCATTTTGGGGGAAAAAAAGCCCTCCCCAGGTCTGATACATCCCCATGCTGATTTCAGACAAGTATGTCAGCATAAGAGCGGCAGACTCACAGTAAAAGGCTCAGTGGTGAATGTCAGCACAGCAGCAATCACCTTTCTGCCAAACAGGAACATAATGGACAAGCTGCAGGAGCTTACACATTTGGAGGAGATCTGCTAGACGGAACTCAGAACTATGGTGAACATCCACCCTCGCATGGTGCAAGCCACTGACACGGATCTTTTTTGAAGAGCATCCCTTCCATGTCAAGTTGCATCATTAAATACCCCAAATAAGTCTCCTTTATATTCCAAATAGGACTTGTTTGTTACAAGCTGCGTTCAGAGTCACCTGTGAAATAATCATACAAAGTAGGTAAGAGAAAGGGGAGCTGAGCTTGAGGAGGTCTGTATTCCGTCCCTGATTTCATCCATATCTCACTGCAAGGAATATTCTGTGGTTCACTGAATTAATTCATGACTCACATTCTCCCTGCTGAAAAATGGGATTAAAAATGGCTACTTGCTTTTATAAACTACTTTCTTTAAAAGAAAGTTGAAATAAAGCCAACATACTGGGGGGGAGGGGAGCGAAGATACAGATTTTGTGACTAGGAAGAAAGATCTCTGCTAGAAACCCACTTGCCTACCTGTAAATTACTGCAATAAAAAGAAATTACAAAAAAAAAAAAGTATAGTAAAGTGTATTAGGCTGATGGTGACAATGTTTTATATTAATAACATTCTTGGATACACGGTGCTTCAAGTATTTTTCTATAAACTCATCGCTACTGTTTCAGGGTTTTCCTATTGTGCATTAAGATTCGGGGTTAATGTGACATGTCCTGCCTCCTGACAACAGATTTTATGGCAAGCTTTTCAGTAAGATAATAAGCCTGTTGTAATAGGCCAGATATTCTATTCATATTCTATTTCTAACAGTGTTCAATAACAGACGTCTTGGGAAGAGTACTAGAAAACATGATCTGTACTGTTTGTTTACACTAGGAAAAGCGTTCTGCCCTTCTGATCAGATGGTTTACTTCCATCTTGCCTTTCTCCAATTTTTTCACCTTCACAAATTCTTTTAATAACAACATCTAGGGGATCTAGCAAGGACTTTGCTATTCTCTTCTCTGCAATCGTTCTCTCACAAATGCTTTATAGTACAGTAGAAGGAGAAAGTCCTCTGTCTTCCAGCCTGTGATCAGATCAGCTGCTTCCACTACCTTTTCATTTATTGCTCGTTTTCCTCCCCATTTTCCTCTTTTTCCTCTGGTCTGGCATCTTTCTGCCTCTGTTTTTCTGAAATGTCAGCAATTTTTTCTCCAGCTTATGAGCTGGAGAATGGGCCACATTTCATATTCTAAACCAAATCCATAAAATAATGACCAGCTTTAAGATATATTTACACTTTACTAATTGCTCTGTAAAGTTTACAGTGTTACTTGTGAAGATAGTAGATGCCACTGCAAGCTACTAATTGAGCAGCTACTGTCAAGGGAATTAACAAGCAGAAAGTCTTCACTGAAGTAGATCCCAAATACTGTACTTAATTTCTTAATCACAGTTGACTGTACAGCTATTATGCTACAAACCATTTATAATCTGATGCTTCTTAAAGACTCCACCCTGTCCCAGTTTGTGCAACTGTAATAAGCACATAAAAAGAAAATATCAGTATCCTTGGCTAATTTTATGAGCATCTTTGCCTTAATGTTTTATTCTCTGTGCTAAGGTTGATCCAATCCATTTCCCCATGTCAATCAGTTTCTTTTTAGAACAAAAGCTGTTGAAATCACGTCTGTCTTTTTGGTAGTAATTGGTTCAATTCCCAGATTAGGGAGATGTTTGTGTACCAACTATTTCTTATTTACTCAGGTTGGTATTTGCATTAGCTTTGCTACAGCCAGATTTGTGCTTAAGCTGTTCCTGATATGATTCAGGAAGCAGTAATTTGCAATAGCTATTATTTCCATAGTGTCTCAAAGGCTTTCAAATTAATATTATGGAGGTTTTATCAGCCATCATCAGTATTATTATCCATACATAGCTTTCTTATCTTATCATGTAGTATTTCTTCTTTCCCCAGCCTTTCCTGTTGTGGTCATCTGTAGCACGGTCTTATTACAGTCCCTTAATCCTTCTACCTACTAACTCCATTTGATTGATTCATTACAGAGACTTGTAGGCCTATGAGTCTTCATTTTCTCTATATGAAATACCGTTATTTCTTTCTCATTTTATTTAGTGATTAACCTGAATGTACACAATTTAAAATAATACCTACTTCATCCACTAACTTTTAGATATAGGCATAAAGAACTCCCAGATGGCTTTAGCTTATTGTTTCCCATATTCCTGGTTTAAAATAAAAGAAAAACAAATAAAGGATTAAAAAAAATAATTGAAAAACATGACAACTGAAACCTGGTTCTTTTGCATTACAATTTTAGAATAATGCAAAAGCAAAGTATATTACAGAGTATGTCACTGACTGGCTTTTTACAAGAAAACATTATTTCATTGTTTTGTGCAGACTTTAAATTGATGCGTCTGATATGGAGCATTCTTTGGGCAAGCACAAACGATTGAAATAATTTGTGCTTAATCTTTCATTCTCACTTGACTTCCAAAATCCCCATAATATTTTTAAGATATTAGTCCAGTAACTAAGTCTGTAACTACTTGATAGCAACATTGTACAACAACTAATAAGTTGCTACATTAATGATCAAGAATAAGCATTGCTTATTTTGTTCTTTTAATGTTTCATCATACATTGCAGCACAGCCACATTTTTCAGTAACTGTTTATTTTCATATACAAGACAGAAACCCCCTTTTTGGAAGATGAAAAACCAGTATGCCAACCTTGTCTCTTTCTTAGATTTTAAAGAACTTAAAGCAATTTCTCTGAGACTGTCTTGCACTGAAGGAACTTGAAAACTAGGAAGTACTCAAGAGATTTATGAAAGAGTTGGGGAAAAAAGCCCTCTGCACCATGAATATTGATTTTAGTTTTAAATAAAGCACTGAGATGATGCAAGATTAGAAAAACGCACATTTAATAATGAGGAAGTGACTCCACCAGTCCACTGGCTGCGCAAACTTAATAAATGTCATTTAGGGTTAAAGAGTAGGTGCTCAGCAATGCTGCAAAGTTATTGAAAATCCTAATTCTGGGCTGGCAATAATCAGCTCTGTTTGACCCTCAGTTCCAGAGGGCTGCAACTGATATCCTCAGTAAATAGCTGCTTTCAGTAAATTTCTGAAAGCAAGTTCATTATTGTGTAGTAGTCCCCAAACTTTTCCATATTCTGTATGACATCTTAATAAAGAGATGCACATTTCTCCTCCTATCTGTATCAGAGACATGATCTTCTTTTCCATTCAGTTCTTCAGTGTCCCTGGGGCAAGAACAGCAATTCCTTATAAGGAACATCTGTTTTACTTAATATAGCTTTTTAGCTTCTTCTGATGCAACTGAAGAAGTACAAACAATGAGATGAGATTGCATCACTTAACTAACTCATTCGTGGATCTCTAGTAAGCATGCCCCAAAAGAAGGCTTCTTGGGTAGCCATCTGCTACTTCTGCAAGGACAGAGGATATAGATCTGTACTAAAAGACAGTATTGACTTCTACTCTCATTCCCATCCTTTTGAGGAACAGGGAGAAAAGAGGAGAGATGTGCCTCATTAAATAACAACTCATTATAGCATAATCAGAATGATATGGAGATAGCAATGGTGAGGAGGACTACCAGGCACAGATTCGGACATCTGGGGACTGCCTATACACTCCTGAAGGGTCCTCCCTCCCATCGGACACACCTTTGCCATCCAAGCCTAATTCACTGCATATTCCTGCTTGACAAACCTGGTCTCCTTCTATAAGGTGACCCACCTAGTGGATGAGGGAAAAGCTATAGATGTTGTTTACCTGGACTTTAGCAAAGCTTTTGACACCATTTCCCACAGCATTCTCCTGGAGAAACTGGCTGATCATGGCTTCGATGGGGATACGCTTCACTGGGTTAAAAACCAGCTGGATGGCCAGGCCCAAAGAGCTGTGGTGAATGGAGTTAAATCCAGCTGATGGCCAGTAACAAGTGGTGTTCCCCAGGGCTCAGTACTGGGGGCCTGTTCCATTTAATATCTTTATCAATGACCTGGATGAAAGGACTGAGTGCACCCTCAGTAAGTTTGCAGATGACACCAAGGTGGGCAGGAGTGTTGATGTTCTCGAGGGTAGGATGGCCCTACAGGGGGACCTGGAGAGGCTGAATCGATAGGCTGAGGCCAATAGTATGATGTTCAACAAGGCCAAGTGCCGGGTCCTGCACTGCACTTGGGTCACAACAACCCCATGCAGTACTACAGGCTTGGGGAGCAGCTGGAAAGCTGCCCAGCAGAAAAGGAATTGGGAGTGTGCTCAACAGCTGCCTGAATATGAACCAGTGGTGTGCCCAGGTGGCCAAGAAGGCCAAAAGCACCCTAACTTGTATCAGGAATAGTGTGGCCAGCAGGACTAGGGAAGTGATTGTCCTCCTGTACTCAGAACAGGTGAGGTGCCACCTCAAATACTGTGGTCAGTTTTGTGCCCCTCAAGAAAGACATTGGGGTTCTGGAATACGACCAGAGAAAGGCAATGAAGCTGATGAAGGGTCTAGAGCACAAGTCTTATGAGGAGTGGCTGAGGGAACTAAGGTTGTTTAGCCTGGAGAAAAGGAGGCTGAGGGGAGGCTCTATTGCTCTCTACAACTACCTGAAAGGAGGCTGTAGCAATGTGGAATTTGGTCTCTTCTCCCAAGTAACAAGCAATAGGAAATGGCTTCAAGTTGCACTAGGGAGGCTTAGAATGGATATCAGGAAAAAATTCTTCACAGAAAGGGTTAGCAAACATTGGAATAGGTGCCCAGAGAAGTGGTTGAATCACCATCCTTGCAAGTATTTAAAAGACGCGTAGATGTGGTGCTTAGGGACATAGTTTAGTGGTGGTTTTGACAGTGACAGGTTAATGGTTGGACTCAATGATCTTAAAGGTACCTTCCAACCTAGACAGCTCTATGACTCCAGCACTTGCTAGTTCTCCCTCCCCATTCATATTAAGGCCTATTTTCCTATCTAGCTTTCGTATAGCTGTTTAGGTTCTTATGGTTCCATACTACGGAAAATAAGGAGGTGATGGCGACAGCCAACATGGCTTCACTCAGGGAAAATCATGCCTAATAAATCTGGTGGCCTTCTACAATGGCGTTACAGTATTGGTGGATAAGGGAAGAGCAACTGACATCATCTACCTCAACTTCTGCAAAGCATTTGACACTGTTGCACGTGACATCCTTGTCTCTAAATTGGAGAGACATGGATTTGACAGATGGACCACTCAGTGGATAAGGAATTGGCTGGATGGCTGCACTCCAAAAGTTGCGGGCGACGGCTCAATGTCCAAGTGGCCAACAGTGACAAGTGATGTTCCTCAGGAGTTGGTACTGGGACCAGTGCTGTTTAACATCTTTGTCTATGATGTGGACCGTGGGATTGAGTGCACCCTTGGCAGGTTTGCCAACGACATCAAGCTATGTGGAGTGGTCAACATGCTGGAAGGATGGGATACTATCCAGAGGGACCTGGACAGGCCTGAGAGGTGGGCCTGTGCAAACCTCATTAAATTCAACAAGACCAAGTGCAAGGTCCTGCACATGGGTCAGGGCAATCCCAAGCACAAATACAGGCTGGGCAGAGAATGAATTGAGAGCAGCCCTGAGGAGAAGGACTTGCAGGTGTTGGCAGATGAGAAGCTCAATATGAGCCAGCAAAGTGTGCTCACAGCCCAGAAAGCCAACCACATCCTGGGATGCATCAAAAGAAGTGTGGCCAGCAGGTCAAGGGAGGTGATTCTGCCCCTCTACTCCACTCTCGTGAGACACCTCCTGGAGTACTGCATCCAGCTCTGGGGCTCCCAACATAAGAAGGACATGGACCTGTTGGAGCAAGTCCAGAGGAGGGCCACAGAGACAATCAGAGGGCTGGAGCACCTCTGCTATGCAGACAGGCCAAGAGAGTTGGTGCTGTTCAGCCTGGAGAAGAGAAGGCTCTGGGGAGACCCTATAGCAGCCTTTCAGTACCTAAAGGGGGCCTGCAGGAAAGATCAGGAGGGACCCTTGATCAGGGAGTGTAGTGATAGGATGAGGGGCGACAATTTTAAATTGAGAGAGGGTAGATTTAAATCAGATATTTACTGTGAGAGTGGTGAGGCACTGGAACAGGTTGCCCAGGGAAGCTGTGGAGGCCCCATCCGTGGAAGCGTTCAAGGCCAGGTTGGACCGGGCTTTGAGCAACCTGGTCTGGTGCAAGGTGTCTGTGGCCATGGCAGGGGCGTTGGACCTCGATGATCTTTAAGGTCTCTTCCAACTCTTACCATTTTGTGATTCTACAATACTTCTGCAGAAGTCAAGACACTAACATTATTTATATTATATTTATTTTAAGGGACCATGACTCCTACATGATGTGACTATCTTGAAAAACCGTAAAGCAATATATCAGGCAATAAAATGATTTATTAAATTGATTATATGCTTATCTTGCCTTTAAGTTTTGTTGCCTTCACCCTCTTCATGCAGAACGTGTTTTTTACGCTGCATTTACAGTGATGTAAGTATAGCAACACCATTACTTTCTCATCCCCTAGATGAGTAGGCAGCACACCCATGTTTCAGTGTTTTACAATCCATCCTTGAAAGTCATAAAACACTTGGAGAGGAATACAACTGCTTCAGAATTTGAACACTTCACTTCTCTGGAAGACGGGACATGTGGGTATAATGGTTTAGGATAAAATATAAAGGAATTGAGTATGTCTCACATGTCAGTGGTCTAATCTTCAACATCAACATATGATACTTCTCAGTGTAAAATACTTGGGTTACATCTCACCTCAATGCCAGTACTTGAAACATGGAAACTAGGGTTCATCTCAGTATGTGCTACAAGTACTTGAAAACTCTGCATTCTTTGTGCAAAATGCATGGGGGAAGAATCCAGGGAACGATCCAATATATCAACATATAAAAATATTTACATTCCTGGGAAACTACAGCAGAATTGAACATTCACATGTTGCTGTGCCTCCCTGGAAAGCAGATTTGCTTCTCTGCTGATACATCACTAGAACTCAAATACTGCTGCATCTATTTATATGGTTTATATATGGCTCTAGTAGATGAGTTTCTCATCCCTGTTCTTGAAGCGTGGGTGTAGCGAGTCTCTCCAGAATACAATATATAGATCTTCTGTAGTTCTCCCGCACATGCCACACAATTTCAACATTTAAAAAAAATAATCAAAATCAGATATTTCTATTAAAGATTCAATTACCTTGCAGTATGTAAACCCATAGAAACTTACAGGCATTTCTTCATAATCAGAGTCCACAGTTTCTCAAAACAAAAATTATGAACCCAATTAACCTATCCACTACATTCCCTCCCTCTCCCCGCTCTGCTTACCCCCTACACAGATATTCCACATTTTTACTATGGCACAGAATTATGCATGCTGTTAACAAAGCACTAATAACGGAAAAAGCAAAAACTAGATCCAACACTCCCAGAATCAGTGTTTTTAACCATTCATTAGGCATTATTTTAGGCCTTTAGAGAATCAGAATTGTACAACAACTACCAAACTACTAAAATTTACAGATGTGTACGTAGGTGGTAATAGATCAGCACCTCAACTATCCCATTGTAATTGTTTGCAAACACCAGCTTATAAAAAGCTCAGCGAGTACTATCAGTATCTTTGAATTTGAAGAGTTAAATAGGCTTGTTACCCAAATTTAAACAATGGATACTACTTATTGCTTCCTACATGGAGGTAACTGACCACAGTACAGGATTCACAGTTCACAAAGTCAGATAGAGTTGATAGCTGATTTCATTGGTTTTCAAAGCAATAGTAATGCTGCCTACGTTCTCCACACATATTCTGCTTACAGATATCTCAGAATATTATTTGAAATGGCAATCCTTAAGAAAGCAAACCAAATGTTATCAGGACTTCCTTCTCTCCAACAATAATCAGACAAGTCTAAGATGACACTCTGTCATCAAGATGCAGAGAGTACTAAAAAGGGTACTCTACCCTTTCTACAGGAGGGAAAAGTGTTCGCCCTTTAAGTTTCAATAGTTACTACATTAAGTCTTCTGTTGTGAAGAAATAGCAATGGAGTTACTGATTTATCATTAAGCAAGTTTGTTGTATAATAGTGATGAGAGGGATAAGAATAATGGCTTCCTCAGCTGAGTGACTAAAGTGAAGTGGGGGAACAACAACCAGAAAAGCAAGATGAAATAGTCTATCAGTTCACTTGATTTTAAACAACCTGAAATACTTGACTCACACACATTTTGGATTAGTTACCTCTTGCTTCCTTTCCTTTGCCACCTCATTGAAGAAAAAAACCTCAAACCAAACAAAAACCTCAAACCCCACAAACGAAAAATGCATGATAGAAATAAATTCTTGCCACATTAGCAGACACTTACATAAAATGGTGCTTCATAATCATGCTGCCCTGCCCTCTAGCATATTAATCTGTGTCATCCCCAGATTTCCAGTTTTTGCCCTATCACCTGGGATGGCAATGAAATTGTCCAAGAATATTGTCCCAGTATCAGCCTTGGAACAATACCACCCTAGCCAGTTGTCAAGTAAGTTTGCCACTTACCAGTATTATTTGAGCCCCAGGGTCCAGTCAGATTTTTCCCTTATAGTCTACTCATCCAGTCCACTTAGCCCCAATTTGAATGCCATGATACTACAGAAGACTGTATTAAAAGCCTTCCTAATGTTAAGGTAGATGACACCTACTGTTTTCCTACAGGGACAATCATTTCATCAAAACTAATGAGCCTGTTAAGGCACAATCCACCCTTGGTAACTTGATATAAATAAATGATAAAAAATAAGAATCAATTCTTTAGGGGTCTGTCTATATAATTCAAGCAGAAATCATCCATTTCCCAACCAGCAATGTAATTACACACTATTTAAAGTCAACCACCAAACCAGTAGAAACCAGCAGAATTAGAGACCCTGATGCAAGATGGACACAGGCCAAGTAATGATGTAGCTTGCCTGGAGCTGGAATTAGTACAGACGCAAACAGTACATATAATCAGTGTATGGGCAACAGGTACTTGGTTATAATGCTGTGCAGCAAAAAGTCTCTGCAAAACATCCTGCCTGAACAAAAATGGGGATGTAGGGTGCGAATGTAAAAAATATGTATGCTTTAACAATATGAGCTCAAAAATTCTTCAAAACTTTGAACTTTACAGAAGTCTGAGGAAATAATGAATGATTGCACTGTTCCAAATCTGCCAATTATTTTTTATTGCCAGGTTTTCTACCTTTACAAAACTCGCTAACATTTCCAAACTTATACTTTGCTGGACCTCGAGTTGCAGGAAGCAGTAGAACACTACTGACCCGCACTGTTTTCCAACATAATTTTCTACAGAGCTTGAGTAATTTTATAGAAAGTCTGTATACAAACAGAAAATTTGAACAATTTTACAAAGGCTGTACACAGCATTCATATACTGTATTTCTCTTTATAGCTTGTGTTTATTAAAGGTAGTTGAAGCAAGTTCAGAAACAAAAAACGTACAATCCATATGGACTTAACGAAAATAAAGTACAAGTGAAATCTCATCATTGAGCTGATGAGTATCTACACTCCTTGCCTCCTCTGGACAACATTTGCAAATGTATCCAACATGCACACAGGCTGGAGCAAGAAGGAAGTGAAAGAAATTCCATGGGTTCTGCATCATTCACCTATGGACAGAACCAGTATGTTCTTGTTCATAAGAAAGCTTAGCTTAAAAATAAATATTTAATAATTTAAGGATTTTTTTCTTTCTTTTGGACGGTCTCTGCCCCCCATCCCTAAAAGTATTTCTACAGAGGCATCTATGAATTTATTGGAGATATGATAGAGAAAGCCAAGAGCTTTGTGTCAGTATCAGCTTTGTGGCAATAGTTAAGGCCAGCAGTTTCAGTGAGTTATTGAAAATATATTCTTCATACAAATCAAGAACTGAGAGATCAAGTTCAAAAGTGAAATTATGGGAGAGGTTGAACTGAACTAAAAGAAAAAAAGTTTATGCTGGTCACTGATAACAGGGTGTTGGTTTTTTTATAGGCATATTTGTCAACATTCTTCTACAAAATATAAAATAATTTCCAGATTTTTGTGAAGAAAGTGGCATGCTAAATTTACCCAGAATTGATTTTTATGGTTGTAATAAATAACCACACAGACTTTCCGGATAAGGAAACATTAGTGTTAGTAAAATATCTTCAATGAAATGTGGAGTATTCTATTTTGTAGCCATGCTTTAGGAACTTCAGATGACATCTCTAATGCCCAACTTTATTCCATTTCACTAACACAAAGGACTGAAGTCCTTTAAGCACCTCTGAACCACAAATAGGAATCTCCTGTGGAAAACAAACAGCGGAGTCTACTCCTGAAAGCACATCCTCTATTGACTTGCTCCTTAGATACACCATTGCAAAGTGACTCAACATGCTGCATTTTGTAGCACTGGGTATAATGCTTAATTATCCAAATGTAGGTGTTATAGATATCCATCTAGATAAATATATAACGGTATATAGGTGGTATCAGTATAAGGCTTTAGCAAAGAGTCTTGGGTAAGACAGTCCCATATAAAATTCAAACAAGATTTAAAAACCAGTATCAACCTTAAAACAAATAGAGATATATATACACACACACTCTAAGAGTAATAGAAACCTGAATTCACTGCATTATCACAGCTTTTCTACTGTATCTGCTTTTCTCCTGAGCCAGCGCCACCTAAATCTTCCCATCCCAGGCACTATCCTTGTAGAAATGTCTGGATGATGTCCACAATTTTGCTCACATGCCTATGTGCATACCATACTCCAGTGTGATGACTCTTTCCATTTCCTACCCCTGTCCATGTACTGCTATTTTAATAGAAATATTGTATTGTCATACTGCTATTGTGGTAAAAGTAAACAGAAACTTCAGTTCATGTCCCCTAACCTGCACCATCATGCATACATATGGTGGAGAAAAATAACATAGGGAAGTGTAGCCTACCAGAGAGCAGAGTGGGATAGTGGTGCACTGCTCTAACATCTAGCACAGCCAAATATCTTTGAGCCCAAACGTGTCTGCTAAACAGGAACACTGCTTCCGCTCTTCTTTATTTCCTCTGTTTTACTGTTGCTTGTCAATCTATTTAGTCTACAAATAGAAGCTATTTTGCCAAGAATATGAAAAGGCTAAAATGCCAGAAGACCAATTTTAGCTGATACTGTCTTTGGTAAAGAAAGACAGACAAGCCGTGACTCAAATGCCATTATGTCATGGCTCTCTGGATGCCAGAACAGCAATCCCGATAGCAGGGTAAAGCTCAGAGATGCAACTGAGACAACAAGAGCAGAAAACACAACATATAAGGGAAAAAGTATGAGTGAAACAATTCCGTTCTTTCAGGGCTTTCCTTTAAGACTTGTGTGTGTTTGTTTCTTAAATCCAAAGCAGAACCTGCAAGACCTGGAATGCCAGTGGATGGGGACTCAGAGACATTTGGAGACACCGAGTACTATGGAAAATAACAGAGGAAACTAATGCTGTCAGAGCAGTCACATTTAAGAGAACCCAAATGATAACACACAGGCTTTCATTATTATGGTTTCTGCACGTACCCAGAGATTTTTGCTAGATGAGAGAAGAAATCACAGTTGAAATAAAATAAAAAACCCTAAAAATCTTTCTTACTGGCCTGCAGCCAACTCTGGCTATTTCCCGTTTTAAACAGAGGGCACAACCAGGAGCATCCCAGCCACAAATGGACTGCAAAAGGCAGACAAAAGCGTGCCTAGGGCAAGTGGGCAACTTTGACGCGTATTTGCTATAGCTTTTGAAGAAAGTGTTTCTAAGTAATGAGGTTTCAACATATGCAGTACCAGTCTTTAGTACAAGATTAAATAAGATCAAATTATACACAAATACAGATAGTGTAGAGTAGTAGAGGGTTATTTTTTTCTTCCGCTTAGTCCCAGGTTGATGAGAGAAATCCCCCCAGTTTAAAAGATAAATATGAGACAAATTCTAATGTTTACATTTCATAATTAAGTACCTCCAATTAGTTATCTGCATGCTTATCAGGTTACTAATAAGTTTAGCTACAGCAAGCTGTTTAGTCAGTTAAAATATTGCCGTAGGATTATTACTTCTTGATCCTTTGATTACTACTATATCCTTTCTAAGATGTCATTTAGGCAAAAATCATTGAAATGTGGATCCTGAATTATATAGGATAACCATTAAATTTCTAGCAATATGCTTTATACAGAAACGGTCTTGCAACACATTTTACTATTCTTCATACTCAGGAATGCCCTGGAAGTTACACCTTTGACTTGTTCAACACATGGTTCTTCCACCAGCCTAGTGACCTGAAGTATTCTCTGCTTATATCTGTCACACGCTCAGGTTGTTCCCTGATCTCACCCATGCCGTACTTCCATTACACTAGATGTTTAAATGTACAATGAAATTCTGAAAGCCTTGCCTTGAAACCACAATATATCATGGTTTGTCACCCTTGGAGTATAATCTAATACAAACAGCATTCAAGTCTTAAGGACATACGAGACACAGAACGTACTGAACACAACCACCAAGTCTGGTCCCAGTCTCTCTAGTTGCATGTCTCAGCAGTCTGCTCCGGTGTATGCGAATATAAAGGAGGCAGTACAATTTTCCCCTTTGACTGTTTCACCAATTGATTCCCCCTGGCTGAATTCCCAGAGTCTGAGTATCACAGTCCCCTAATGAAGACTTCATAGCATTCTTTTGAACTGATTCCTGCCAATATGAAAGTAGCAGAGCAGAAACAAAACTACTAATGTGATGTTAGAAGTCACAATTGTTAACTTCAAGAAGCCTTGGTACACAGGTTAGAAAAACACGTTGTTCAAGAAGGAGATTGATAAATTCACAGAAAACCTGGAAACAAATAAAATGACCATTAAGGGACTTAACTCTTCAGTCCTATTCAAAAAGAAAAATGTGATTCTAAATAACAAGAGCAGTATTTTTGTATTTAAAACCATTTGTTCCACATAAAGAGCGGGACTAAGAAATGGATACGTGAGAACAACTGCTTTAAAAAGGTAATTATAAGTCAGGCTGTTATTTCATGAAATGAAGTTATGAAGGTTGAGTAAATGCTCTATCTTTGACCATTTTACTACATACAAAAGGATTCTCTGCAAGAAAATATATTTTCTAATGATCTGGACCATCTGATGAAAGTTGCCAGATATTCAATAACACACAAAGCCTGCCCATGGTTTTTCAATGCTTTCACGCATTGTTTAAATTTATAGTATTTGATTACATTAAAAATAAGGTTTGTTAGAACTAAATGCCTTCTCGTGGAGGCCTAAGAACGAACCACGGTTTGACATGAAACATAATTCAAGTTTTTATTTCCCATTTCAATTATCAATTTCAATATTTCCAACCCAATTTACCTTTTAGCAGGGCTGAAAAATTTAGGATGCTTGGATATGATTATGTGTTTATAATGCTACTACCTCCATTCCTTATACCTTGAGACTTTGCAGGGGTTTTTGGTTGGTTTTTTGTTTTAAACCCACCTCAGCAGTTTTAGTCTAAAATAACTTTGCTTATTAAAATCTGAAGTTGTCCTGATTATTCTAATACAACCAAATGACATTTAATTTAGGAGAAATTACTTTGAACGTGCAATCTAGGAAAGGAAGAAATCGAACACTTTCTCTATGAAGCATTTGGGATGTACTTAAATTGGTTTTGATTGTTCAGAAGGGTAGTGGAAATTTAAATCCTACAAGCAGAACCAAACTAGCAACACACGGTAGTATAGTCAGTTAATCTTGTGGTGTTCAGTTTGTTGGGTCTATGCTGTGAAATTGCTCCTGAGGCTTTCATGTGGAAAATGAGAATGTTCTTTAATGGCTGATGGGGGAATGAAGAAGTAAATACAAAGAAACTCCTACAAGCTCTTAATATTAACTGCACTAAGTAAGTGTAACTAACTGCATTAAGTTATTGATTTATCAGGGCTTGACCATATAATATTCTCTTTCATTCTCTTGGAGGAAAAAGATGAAAAAAGAATGTTAGACAAGCCAACCGCTAACATGTTACTGAAAAATGATACTGTTTATGCCTCCAACTGTTTCTGTAAACTACCCAAGGAACAATTAATAATGACCTCAGATGGACTAAAGCTCATTGGCTTTAGCTAACATAGTTTATCATATCTCAAGAAGATGTACTTTCCTGAAACGCTGTACCATTTTCAATTAGGTCCATCCTCTTAAAAAAACCCCAGTAAGTATAGTAAACAAGGACAGGACAAGATGTTACGGGAAATCTACTTTGTTGCTACAATCAGATTAAAACATCTGACAATTTTGTTATTGCCACATATCACAAAGACTCAGGAATTGAGCTAACCATGTCAGTTTATTTACTATTAAACTGTTTGAATTACGTGCACTTATGGAAAAGTCTGCGTCCTTAGGACAGAAACAACTTGGAGGCTTTTACTTCAGACACATTCGGGTATTTTCCACTCTGTTAAAACTTAAAGCTACAGTGGATCTGTTCACAGGGAGACCTGACAAGAAGTTGCAGACATGTGCTGGTCCCATTTGAGCTGCAAAATCAATTCTAGTTGGTGATTAAACTTGCGAACCATTTTAAAGGTAGAACAGTATATGTTTATGGAAGTCTTAGGGCTTTTAAGCGCAAGTACCAACAGTGAGTTTCAGCAAATTTGAATTCTGATTACCTTTCCCATCCCCAATTAACAGAAAAGCAGGTTATGTGCACATACTGTAAAATCACTAAAAGCAGCTTGTTTCCCTAACTTGATAGAAGTGTTTAGCCTACCAAATGTTACCTGCCAGGTGCAGTGTAGGAAACATTTGCTCCATTAGAAAAAAAACCCAAACCCACAACAAAACTAACCAAACACAAAAATAAAACCCAAACCCCAACCAAACACAGAAATAAAACCCAAACCCCAACCAAACACAGAAATAAAACCCAAACCCCAACCAAACACCACCACCTACTGAACATGCTGCTCTGTCTACACTACCACATAGAATCACAGAATCACTTAGGTTGGAAAAGACCTTTAAGATCACAGACTCCAACCATAAATGTAACACTGCCCAGTCCACCACTAAACCATGTCCCTCAGCACCACATCTACACATCTTTTAAATACCTCCAGGGACAGTGGCTCTTCCACTTCCCTGGGCAGCCTGTTCCAATGCTCAGCAACCCTTTTGGTGAAGAAATTTTTCCTAATATTCAATCTAAACCTCCCCTGGTGCAAATTGAGGCCATTTCCTCTCGTCCTATTACTCAGGAAAAGAGACCAACACCCCCTCACTACAACCTCCTTTCAGGTAGCTGTAGAGAGCGATAAGATCTCCCCTCAGCCTCTTTTTCCAAAGAACTCCAGTTCCCTCAGATGTTCCTCGTAAGACTTGTGCTCTAGACCATTCACCAGCTTCATGGCTCTTCTTTGGATGCACTCCAGCACCTCAATGTCTTTCACATGTATCCAAACCATACCTGTATGCAAAAACTAGTAATTGCACAAGATACTGCATCAACACAGAATTTTAACTGTTTCACATATGCACGGTGGTTCTTAACATACACAAGGGTAATCAGTTTTCTGCTACTTTTACAGCAGTTAGAATGGCAGCTCCTAACATGTCTTCAGTTTAATGCAATTGCTTTCCCATAAAGAAGAGGAAGAAAAGAGTACAGTATTAGAAGCAGAAACCCTTTTGCAGGCCGAAACTTAATTTCAATTTTCTGAACACAACCCAAAGGTTAAATTGTTTGGCAAGCCCATTCAAAGCTTTAGTTTGAAAGGGATAAAGTACATCTGATCGTTCTTTTCAGTTCTTGTCCATCTGTTTTGGTTAACAGCATGTATTCTTGGGTTTTGGGGTGGGGTGGGTTTTTCGTGTGTCTTGAAGGTAGGGAGAGATTTTATAGTTGCAAGAACAAAGTTCAGTAAACTTAACTATACAACATTTTTTAAAGAAATCCCTCTGCAAATCCATATTATACCTTATGCTCAATCCAGGCTGCATTTTGAGTCAAGGGAGCTTGGTGCTGTTACACTATACACTACTGAGATAATTCAGAACAATTTTTCATAGCCTCACAAATTACAGATAATAAGAACTTGCAAGAAAACATTTACACTATGCCAAAGCCTGCACCAATGAAACCATTGTACATGTAATGCTATTTGTCTGCAATCAGACAAATCATTAGAGTTATACCCTGAAAACCTGAAAGATCCCATCATACACATCCAAGGTTGTTGAAAGTAAAGCATGATGCTTTCTAAAATAAATACAAACTTGCGTAAATTACACTGATGAACAGTAAACCATTTTGTGAAATATCATTTTCATTTCATAATACTGGCTCTGCACAGTTTGTGAAAGGTGTAAGAGTTTTTAAAGCAACATTTGATTAATTCTATTCGAACAGTTGTAACAAGATGAGGAAGTGGCACACATTACCTAAACATTTCTACATTTTGATATTTTTATGAGTAAACAACGTATCCCCGTAGTGCCAATTTTTACTTAAGTCTCCTGATTGTTACTAATCAAGGCAGATATTATCCTTCTTTCTCCCAAACAACTGTCAGTGATTAACTTCCTGCCTGCCCGACCCCAAAACTGTAGTTTCAGCTCAGATCAGTTGACTGCCGATCTGTCCTCAAAAGATATAAGGCTAAAGTGTCTTGTTGTGACCAAGATTTCAGACATTGTAACCCGTATTAAGCACGCATTTAGATTATAAATGGATTTGGCGTTAGTGAGAATCCGCCTCATACAGGTCCTTTTAGCAAAAGCAGAGTGGTTTTGTTTCAAAGGAAACCAGGGTAGGACACAGTATACCATTATGTAAATACAGTCACCGCAAGAGAAAGAACAGCTTCCCCGAGGCTTCCCACCGCTCAAATTGGCTGGCAAACTACCTTTTCACACACACAATAGAGTCCAGCTGGACCAAGGAATCACAGCTATTTACCGTAATGCAGACTCTGACTTTTTTCTAACACCAGATAATGAAGCCATTGACTGCAAAGTTGGACGAGTTTTTAACACAGTTGTTTGAAGTATTTTCATGCATTACTGCAGGTTTAATTATCAAGAAACTCACGACTACTATTCAAAACACAGATTTGAAAACTTGCTTTAGCGATCAATGTGAGATTTAAATTCCAATTTCGATGGCAGAAGTTACTGTTTACTAATCCCTTTTGTCTCTGACTGACAAGAAATGAGAGAAGAAGAAAAATAATGTGTATTTTTGAACCTTTTGAACAGCTGAGTGAGAAAGGCTTTGCCAGAAGAAGCGGTGACACACAGGTGGTATCCCCTGCTGCAAAACTTTAATAACTTTTAGACTAGATCCTCTAACATTTTAGACTGTTAAGGAAGAAGGAAGGAAAAGCATTCCAACAGAGTTCCAGTAATAAAAAACTGTTATCTTAGGCTGGCATAAAGAAATGACATTACGCTGTTTATCAGGAGGTTTATGTCTGATGAATGGCAGCTAAGTGACACAGAACAGACTCCCCAGAGCAGTGTGATGCTCCTACCTCAAGTCTGGCTGCTGTAGAAGAACCTGGAGAGCATAAGACCCTCATAGCACCTCTAGTCAACTTTCTCTTTTCTGAGTTTTCTTTTTTCCATTATGGTTGACATTTTCAAGTATGTGATCCGTTCCAGAGTATTAGCCTATCAGTGCGAGCTGCTGGAGTAAGACTCCACTCAGAAAGAATACATATTTTTAATTCTAAATGAAAGTAAAAAGGATAGGTTCACTTTCAACTGTCTGCTTGAAAGACATTTTTTCAAGCAATAAAGCCGGGAGACAAGTTTAATAGAATATTCAAGGCAAAAATGTCTCTCTAAATTTGTTTTATTTTAACAACTCTAGGGATAAATTAATTTACTATGTGATTAAATTAGAACCTGACAGTGACAATAAACCCAGTCCTGCAGAGTATTACACTCACTTGGGAGGAACAGAACTGTAATTAAATAAAAAAGCCCACCCTAATTTATATCTAACGTATCTTTTTTAAAAAATACTTGATGCGGTGCTGTATGTAATGAGGGAAAAAATACAAGCTGGAAGAAAAAAAAAAGAAGTTCTTTACCATTCTTCTCTAATCATATGAAATGTGTTCTACTTTAGAACTGGGATAAGTCTTAAGCAAAACAAGACTTCAATACCCTTCAAAGCACACGCTTAACTTATCTTCCTTGTTAGAAGTTTAAGCTTCACTTTGAAATATTTACCAAAAACAGTATTACTTCCATGATGCTAGATTAAGACTAAAGTATCTGAATAGTGCCTTGTTTCAGGTGTCTTCGTTGCATAACTCTACTTGCTTATCAGATTTTTGAGGTGCCAAAAGCTTTTTTAACAGCAATCCAAACATTTGTATATAGAGGAGTAATAACTATGCTAGCTAATGTCAAAACCTGATGATGCAAGTTACTAAAAATACACGATTAACTCATAAAAAAGATAAAAACCATAAGATACTTTTAATTAATTCTAAACAACAAAAAAACTTCCACAATATAACAAGCAGATTTTATTCTATTTGCTGAGACAAACTCTAGCTCACAGATTATTTGCTGTAGGGCATTTTTACACACCTAGTAGTCAAAGCAGCACCAAAAGACCTTAACCAGTCCTAAGGAGTTTTCTCAGTAAAATACACGTATGAAAAAGAAAAATAATTCTGTGTTCATGTTTAGCATCTTACCTTCTGCAGAAATACAAAAGCCATTTTGTTAGCAATAAAATGATGACATAACTACTAAACCAGTGAAGTACTGTTTGCCCTTTACAAAGAAAAAAATATTTTCAGATTTCCATATTTAAGACTGAGGAGACAAAGCAAGTCTAAACAGAAAAAGGATTAAGAGCCTGTCTTCAGCAATAACAAGCTGCACCTGAACTGAACACAAAATGGCTCTAGCTTCCTACAGAAAGCAAATTCAGAGCAGGTTAAAAAAGACAGCTTTGAAAAATAGTCACTCTACAGGCACATAGATACACACTATGAAAGTAACAGTATCAGAGGTATTGACGAATTTGCTGACTTGTATCCAGACCACCAAATTAGCAATTAATTTCACACATACTGTGGAATTCTTTTGTCAGTCTTTATCTCTTTCCTATTATGGAAAGATTAAAAGGGATACTTACTAAAACTGGCTCTAGTTAGAGATCCTGTTGCCAGACTCAACAAAGATGCCAAGGACAAAACAAAAAATGCTAACATCTTTGCCTGAGCCCTGACAATTAAGCCATCCAGGAATACGTATAAATATACTGCTGTTACGCTAGCTGTACCTGCTTGTGCATGCAGCGGGAGAGCCTGACAGCACCTTTAGCTGAGAAAGTGACACATCTAGGTTCCTTTCAAAAAGGAGCTGCATTTAAAATCTAATTATCTAATTTCTATCATTGTTTGTAACTATGAAGACTGGATGATGCTCCTACATCAAGGAAAATCATAACAAATGCCAAACATAGTGTGAAAGCTAACAGTAAACAGCTGTAATACTTAAGAAACAAGACTTACTGGCCACACGAGTCTCTCAGCCCATACCAATTCCTTGATTTCCCTTGCTGCTATTGGTCTTCCTTATGAGATCAAACCTATTACCACATATGCCTATTTAATCCCTTCCCTCTTTACCCACCTCTTAATTACATATTTCCATCCCCTGATGGCTATTAGGGTGCTACTTGCAATGCTGGGCAGCTCTTGCATCCCTATAGCCTGTGTCTCACATCAGGTCCACTGCTACTTGCAGCGGTGCCTTTGCCTCTCCAGTGGCAGCGTGGAGTGGAAAACCGGCATTCCCACGTCTACCTGGTTTGAAGGGTCTCTTTAGTATTGTTTGTATCATCTGCAGCTACCCCTTCTACCTGAAACAGGGGCTTGCCTGCCAGAACAGGACAGGGTTCTAAGGCTTTACTTTACAGCATATATTGACCAGAAATACAATTTGATCTGATGATATCATGGTCGTTACAGTAGAATTGCTTACTACTACTGTGGTCCTTTTTTAAATCTTAAATTCAGCCAGAACCAGAAATTCCTGATTACAGCAAGGGCAATGATGGGAGCTGATGCTAGAATAGCTCGTATTAAAGCGTGTAAGTCTAACAAAAAAAAAAAAAGTTGATTTATCACAAACCTATCTAACTAGATTGACAGCAATTAAAATGCATTTGTCACAATTAGCCAGTTGTAGCTGACCTATACTGAGAGACTAATAGGGCACACCTGGCCTAAATCATTCGTTAATTTTACTTTTTGCTTCAAATTTGGATGGTGAAGGGAGGTTAATTAGGTAGCTAGACATTACTTTGAGTCTCACTGTATCTATGCTACAGCTGGCCTATTAGCAAGAGCTACTACTGCTTCATGTGTCTGCTCCAATTTCTGAGCAGATGCACAAGAAAAGAGTATTTTGACTTTTCCTGTTGTCATATATACAACACTGAGATGTGACTACAAAATGTACATTGTGCAAAAAGTGAGTGGGAATTGAGAGGCACCATGCGTACACCAATATGCAAAGCCAACATAAACACAGGGAACTCATGTCAATCAGATAGAGGCTTAAAAAAAAGCATGAGAATGGAATACTGTAGATAAAAAACATTTCTCATAGGATAGAATATTCAGAGGATGCTCCAGAGGAGCCCTAAATGCCAACAGTCTTTAAGGTGAATGAGAGAGTGTTGGTTTTTTCAGAGCTTGACATCCAATTTTTCTCTTCACATGGCAAAGTGATGGTTACGTCAATTCCACAGCTTTTTTCCTCCATCTCCTGAATTCAGAGGTTTTTGCTAAAATACCAATTGTCATCATTCTTTACATTTGCCATGTATATATCTAGTGTATCATTATGATAATTGAGGAAGATGTACATACCTGGCACATGACATAGTCTACGATACCAGAGGTAACAGGACTCCATCCTGCATTCATCACAGACTTTCATTCGTCAGCAACCTGTAGTTTCAACACCGACATTTCTAGATTCATTTGCCACAAGGATAAGTTTTCAACCTCAGAAATAGTTTGTGTATCATGCAAAGATTAAAAATAAAAGTAAATATTTCACTTAATTCTGCAGTTCTCACAACTCTTACATGCTGGAAAGAGATTAGATTGTTTCCTACTTCTTGTTGTTATGGCATCCTAATCCCTAATTAAATATGTATCAATGATATAAAAGTTACTAAATTGAGAGCTGGACTCTTACACTATGAAAAACCTGTTTAAAAAAGTTTTAAATGTAGGCTTTTCAGGGTGCTGGAATTCTGCATGTCACTGGGAGGCATTACTGATTTTTTTGAATTTCACAGTGAAAATTATTGCTTCTGCATCATCCACTTGCCTCACTGCTGAATGCCAACATTCGACTTTAAAAGTTGATTATTTCTGTCAATAAGCCAATTCAAAACTTGAGTTGGTCTGCACAGACTCCAGTGAAGCAGTTGCAGAGCAGACAGGATCTCAGTTGTCTTTCAGTAACTTTATCTTACCCGAGATCTTCACTTCTCACACAGTGAATGTTTATCTGTGACTCTAAGCCCCCCAGAAAGCTCAAATATACTGAAACATAACAGAATTTAAAAAAAAAGATTTTGTAATATCTATGCATGACACTTTTCCCATATGTATGTTTTCAAAACAACAATTATTCGTAAGTTGCAAACAAAGACAGAGTGTATAAAAAAGCAGTACCAACAGTTTTTGAGGCTGAAGTCAGGCCTTGTAGAAAATCTGACTGTTATAAAGAATAGCTGTTACCTTTACAAATTGATATTTTGTTTATTTTGATTGTATCATACAGTATAAATTCCTTTGACAGATGTGCCTAGGTCAGTTTTCAAGTTATTTCAACTAAAATTTTATCTGCATCCTTACACAAAAGATATTTTTTTTTTGCCTTTAGAGAGATGAATCTAAGAAGAAAGCCAAAAATCCAAATGATGTCTGTTTTCAATAATAAACCCTGTGCTCTTTTCATAGGTGTTTCTTCATTTTAAGCAGAGCTTAACCTCTGTTTCTTGCCTATAAGCATGTATGGGTATAATCCTTTGACAAGGATTTTGTGAAGTGACAGTTCAAACTGTCAATCATTTCTTCAGGATCCATGACTTCATGGCTAAATTTGCTTTTGATACATATGCAATTAAATATTTCACACTGTTTCAGAACTTTCATCTTAGTCCCTTCAAAGTTAATGTACCATCATTGCTGTTTCATACTGCAAAGTCCATTTGAGACAAGAACTACCATTAACTTAACATGCAATTCAGAGTCCATTCACTAGATGTTGTGTCCTTCAGTTTTGCTGTATTTAGTATTTTAGCACAAGGGTACATAACTTTGCATTAATCTTTACTAAACATAACTTGCATTTTTATAGCGCTATTCCTGAATTGCTTGGGACAGCAAATGGATCCACAACATTGTTAAGAAAGCTTACTGTCTAATCTCAATTTCTTTCTACTTTTTTAGGATTAAAATAAAAATAATAAAGTAGAGATTAAAGAAGCAAGGGTATCAGAGCTTTTTTTCTGTACTGTGCACAGTAAATGAGATGAGACTGTATTCGGCTTCACAGATCTGCTAATAATAATGGGAGTTGTAAGCCTAACTCAAAGCTCAAGAAATCGAAATTATAACTGACCTTCTTTTGATTTTACAATTCCATCATTCTCATTTTCCATCTCTCCTAAAATAATCTTGATTATAGTATTTCATTATACCCCAAACGATATTAAAGTTATTGCCAAAGTTTACCGTACTGCAAAGTATTTATTCAAAACTCCATGTACAGATATCAAAAATTAATTGGGCAGCTTATACTAAATTCAAAGCTGTAAAATAATTATTTAGATTCTGGAGTTATATATCCTTTGGGATACCATATGGTACGCCCTCTCTCTCTGCCTTTAATGTAATAGACTAGAGAGGGGTAAATGTGTTGCAACACCACAAAATACTAGAGAGAAACTCAGCTCTGGATCGTGAAGGCTCTTGACTTCAGTAGTGCAGTTTCTGCTGATAATAGTTTCTGCTGATAATAGATTCTGCATAATGGCAAGCTGAGGAAGTCCATTTTTTTCAATCTGTTGTGGATTGTACTCTATCCTCTGTTTCTCTCAGATTGAACACTAATAACCGATCCATTTGAAATAACAGGAAAGCGATGAATTTTAAACCCATAAAATTAAATCCTGAGGAATCTTTCTCTAGTTCACTTACAATGTACATACTTCCCTGACTGGTGGACTCAAAAAGACATGTAACTTTACCTTACAGGATGTATCCTGCAGCCCGTAAACTTCATTGCTGTGTCCTATTTAAACAAGAATATAAAAGAGTCATGACTTAAACATTTACTGGTGGCCTCAACTCTGAGTTTCTTGGTCAAAATCAACTAATTACACACTTCTTTACTTAGAAAGTATACAAGTGTGTATATTATTACTACAAAAGTCATTGCATGTGGATAAAATGAACGAAGAAGACATTTTCATTTCAGTTAAAATCATGAAGGTCACTGTACAGTCAGGTTCATGGAGCTAGAGATTATGACTTCTTGATTTTTTCAGCTTCTTGTTACCATATCTTTTCTTTTTAATTATTTACCAGACAAACTTCAGGACACATTAGAATTCATCCACTGGAATCTTGTCTGCACATGGCATGCTTAATACCATTATTCCTCCAAATTCTTTTTACATCAGGTCTGCAAGCATCCTATTCATGTCAAAAGGAATTTTCTTTTTATTTAAGATATACTGCAAAACAAGTATTTTACATAATAAATAAGGTTTCCATGCAGTGCTGATGTACTGGTGGCTATTTTTTTTAATGGCTTAAAGGATTAAAAAACATTCTACAGGCAAGAACCAGAGTCATACACAAGACCCTGGAAAGCAGATGAAGTCATGAATTTGCAGCTGGCTAAGCTATTCATCTGGAAGCTCAGTCCAGCTGCAGTTGCTATTTTTTTCTTATCTATGTACAATTCGCCATGGAGTGCAACAAAGAGTCCTTGATACTGGAAGGAAAGCCACAAAATTTGATTCTTTTTTTTAAAAAAACATATGGAATTTCTATACAAAGAGTAAGAAGTAACTCTTGCTCTGTAGACATCTGCTGTGGTGTATGCGTGTGCATGTGCCCCATACAAAAAATTGCATTAAGATAAATGAATATTTAACCATAAAAGTCACAAAAAGTTAGGCAAAGCAAAACATAAGTATCTATCAGTATTTTTAACTTGGCCTATTTTCAGACAGTATCTGTTTCTGGGGATAGAGCTAAAGGCATGGACATGAAAATGGAAAGTACATAGACTTTGTTCTTACAAGTCGTAATATTTTCTAGAAAGATAATTGTCCATCCAGTAGCTCAAATTTTAAATTTTGGAAGAATGTTCACAGTTAGAGTAAGGAAGAATTATTTTTTTATTAGGCTGGTGTTAAGTACTTTGCAAAAAGCTTTTATATAGTTTTATCCATACAAATCGATGTATTATCATGTAAAGTGTATGTTCCTTATAATTTATTAAAAACTTCTGGGTTTTTTCTCTCTCTAGCCATGAAGTCAGGCTCTTGGAGTACAGTGATTTAAAATGGAGCAAACTTCAGATGGACAGAATATGTGAGGACTTTTAGAAACTCTTCAAAACCACTTCACATAGTTTTTAAAAACACAATGACAGAATAATGTCCACACTAAAATAGGGTTTGTTGGTAAAAAGAAGTTTTGAAAATGTCATAGTTTGATCCTGTTACCTTTGAAGACGGGAGTCAGAAAGTCAATATGAGAAAGTAGTAAATACAGTGAGTTACATCAAAAAGAGGTTACAATTACAGAGAAAGGTTTGTTCGCTAGCTTAGTCTGCTCATACATTTTAAGCAAAATCGCTGGCAAATGTCTATTTACTTCTATACAAGCACCTGAATTGTTATGATCTCTTAATTACCATAATGATTATTCTGGTAATTTACACTCCTTTATTAACATAAATTACATATTTCCTATGGAAAAACACATATAGGTTTCTGTGATATAAACACATACCCAAGTTCAATACAGTTGCCCCACTACAAAATCAAAAATCCATTACAAAGGTCATTCTTTATTTGCCAACAAAATCTTACACATAACAGTTATGAAATGCATGATATTGGGGTGTGTAACAGAAAACCTTCAGAACATTGACTGGAAGGATTTTCAAAATATATTGATTGACATTATAGTTTGACTTTTCCTGTCTGTAGAATGCTGACCATTCTAGTAGTCCTTTTAGTCCTTTTTTATAAAGATTTTTTTATCCATAAGTGAATTACAATTGAAATGCGTACATCTCAGTAGTGCGGTCTGTTAGAAGGATGCTCCTGGATACATTAAGAAGCTAGGAATCATCCCCTCCTGGTGGACAAAACTTCAGTTTGTAACCTTGTAGACCCATGTGTTATCCACATTTTGAGACATGACATTTTTACATCTAACCAAGCTGTCACTGGACTGATTCTTCCCTTCTCCACCCCTCAGTGGGTGTAACTTGAGATGAAATCCTACCTCCAATGAAAGAGGAAAGGAGCACTCTAAAATAAGTTTAATTTTTTTATTCTAATGCCAGCTGTGTGAATCTGCTCCAAGGTTTAAAGTGTCAGAGGAAGCCCTGGGAGAGAAGGATTAATGGGCAGAGGGCAGATGAAGCAGTCAAAGGTGAGTAACAAATTAGCGTATCACATGGTTGCACCATTTATCACATAGCTCTCTATTTCATCACATTTATCATCACCACACATGTGCTTGCATGTATGTTATGCCCATGGTCACATGCACTGTGGCCCGATGCTGTGATAACCAAAACTGACGATAAATTACACAGATCAGAATTCATGTTTCTCACTAAAACTTGTTTTAAAAGGTTTCAAGGCATTCAGAATAAGCAGCAGTAAACAATTTGTTCACTTTGGCTTCATGAAACAGTAAGGCTCAGATACTAAACT
Source organism: Chionis minor (assembly GCA_013398295.1). Classification (NCBI taxonomy): domain Eukaryota; kingdom Metazoa; phylum Chordata; class Aves; order Charadriiformes; family Chionidae; genus Chionis; species Chionis minor. The sequence goes on from VZSF01002834.1 coordinate 390,544, forward strand.
TAAATAACCACTATGGCAGAAGCAGGAATTTTATAATAAAATAAAATTCAGCCATTTATACTATGCTGGAATTAAAGAAAAGCAAGAAATGGCAAATGAACTTTTCTGGCTTCCTGATCAATTTTCCACTGTTTTTCCCACCTCTGTACAGACTATAGTTTGGGGATGCCACAATGTATTCACTGAAGTTACTGGGCTGACCTGTAGATTTTTATATTCACTTATATAACAAAGTTTTCTCTGCATTAGTGTGGTAACCTGTTATGCAGCTGCTGAGAAATCAGTTTGTAGTTTTGAAGATATGTTTATTGCTGTTAAAGTAAAAAGGCTACGTGCAATTAGTTAAAATGTTGAATGTGGAAGACAGTATTTCCTTGGAGAAGGAAGATCAAAGGGGCTGTAACATAAGCAAAAATTTTGATCAAACCTTAGAAGTGTTTGATATTTTAAATAAACAAATATTGACTCCTTGATTAGGTGATGATACGGTCCTTTGTGATGCAAACCTGGAGAACTCTTTGCTCATGCTAGCTGTGTAAAAACTGACCCTTCCAGTCCTTGCCTGGTGTTCTCTATGACCTCCATTATCTTCAAGGGGAATCTTGAGATTGATGAAATTCCTGTTTTACTTTCTTCCTCTTTTTCTTTACATAAATGCAGAAGCCGATGTAAACTGGCTGGAGTGGAACTACAACCAGATCAGGACACTAAGAAGAAGAGAAAGGATTTCAGCTGGCAGTAGCTGTCATCACTGCAGACTGACAATAGGGGAAGTTGTTGGATAGAAGATTGTTTTTCACTGCTGTATAAAAACTGAATACAGCTGACATAAGCCTGCCAAAGTGTATCTGAGGTTATTTTATTGCTCTTATTATATTCGTTTCCCCAAAGCAAAATGTTGATATAACTCGTTTAGGAGTTCTCATTTATTCAGAAATTCTCTTCCAGTGCATTCAGCAAGTGCCATTGCAAGAATGGTGGAAGTTGTAATATATTGTAATATTGGTGGATTTTTCCCCTCCAAATATAAGAAGGGAACTAAAATTACAGTAGAAAAGACAAAGTATCATGGCATGATAAATGTCGTCCTGTCTAACATCCTCTGCTGTGCAGGAATATATTTATTTTTTCAATAAATACAATTACAGAACAGTTTTCCTTCTATGAAGCTGTCCCTCGACTCTCTCTTATAATGCAGGAGACACTGGGAGATGTCAGAGGGCCAGATTTCTTTAGTGAACATGATTATAAAATATTTCTCTATCTCCTCATTAGCTTCCTGAAATTTTTTTCTTTCTTAACTGTGACTGTCTTGGGGTTTTTTCTTACTTTTTTGGCAATTAGTGAGAGAATTCTAACAGTGACATTGTCTCTGTCTTTCCTTCAGTCTGTATTAGACTAAAAGCAGCTTTCTTTTATTCTCTGACTAAAGTGGCTAAAAGAATATAGTCTTTCATGGAACACGTTCTTGTATTTTTCTGTTTCAAAGCTCCAGTAAAGTAGAAGCTTAGCAGGCCTACTGACTTGGAGGCTACTCCTGTTAACTGTCTAGGGGGTTTTGCTTGCTTGTTTTGAGCTCAAAGGGGCACTAGACAAGAAAGTAGAGGACAGAACCTTTAAATCCTATTAAGGGAATGTGGTACAGTTATATTGCAGCTTTACCTGATGTCCTCCCTGAATGCCATAGGGGAACAGCAAGTTCTGTTCCAAGTACCCCTTCCTGCTTATATTTTACGCAAATCTAAATCATTAATTATGTCTTATATGAGCATCTCTTATTCACAATGAACAAAAGCAGAAGATTTATTCCATCCTTGGGTGAAAGCAAAGAACGCTATCCAAAACAAACAACGCAAAAGGGCAAGAACTTTCTGTATAAAGCAGCTTTGGGATCTGCAAGCTGTTCCCTAATATGCTGTTGCTGAATAGTGACTTATGTGTCTGTTAGGTAAATATCATGCTATCGTTCTGATGACATACTCTGAAAACAGAAAACAACAGTTACGACAACAACATTTACATTTACTTTGGGAAAATACTGTTCCAGTCTATGTGGCACTGTAAGACTTACTTGGTTTCACTTTATCAGATGACCACTGACGATGGGAAAAATAAGATGATGAAATTTCTGTAATCTAAGTCTGGTCACTTAACATGAAGACTTCTAAGCTGAGGGATAACTCAAGTGTACTCTGCATATGTAAGTTAGAATATGTTATTTACTTGATGTAAAAACAAAATATAAATATATCAACTCTCAAGCAGTTTCCTTACAATCAAGGAAAAAACAGAGCTTTTAAAACTCCTGTATATAGAAAAATGATTGTCTTCTGGCCTGACATAGAAAGGAAGTTGCCTTTTCTCAGCAGGAGATACACTTTAGAAGAAGAAACTGTTCCAGGTTCATTTTGTAAGGAAGCCATTTAAGTTTCTTTACATCCTTTTCTATACTTAGCTGTAATGTCAATGGTATCATTGTGTCCTTAATGAGAAGACAACTGACATACTTAATGGCTACAGATTTTGATGCCAGATTGTGCCTTGTATTGTAATAATTGCTTCTTTTTCTTTTGATGCCTTGTTCTCAAACAGGATGCCACAAAGGCCGTAACTTTGTCTACAAGAATCTTAAAAGCAAGAGGACTGTATTTTCCTTACAGAGGTGGAGTGAAATTTGCATGCTTTGTGTTTGAGGGGTAACAGATAAACAAGACTTTGGGGTACTTTGATACAGTAATTTACCATGGCATTATAACCTCATGTTGTTCTAACCCTCATTGGACCACCAGGAGGAAAAGGCAAATCCACAGACAGTAGGTTTTAAAGCATCTACTTCTACTGAGGAAGAGAGACCCAAGTGTGTTGTCTAAAACTGTCCCAGGATGTTTGAGTTCTTTCAGTGACTGCTAACATGAACCATTTTAAAATATAACACTTAAAATGGCAAAGCAGATACTCTCCAAGACTCTAATTCAAACTGGTGAACAGCTCCAAGGCCATTAATCTTTCCAAGCAAACACAGATTACGTGTTCAACATACACATTACATTAAAAATGCCAACTCACAGTCTGCAAGAGAAATGCACATGTTTTATTACATACTTATTAAAAAGACATAAGGCCAAAAATAACCAAATATCTTCTAAAAGCAATCTGATAAGTGGTGAGGCACGTTAATGTTATTAACATGTTTAATACTAAAATGACCAATAATTATTGTGATGAATAAGAAAGCTTGCATTATATTCTGTCTAGCTTTTCTTTCACTGTTTCATTATGGCCATATTTGGTACTTATTCTTACATTATGTTTCCTATCACTATATTGGTCAGAAGATAAACAGTTCTTAAAGTTTTGTCATTAACCTTCATTGCCTCAAGCAAGTTGAGCAGGTATACACACTTCTTGTCCCCATCCTATTTATCTTATCTTTCTTCTATATTTGGGATGAAAACACAACGAAGAAGAAATCTAACTACATCCGTTAATATCTTAGCATTATAGATATCAGGACTATGCTAAAATGCCTAGGGAAACAAAAAAGGAATTTTAATATTTATTCTGCTTCTGTTATTTTTAGCTTGACATTGACTCATCACATCTTACTATGTCATACGTGTAATAGCTTAAGTTTGGCTGTGGGTATTACTAATCTTTTCTTAATATTAAAAAAAAAACCCAAACAACAACCGACTCACAGCACAATACTATACTGACTGCATACTATATTATGAAGCCTGATCCAGAACTCCACCAAAACCAAATGCACAATAATGAATACAATAAATCTCATAAGCAGGATCCTAGAATAAACAATTCAAGGGTTAAAATTGTCACAGTAGACAAGAACAAAGAGTCACTACAATAACACTACTTAGATTCTTTTAGTCAATTGCTCTTTCTTCAAACTTCAGGACAGTGAAGGGCTCATTCACGAATTAAAAAAACCCACAACAACCAAACCTGTTCCCTAAACCTTTAGGGTTGGAAGTACTTCTTCGTATACCTGGTTACCAGCAACCAATGTCTGAAATGAACAAAATGTGCAGGCAATGGGAGATGCATGTCCAGAAGAAAATTAAAAACTTACCAACTAGGATATTTAAAAACAAAATGTAGGCTATTTTTTCTCGCCACAGCAGCGTTTTCAAGCTCAGCTGCACAGCACACTTCTTTCTTTAGGCTTGAGAAATCTTGAGTAATTTTCAGTTCAAGTTTCTTAACCTAAAGGAAGTCAAGTTCTTATCCCAACCATTTTGAACAAACTAGAGTAGCTAGAGTTCTTCATTCCTAAAAAACAACTGTTTCATAGACAGACAGAATCTCTTTTCTTACAGATTCAGAAATTCTGATAAACTTGAACTGTGGTACTGTGACCATTCATGCTAGATGTAACAGGGCGGCAAGCTGTGTAAATATTCCTCTCACAGGACATGAAACAACATTAATCTCCCTTAAAAATTCAACATAAAGTCAATATCACCAAAATCTTTGGACTTGGGAAAGACAGATCCATTCAAATTCGCAACTCTGAAAAGTTAAGCATTCAGGAAAGGAGTTTAATCTCTGGAAACCCAAAACACAATAAAGATGTACATATTATTTTCATTTAAGACAGATCTGGATGACAATTAAAAGATTAGGATTACATCTACACGCAAAATAGCCTGAATATTGATGGCACATCCAACTGCTGAATCTGACCGCTACTTTACAAAGAATTCAAAGAGATTTTCCTGAACTCGCATTATAAAATTATCTTTGGAAAATGGTACATTCCCTGAGAGAAGACATGTGATTGCAAGTGAAAAACAGGTTTAAGAAAGCCACTCACCATATATATTATAAATATTTTTACCCAAAGCACTTGATACCAGGTAATTAGAAAATATATCAGTTTGGCATCATGATTGAAATTTTGGCTTTAACTCGCCTTTTTTGTGCCCCTGTTCTTCATGTACCAAATGGAGATAACACCGTCTTTTGTCTGTCTTACCCTGTTACTGACCTTTTCAAAACAGTGGCTGTGTCACATACATCTACAATACCTACAAGTGACCTTCTACTCTCTGGATTATCAATAGATGCCCTACACGCTAAATTAAGTAATAATAACGAGATCGCATCCTGGTTGACATATAATCTCAGAGAACTAAAACTTTCAGGAGACTGCACACTATGAAGTACAAGAAATGTACCACAAATTCTTACTTCTGAAGAAGTTTTATGTATGTAATACAGAAAAGCAATTTTTCTTGACTTTCTTTTTCCACACCAACAATTATTTTTACCCTAATGCTGGAAGCCCTGAGATTCCCATTTCCTTCAGTGAATTTTAAAATAGGCTCATTATTTGACTGAATAAAGTCAAAGCAATTGTTCACATCAGGAGAACTACTTAAACAGGTTTTAATCCACTGTGCCGGGACCTTCATTTACCCTGCCATTTCACAACTGTGTTCATGTAGCCAGAACAAAGAACAACAGAATGGGCACAAAAATCTCACAAGTTGTCTTCTGCTACTTTTAATTTCCCTGTAATTACTACATGGCTTTTACTTTGTCTCTCTTTCTATATTTCTTCCAGAAACTTCAAAGAAGAAAAAAAAAAATAGTATTGTCCATGTTAAAATTTGAGGGTGGAAAAAAATCAAGAAATTTCCTGCTCTCCTTTTTATTTTTCAGCTAGCAACCCTAGAAAGGAGTTGAAGGGTCTAATTATAATTCTTCACACAATGTCAACATGAACTTTTATTCTTTAAAATAACCAGCTCACAATAAAGTTTTGCTATAGTTCTGTTTTGCAGAATTACAGCATATTCATGGCTGTATATTAACCAATGTATCTGATTGGTGCTGGAGATTATGGGCTTCAATAAAATGAAGGGTATTTTTGTATTTTTGTATTTTATATTTTTGGTTGCAATTTGAAGGCAGCAAAAAGAATTCATTTGAAATTTTTTCATTGAATGTAGGATCATTTACTTATCTGAGAATATGGAAAAATTATGTCAAGATCCTAGCATTTTTGGCTTTTTTACATTAATTATTATTTCCAAAGAATAAGAATAAATTAATTGGCATTAATAGCATTTGGAAAACATGAAGGAACTTCTTTGAATTTTGCCTTAGCCACTTATTATCCAACATACTGAATATTTACTTGAGTGACCATCTGTATTTTCTCCTTTTTTTATGCAAACACAGCTCTATTTTACAGAAATACTACAAGAAGCTTAAAGAAAAAAAGGAAAAGGAGGAAAAGAATTGATAAAATTACATGATTCTCCTCTATTCTCAATATTCTAAACCATCTCGTGCTCTACATTTGAAAGTACTAAATGAGGTTTTACCGATAAAAGAGTACTGGAAATTAATTTTCTGTACATAATTTCTATTATTACTGTGTGTTGGCTATATTTGGCTAACATGTTTGGCTGGCTCTCCCATTAAGAACAAGAAAGTTTTCTGCTGACAGCTAGGACTAATGGGTACAGAAAATTTTTACAAATATACTTGGGATTTTATACTTCACAACTAAACAGCACCCAGAGAACAACACATTGTTCAGAAAAACAACAGAATATGTCAGTATCTCCAGGTATTATACAATAACTCCAAGGGAAAGGTCACTCCACCACAGAGTTAATTTTTTTGTATAATTAACTGGGTGACATCACTTTTTCATAGCCATTTTCAGGAATAAAACTTATTGTCATTAAGTTAACGAAGATGTCATCTTTTATATTCCTCTTGCACTTTTCTTAGGCAAGTTAGGCATTATGCTTATCATTGCCCATGAGAAACTGAGGAATTTATTCTAGCATTCAAAGGTGAATTTGTGTTGTAATGTCAGGTTTTAATTCAGTTATTTAACTTACTGCAAGACAGTTGTTTTATGGCAGAACCAATTGTGCTGTGTCATGACAAATGCAGACATGATCTCGAAACACGCTGGAATTTTGTACCACAGACCAAGAAATCCAGCTATAAATACATTTTTAGCTATTTGTGAAGGAAGTGTGCAACAGGATGTCTGTTATTGCTCGTGGTCATCCACATTGTTGTTACCTATACTTGCCAGTGTGTGGCAAGGTGTGGCTATCACCTTGACGTCTTTGATGTGAAAGGATGCACATATAAGATGACTGTTCAGTTCTCACGTGTTGGGCCTCATTCATGTTTTCTTTTGCGATGCTTAGTCCTATGACTTCTTAATTTACTGATACAATACTTGGGTTTTTGTGGGGGCTAGCACGATCTTGCCTTGGCCAAGAGCTGGAGACAATGCAAAAACAGGCTGAACGTGGTAAGCCATCCCCCACGTGACAATGCAACTACAACAGACTGTAGTGGGCCTTCTTAAAGACCATGGCTCATAGCATTGGAAAGAAGAACACCACCTGAAATGGCTGGAAAGGTATACAGTGATATCATCACAGACGGGATGGCATCCTGTGCAAACATTTGGCTATGAAGACTATTGGCATTGGAGAAGCAGATTGCAGGGGACAATGTAACACTGATGTCCAACTCTGTGTAGGACCAGAGCACTCTGCTTAAGGTGAAACCAAAGTCACCACCCCAGAGCCTGGTGGTGAAACTTGTTGGAGGGAACATCGCCTTCTCCAGGGCTTGACTGTCCTGACTCTTGGGATCAATAATTGGGGTGAACCTTAGGTGACAGTAAGCGTGTGTATGCATGTGCGTATGTAATGGGAAAAGCTTTCCTTGGCACCACCTATCCCTCACTTCGTTCACTTAATAAACTGAACTTAGCAATGTGACACTGATGTTCCTTTCCCCACCATGACAGAGCTACATGTTGCTTCTTTTTTAAGGCAAATAACATTTTCTGTGGAACTTTCACAAGAAACCGCAATGTTCACATAACTCAAACAAAACTACCTGAAAGTGATAGTTATGTACTTTACAAGTGACAACCATTTAGAACCTGTCAGTCAGGAAGAAAATTATTGCTCTTTCTGCATAAAAATGCAATTAAATTGTGCTTCTTGTATTTCAGTTAAAAGACAAGCATCTCTAGACCACAACTTAAGGCATCAGAGAATAGACAGATTTCAAGGGATAAATTCTGATTTCAGTTACATCATTGCAAATTCATAGCAAGTCTATTGAACTGAAAAGCTTTAAAATGAACTTACAGTAACAATGAAACCAAAATTTGGTCCCTTCCTGCTCATTTCTCTCAGCATTTTTGCCATATTTAGCTATTGTTACTGCTTTCCATTAAACAAAATTAAAACTGTTCCAGAAGAAATGTTTTATTTTGCCATAGACCTTTTACTATCGTCTGGTATTCTTTTATAAAAAAAATACTTTTCCTTATAAAAGACATACTTTTCCTAACTACACATCTCCGTTTTATAGGCACTCCAGAAAACATGAATTAAATAAAATCTGTTTAATAGATTACTATAGAAAAAGTAGCTAAAATTATAGCTGTTTTTTCACAGACTGAGCAATTAGAAAAATTACATTATATAGCATTCAAACCTCATACACTAACACCAAGTGATAAAGTATGAATAAGGAACAAGAGATCTGTTCTTATAATATGTTTGAAGAAAGATTAGGGGTTGAACTTTCAAATTGGAATGAGAGAAGCATCCTTTGCTAATGAGAGCTGATATACTGCACCAACAAATAGCTGTCTAGAAAACAACATAAAATGTGTCTCTGTATTTTTGTGGCTCTCATGTTAAAAATGCTAGTATATTGCAGGCTAACAAAGATAATTCCGGTGTCATTCAGGATGTATTAGTAAATTATTATATTCAGGACCCTAGAATATATTAACAAAGTAGTTGCTCTCATATGAAAAACAGAGTAGGAAAATTAAGGAAGTTATAGTACCGGTCATGCACTGAAATACAGCTGAAGGGACAGGTTTGCTTTTCAGTGTGCATTATCATATATCCCTTGTGCAGCCTGATACTTCTCAAATGCCATATTATTTTCAGCTCTACCTTATCAAGCACAGGAGCTCAAAGTAAAGCAGCCCACAGAATATCTTATGTGATAAGTCACCGTCCTCCTAAATATGCCTGAATTCCGGATGTCTCATCCTGCAAGAAACCACCTCTTACAAATGGTAATGTCTTTTCTTACAGAAACTAAAGATGCCAAAAAAGAAAAGCATTTCATTGTTTTATATGAAAAAGCCTGCTTTTCTTAAATCTTTCTCCTCCTTGCTCCACTGCACTGAAGAAATACCTTTGAAATAAGCTTCTTTTCCATTTCAGGCATTCTTAATTGTATTTTTGAGATATCGGCTTCAAATATTGAAAATTCAATTTGTGTTTAATTGTACATCAATTTTGATGATTTTCATTGATTTTTTAAATTTTAATTGAGTGTTGTATTTTTTCCATTGACTCTTTCTAGAGTTCCACACTGACCTTTCTAGTGAGGGAGAAAATTTATACACCCATTTCTCTTTAGGCCATATCATTACTGATTCTAAGACCAGATAGTCTAATTCAAAACTAGAAAAGCTCCGTGCTGATGGAATTAGAGTAATTTTGGTACCCAAAGCTAGATCAATGCTATTTTACTTACAGTCTAAAATTAGAAGGCATTCATAATTAGAAAGACCTCACAGCCAACGAAACAGGGCTGAAGAGAGCCCACCTCAAGCTGTTATGAAAATAAGGAAATGCCTATAGGACAGCATTATGGGGAAAGCACTCATACCTTTTCTGGAAATTCAACATAACTAGGTGCCTCTTTGAAATGCCTGTACACTAATGCACACACCTCGCGGAACAAACAGGAGGAATTAGAGGTCCATGTGCAGTTACAGGGCTGTGATCTCATTGGGATCACAGAGATGTGGTGGGATAACTTGCATGACTGGAGTGCTGCCATAGATGTTCTTCATGAAAGTCAAGACAGGAAAGTGAGGAGACAGAGTTCCTCTTGGTATGATAAAGCAGTGGGAATCCATGGAGCTCTGCCTGGGGTTGGGTGATGAGCCAGCTGAAAGCTTAAGGGTAAAGATTAGAAGGCAGACCAATGTGGATGATGTTGTGGTGGGTACCTGTTAAGAGGACGCCTGATCAGGAAGAAGTAGTCAACGAGGCCTTCTCAGACAACAGGAAGAAGCTTCACTTTCACAGGCCATTGTCCTCATTTGGGACTTTAACTGCTCCAGTAGCTGCTAGAAGTGCAATGCAGCAGGGTATAAGAAAATCAGGCAGTTTCTGAGGTGCACTGATGAGAACTTCCTGACACAAGTGATGAGCAGATGAGAGAAGGTGCTCTGCTGGACCTCATATTTAAAAACAAGGAAGAACTGGGCAGGTACATGAAGGCTGGGAGCAGCCTTGCCTGCAGTGACCATGAGATGGCGGAGCTCAGGATCCTGGGAGGAGGGAACAAGACAAACTGCAGGATAACAATGTGGACATGAGAAGCAGCATTTGATCTTTTCAGAGATCTGCTGGGAAAATCCAGATGGTTCTGGAGAGAAGAAGGGCCCAGGAGAGCTGGTTGATTTTCAAGAATCACCTCTTACAAGCTCAAATATGTTCCATCCCCATGGATACAGGAAATGGAGCAAAGCAGGACTGCATTAATGAACAAGACATTGATGAACTTAAGACATAAAAAGGAAGCATACAAGAGCTGGAACCAGGGTCAGGTAACCCAGGAATAATAAGACACTGCTTGAGCATCCATGGATCGGTTAGGAAAACCCATCCGGAGTTGAATCTAGTTAAGGATGTGAAGGGCAGCAAGAAGGGCTTACAGGCATACCAGCAGTAAAAGGAAGTATAGCAACTAGGGCAGTTTGTTAACAGGAACACTTAAAAAAATTTGGCCTACACAAGTCCGTGGGACCTGATGCAATGCCCCAACAAGTGCCGAGGGGGCTGGCCAATATCACTCCAAGGCGATGCTCAATAATCTTTCAAAGGTCATGGCAATTAGGGTAGGTTCCTAAGGACTGGAAGAAAGCAAATGTCACTCCTATTATCAGAATGGCAGGAAGGAGGATCCAAAGAACAACTGTCGTCAGGTTCCCCTTGATCCCTGAGAAGGTGATAGACTCAGGAGGGATCCTATCAATGTGTACCTGATAGGAGGGAATCAATAAGATGGAGCCAGACTCTTCCCAGTGGTGCCCAGTGAAAGAACAAGAGGCAAGGAACACAAAATGAAATACAGGAAATACTGTTTAAACCTTAAAAAAAACCCCTTTTTTTCTCTTCCCCCCCCCCCCCCCCCCCGTAAGGGTGAATGAACTCTGAAACAAGTTTCCCAGAATCATTATAGAAGCTCAACTGGGCATGACCCTGAGCAATTTGCTGTAGTCAAACCTGCTTTGAGCAGGGGGGTTGGACAAGATGATCTCCAGAGGTCCCTGCCAACTGCAACAATTCTGTGATTCTGTGACACCATTATGACTATAGGCAAGGGACTAGAAAGGGTATCATACAGCTTACAAAATACCAGTTTAAAACAGAGGGAAATCATTAGCAAAATACTGTGACAATCAGTGCTGGAACAACCAGTCAGCTATCAGAATGAACACGAAATGCAGTGATTTATTTTGCTAATGACAAAACTGAAGGAGATCAGTATAATCCCAACAGAGTTCATTGCATCAAGTTCATAGATAGACAACGGACATTCATCAAAGCAAGACTGAAACAATAAGAGTTGTCTCAACCTTCTAAAGCTGTAGGATCTGCAACTATTATGCTGCACTATTTCTTGACGTAGACATAGCCTGTGATGAACGGGAACACAGCACCAGTTGACCCAGGAGACACAGGAGTCAATGTCTTGGTTTGATTCCAACAGAACTGTTGTCCACAATGGAACTCAAACCTTACTTTGCTTATAAAACAGTTTTTACCTGTAAAAACTGTTTTATAAAGCTCATAGTATATGAGGATGTTGTGAATTATAGCCTATACAAATCACATTATTGACAAAAAGCTGATACGAAGAACATGTAGGCTCATAGTAGGACTCAAGTATTTTAGCTGTTTGAAAACAGCTAAGAAATAGAGAAAAAAGGAAAACATGCATAGAAATGACATTTGTGAAGAAGAAAGGGTAGTATCTACATAGTTATTTAATCTATTGACATAATCTGAATAAGAAGCAATGGATACAAGTAAAAAGGACAGGGCAATAATGGAGTGGATAGCGAGAAGAATCTCTTATACAAAGAGTACTTTGTATAAGATGTAAAGGTACAATAGGGTAAGTCTGAAAAGCTCTTTGGAGGTGTACTTGAGGTACATCTTCAATAGTTCTGAAAATCCTAAATTTCTGTAACACAGCTCTTAATGTTTTTTACAGTTTTCTCAGCTACATAAAAAGTTCCAGCATAAAGAAAAGAACCTTAAATAAGCAAGCAATTCGTGAAATATATCACAAGCATTTATTTGCTCTTGCTTCAACTTACTCTAGTTCACTTAAATTATTAGTTATACTTAGTATATTATTTATACTTAAATCTGGTGTATTATTTACTCCATAAGTGTGCTAAAATACAGATTTTTCCCTTACATTACCTGCCATCAGGGTCAACGGGGTTTCTAGCAACTACCCTGAACACCAAGGAGAGCATCCACTAGCAAAATAGTCAATTAATATTCTGAGAATTCCAGAGGGAGTTTAAAGCTTGATCATTATAAATTTGGAGTGGCATGTTAAGTTTAGACAGATTAATTAAAATATCCAGGTATGTATTGTTATCATATTGAATTTACATCTTTTTATATTAAGGTTGCATTAGTTTGATAAAATCATGTATTAATCCCAAGAGGTGCTAATTAGGTGTGAATAAATGCCACAATGAACTTTTCAGGGAAGCTCAATAGGACATTTTACTCTAAACAGCAATATTGTCAGTCAGTGTCAACATAAATATTGCCTCTTACTGACAAACACACAAAAAACCCAATTCTGTTTTCAGACAGTCATGGGATAATTACTTCAAAGAAAAAGGGCCAATCAGTGTCGTGGGTATTGGCTACTTATTTTTGTATACTTGGCAAAAAGAGTTATTTCTTCAAGCTAGAGTAATCAGGATACCAAGCTATAGATATTATTATAGCTGATGGCACATGTATCTGGTCAGTCACCCCAACAGCCTAGTATTTACCTTGCAAAATTACTAGTTTTGCAGAAAATCTTCCCCTCCAAAATGAGGTAATTTTAGATATATTATTTTAATGAAGCTCTTTTTAAAGTTTTCTTTTTCAAGCAGTAAGGGAAAACCATTTCTTTCAGGTACATCAGATATCTACAAAGTAGAAAACTACATTGTGCTTATGTATTGAATGGTACCTAATTCTAATATAAATTTCCATAGCTCCAGCTAGACATGTAAAAGACTACACAAGCGACTTGAGCTATATCAACAAGAAATATCCCATGAAATTCCATGAAAAACAGCTGTAATAACTGGCACCTTGCATTGTAATTGAGTCTCTCTCTGCGGCCATACAAGAATTTCAGTATCTGGCACTCTACTAGAAAATGTCCATCAAGTATAATACAGACATTCACACATAATATATATTTTACATTTGGGATGAGTTTTGTGCTCATGAAAATAAAGGACTGACAACACTATTTAGAGCTAAGCATAATGCAGACAGGCACTGCTTAAACTTCCCCATACAACTTTGCCAGCGAGCAACAGTCTTGACCTGCAACCCTTCTGCTATTCCAGTTCTTGGCCTTTCTTGACCAGAGACTGCCAAGTGTGTTGAACTGTGTGATGTGAACAAATATCCAAAGGGCACAGTGATGTACTTTCAGCACGTTAAATATTATTTGTGGTATAGTAATGGTTAGAGCTATGAGAGTCAGTAAAATCCCATTGGCAACCAGCTCTTTTACCATCTTCTTAATTCTAAATTAATTTTTTTAAAAATCCTCTGAAAATTCCTGCCTAAAAAGAGGTGAGCTAAAGCTACTATTTAATGCTACACTTTCTTTACAAATGCCTCTCTGTACTCTACCACTGAATCCAGCTGAAGTTCCCATTTATGAGCTTCCCTGAGAGGCACGTACATTAACTGAAAGCTGATTTGTGGATTTTTTTGGAGAAGAATGGATGAAGCAGAGTATCTCAACACACAGATTTCATTAGACCACAGATATCCTGGACAGGCCTGTCATTTCAAAATTTGTTTCCTTGGCTGATTCCGCTTTGATGGTTCTCTGAGAGGGTCCCTCTCCAGAGCCACTTAGAAACAGTGAAGAAAGAAGAGCATTTTTAAAATGAAAGGTCTAAAGAATCACAGTACACTGAATTAAATATTTGTATTTTTAAGATTGAACTTAGCAGCAAGGGGCCTTCTCATCTAGTTTCCTTCCATTGAACTCCCTCCACTTCAAAAGTCTAGGCCAAGAATAAGCAGGTTTCTTTAGGCAGCATTAATATGAGCCTTTGGGTTGCAGACGCTGTAAGACAGAACAGAAACCCAAATTCAAGCTATTGTATTAATACTTCAAGTTTAATCAAAATTTTAAAGTACCAGTTATTTCACATACCTTCAATAACAAAAAATCCTTTTTCTTACTACAGACTTCAAACACTCCAGACATACCATTATATCATAGATTCATAGAATAGTTTGGATTGGAAATGACCTTTAAAGATGGAGGAAGTCCAAGGGCTGTATCAGGCTAGGAAGTTTCCTAGTGATTTACTTAACCTGGGCTCCAGGTAGGCAGCAGACTTCCCTAAGAGGAGAGCCTGGATCAATATCCAAAGCGGTATCCAGTTACCCAGTCTGGCAACTCAGACAAATGTCTAAATCCTAGGGGCTTTTTTTAAAAAAAAGTCTAGAAATTATATGACAAAGAATTATCTCATTAATTTCCTGGTACATCTTCAACAACTTCAATCACCATTTTTTTAAACTACCATACAGAAAGAATTTCCACTGATGAGAAAGAATTAGGAACCTGATCCAAAACTAAATGGGAGAGATTCCCAATTGACTTCAACGGACATTTGAACAAACCAAGAAAAAAACCACCAAACTTAAATATTGACTAAAAAGGTTAATGTGATTCTTATGTACCCTACTGCTGAATCAATCATTGTGCATGAAGTAAAATGTAGACCTAGGATGAAAATATATAACTAAACATATCTCCATTAGAAAATGTTATTTACTACAACCAAAACACTTTTGGGGAATAGAATTGACATGACAAAACCCTCAGACTAAACTAGGAAATCTCTAAAATGAATGGCATTTCACAATTCTTAATATTCAACATGGGAAAGTAATTGTGTTTTATCATTAGCACTAATAATTTCATAAAGTAATTGAAATTATGCAATCTTAGGAAAGTAATTATTACAATTTTTAAAATAAGTCATATTACCCTTTCAAATTTTCTATTTCCTGTTCAATGGATTCATCAATGATCCAGAGAAAGGGATGGAGTGTACCATCAGCAAGTTTGCTGATGACACGAAGCTGGGAGGGGTGGCTGACACCCTGGAAGGCTGAGCTGCCATTCAGGTTGACCTGGACAGGCTGGAGAGTTGGGCAGGGAGAAACTGTATGAAGTTCAAGTGTAGGGTCCTTCACGTGGGGAGGAATAACCCCATGCACTGGTACAGGTTGGGGGCTGACCTGCTGGAAAGCAGCTCTGCAGAGAGGGACCTGGGAGTCCTGGTGGACAACATGATGACCATGAGCCAGCAATGTGCCCTTGTGGCCAAGAAGGCCAATGGCATCCTGGGGTGCACCAAGAGGAGTGTAGCAAGCAGGTCGAGGGACGTCATCCTCCCCCTCTACTCTGCCCTGGTGAGACCTCAACTTGAGTAGTGTGTTCAGTTCTGGGCTCCCCAGTTTAAGGACAGGGAACTGCTGGAGAGGGTACAGCAAAGGGCCACGAAGATGATTAGGGGGCTGGAGCATCTTTCTTATGAGGAAAGGCTGAGAGAGTTGGGTCTTTTTAGTCTGGAGAAGACTGAGGAGGGATCTCATCAATGTTTACAAATACTTAAAGGGAGGGTGCCAGGAGGAGGGGGCCAGTCTTTTTTCAGTGGTACACAGTGATAGGACAAGGGGCAATGGGTATAAAATCGAATATAGGAAGTTCCATCTCAACATGAGGAGAAACTTCTTTCCTTGGAGGGTGTCAGAGCACTGGCACAGGCTGCCCAGAGAGGTGGTGGAGCCTCTGACTCCGGAGACATTCCAAACCCGCCTGGACATCATCCTTTGCAACCTGCTGGAGGTGGACCTGCTCTGGCAGGAGGGTTGGACCAGATGATCTCCAGAGGTCCCTTCCAACCCTTAACTTTCTGTGATTCCATGATTCTGTAAATATCTTGTGTCTTCATTTGTATTTTCCCCAACTCTACAAAAAAATTTAATATCTCTAGTTGTGTTCATAATACTTTAATCAATGAGAGCTTAGAGCGCTCAGCGTAAATCATATTTTTTGCTTGATTGCAAAGAGTATGGACTTGAATAGACACTAACAGAAGGACAGCTTTTCATATTGCTAGGTCTTGGCCTTCACACTTTTAGTGGATATTGGCCAGCTACATCTAGCACAAGTATCATGCCATTTTGCTAAAGGAAATAGCCCTTTTGAGATTCAAACTTCATTCTAGTTCCAT
This sequence comes from Chionis minor, assembly GCA_013398295.1. Classification (NCBI taxonomy): domain Eukaryota; kingdom Metazoa; phylum Chordata; class Aves; order Charadriiformes; family Chionidae; genus Chionis; species Chionis minor. The sequence goes on from VZSF01002834.1 coordinate 407,189, forward strand.
TTTTTACAATTTATTAGGTGAGAACAGCTTTTTGTATTGTATGGTTTAGCAACTGTAGTGACAGATTTAATTTCCAGTTATCTGTGCTACAATAGTAAATAAATCTCTCAACTGACAGAATTCCTGTATGTTTATACTTTGTCCTAAAATGAGACATATTCCACCATAACTGTTCATTGCCATTCAACTTTAATTGACCAATTTTTAGGCAGTTATCAGTTGGCTATTTTCTTTAGAGCAGATAGCGTTCCTGACAGTCAAACTCCTTTTCCTTCCTTGTTGTCAAGTAGTAAAATTATGTGTTTGTGAAAGTTTATAAAACATTTCCTCTATCATCTGAAACACGGAATTGATGCAAAGAAGAACAATCTCCTGTGACTGGACAGCATATTTTCTCTTTGAATCATCAAGGAGTTTACAGCAAAGTAAGAATGGATATCCTGAAAAGGAAGCAAGTGATTTTCCTTATTTTAATACCACAAAATAAAATAGAATAAAATTTAAAACCCCAGGCATCTTTTATAAACCTGTGTTTGGGAGTGCCTAAAATCCAAATGCAAAAAGACCAATTATTAACATGTCAACAAAGTGAAAACTAGAAACTAAGAATTAAACTCAACTTAATATTTTCAACTCAGCAAGATTTTTACTTGTTTTATAGTTGCCAAAACACTTCTAAGAAGATATCTTTCATGAAATTCTGCAGTCCTACCAAATGACACTTAGTAGTTTAAATCTGTGTCAAAAAGTAGTGAAAAATGTATGCTTGATATTTAAAAAAAAAAAAAAAAGGAACAGAATTTGATTTCATTTTTAATCCACTGCCAAAATCCATCTGACAAACACTTGGCCTTTGGCCAGTCACAGTTGAGGCTGACATGAAGATTTGTCAAACTGAGTTAACATTACTATTGAATCAGTATATGAATTCTATTCTTTATTTTGGGAGGTTGGCAAGGAGACAGTAAAATTCCTGATAGAGATGCTAACATTCTGGAGACTAGCAGTAACCTATTGGATAATGCCTTATGGAAATTAAGTAGATGGAAACCAGATACTGTGACAGCAGATAGCCATGTTGACCAAAGTAAAGAGCAACTATTTAGTGAAATACTGAAGCATGTATAGATATTCCTAAATGTACACGCACACATACATTCTAAATAGCGCTGTCTACCATTAAGTGGCAATGACTAATAATTTTAACTTAAATACGCATTCTTCAGCATTGATTAGATCCTGTTTGCTACGTTGCACCTTATACCTTTACTACTAACATGAAATGACAGAACATAACAAACTATGTATTTTCTTACATTATGCCTGATCTTGAAGAATGGCGCTCTTTATGCTATGTAACAGCAGAGCAGTCACTGCAGTTAATGTATCATAGAATCATAGAATCATTTGGGTTGGAAGGGACCTTTAAGGTCATCTAGTCCACCCTCCCCTGCAATGAGCAGGGACATCTTCAACTTGATCACGCTGCTCAGAGCCCCGTCCAACCTGACCTTGAATGTTGCCAGGGATGGGGCATCTATTACCTCTCTGGGCAACCTGTGCCAGTGTTTTGCCACCCACATTGTAAAAGTTTCTTCCTTGTATCTAGTCTAAATCTACCCTCTTTTACTTTAAAACTATTACCCCTTGTCCTATTGCAACAGGCCTTTCTGGATATTTTGGATGTTAGTACTCTTTTTAGAAGGTTCTCAGAATTTCACTACTCTGATGGTTCTCGTAATTTTCAAATTAAATTTATACTTAACCACATCTTATTCATGCCTAGCAACACTCTTAAGAGTCTTGTAACTGTAACTTAGAGCTTTCTTGCATTTTCTAATCCATAAGGTCTTACTAAACTATACAATCACAGCTATTGTTGTTAAGTGACTGTTATTACTTAGAGGACAGCGAGTGATTAAATAGCCCAAGTTCAAATCATGAGAGAACAGAATGTTTGGCAGGGTTATTCCTTAACTTGGGAACTCCTGTTTGTCCAGACAGGACCAGTTCTTTTTCCCTTGTTTCTGGATATTAAGAATAATTACCACACTGTTATTGCAGTCAGCAGTAAGTTCTCTTTGATTTCAAAGCAAAGAATATGAAAGTCAATTCAGCTAGGGGTTTTTGGTTTATTTCTTTTTCTTCATTTGTTTCCTTTTCCTAGTAGACTTTTCAAACAGAGGTCAAATATTTTATTTTACTCTCATAAAACCAAGAGGCTTATAATACTGTTGTTTACTGTATTTTGTTAATTATGCATATCAACTACAAAAGATGAGAACAGATTTGAAAGATAAAATTTGAGAAGAAAGATAAGGTCTTGACACTGTAAATTGTTGCGTATTGACTTCCTCTACATATGACCAGTCCCAGTGAAGGTGACTGGACTTCTAATACTTAGGCAGAACTACACACAAAAGTCAAACTGAAGGGGTTTAGCAGATCAGTGAAAGACATGGTTTGAATTGTGAGCTCATAGCAGAACCAGTTGAGCATTTCTGCATCTGGAAACTGGTTCTAGTTATAAATGATATGACTTTGGGAAACTTTTTTGTTGTGGTTCTTTAATCTTTTAGTTTTCAACTGAAACTTGTTTCATTAAAGTGGGGGATGCCTATTCAAGGGCTGCCTTTATAATCTTTGTTACTACTTCAGACAGAGATCTGGTTTATGTGTGTGATTTCTCCAGTGAAGGTTTATTGTATTTACTGAACCATATGTTTTTCTTCAGCCTGCTTGGAATTTATGATGACATTGTTTTGGTTTAAGTTGACAACTACAGTATGTTTCAAGTTAGCTGATTTCCACTGAAAATTGTAGTCTCTAATGAACAGTGATTTTTAAAATATTCAGGCAATTAAATATTTCAGTTTGGGTGATAGAATCCTGTGGCAGGACTCTGTCTTTTTTTTTTTTGCTCTTTTCTCCACAAATTTATGAAATTCTTTGATAGGTTTTATTATTACCTTTTGCAACAAATTCATTATTTTGCGTAGGATCTAGAAATCAAGACCTCTGTATCTGAAATTTTTTTTCCCAATAATAGAAACAGCAAAAATACATTTTTGGCCCAGTTTACAAACACTTACCAAGCATCCTTTATTTGCCTGAACAGTCAAAAAATTGGAAACATAACACATCATTATTTCCGAAGAATATTAGCTTAACCAGACTAGCACAGCATTTCCTGAAAAATAGGCCACGCTCATACCATGTGGAACAAGAAAAACTATCCAGATGGGCAGGGCAGACTGGATTTTCATTCACTTATTGTGATATTTACTGAGGTCCTTGGATTAGTGGTTTGAACCACTAACTCACCACAAGAGGAACATATGCATTCCATAAGACCCCAATTTCAAATCCTGATTGTGTAGTTACAGCTCTACAACTTTATTAGATGAGTCAGTGGTATTCTGTGGTGTACACTACTGAAAAGCCTCTTAGATGTAGTCCTTAGATCAATACTTGCTGATACACTCTCTCAGCTTTGCATAGATATAACAAACTGTATATTTTTAAGTATGGAGTATTCTGAGTATGCATCTTTTGAGAGGCTCTTCACTGCTTCCCTCGTCGCATGCATCTCATACCATGCAATGACATAGTTGCTTTCTAAATTATAAACAGTATATAGTAGTTGTGTTGCAAAAACTAAGAATTATTAAATATGCAATTGTCATCCTTCAAACCTAACGCATTTCATCCAGAATAACAATATCACAACAAATGCACGTTTGACACTACAAAATCCTTTAGACTTTCCAGGATGAACAGGAAAGTAGTTATTAAAAGCCAGTGCATAAAGCCAATCCGATCTCATTTCCTCTTGCCTTTCAAGACTGTCACGTTTATTAGCAACTAAATATATTATTTCCTAAATAAATGGTATTCTCAAATGTATCTCTCTTTTTAACTGGCCATGTGGCACACAAACCTGCTTAACAAGGAGGGAAAAGAAAATGTGCAAGATCTACAGAGACGCACAACGCTTACTTTCCTCTTGCTCTGGCAAGCTAAGCTTTTTCTCTGATGCAAGAAGCCTAACCTAGTAAGAACTGCCGTAACAGGGTTCATCATTAGAAGTACTTCACAATGCACAGGTTTTTTTCAGCTTTGTCAATAATATTTGGTCATTATCAGAGTACTGGGTCTGGTTGGGAGGGGGTTAGCTTCATAGCAGTGCTATGGTGTGGCCCGTCAGATTTGTGGCTGAAAACGTGCTGACAATGCAGCAATGTTGAGCCATTGCTGAACAGCACTTGCACAGCGCCAGCACTTCTTCTCTTTCTCCTGAGCCCCAGCGACCAGGCTGAGGGTGCGCAAGAGACTGGAGGGGACGTAGCTGGGATAGCTGACACAAACTGGCCAAAGGGGTATTCCATACCACGTGACACTGTGCTCAGCAATAAAATCTCACGGAAAGAAGGAGGAAGGAGGAACGTTTGTGGTTACAGCGTTTGCCTTCCCAAGCAACCACTAGGTATGCTTAGGCCCCGCTTTCCAGAAAGTGGCTAAACGTCTGCCTGCCTATGTGTAGCAGTAAATGCATTCCTCCTCTTCCTTTGCTTATATGGACAGCTTTTGCTGTCCCTATTAAACTGTCATTATCTTGATCCATGAGTCTTCACACTCCTTCTATGTTCTCCCACTCCCATGGGAGAGGGGAGCGAGTGAGCGAGTGGGTGGCCATCTGGCTGCTAGCCAAGGCTAACCCACAACAGTTAGGACAATCGGGAATGTTGATCTGTATGAGCTTATGTTAGTTATAATGCAAGGCAGTTACTTAATACAGGTTGAGATTAACTGCAAACTCTTCATGGAACATAAGAAAAAGTTCAATCTAAAACAAATCTTGGCTGAGGAGGTAAGAGGTTAATAAACAATCTCCATGCTGAGAAGTCCAATTCTTTTGCTTCTCTCCAAGGCTACAAAACCAACTAGGAACAAACAGGGATAGACAGTCTCAAATACTTAAAAGTCATTCTCTAAAAAAAAATGAAGCAGCAGACTGAAGGTACACAGGCTGACACAAGCATAAATTCTAGTGGAAGATTTTTAAAGAAATAGCTCGTAAAGAATGTGGTAAGTTTTTGTGCTGGTTTTGGCTGAGGTAGAGTTAATTTTCTTCATAGTAGCTAGGATGGGGCTATGTTTTGAATTTGTGCTGGAAACAGTGTTGGTAATACGAGGATGTTTCAGTTATTCCTGAGCAGTGCTTACACAGAGCCAGGGCCTTTTCACCTCCTCATACCGCTCTGCCAGCGAGTCGGCTGGGGGTGCACAGAAAGTTGTGAGGAGACACAGCCAGGACAGCTGACCCCAACTGACCAAAGGGATATTCCATACCATATAACATCATGCTCGGCTATAAAACCAGGGTTGTGGGCAGGGGCTGCTGCTCAGGAACCGACTCAGCCAGGTGGTGGTGTGCAATTATTGTCATTTGCATCACTTCTCTTTCTTGGGTTTTATTCTCTCTGTTTGTTATTGTCCTTTTCACTGCAATTCATTATTATTTATTTCAATTATTAAACTGTTCTTATCTCAGTCCATGAGTTTTCTTCCTTTCACACTTCCAATTCTCTTCCCCATCCTGCTGTGGGGGGAGTGAGCGAGCAGCTGTATGGTGCTTAGTTGCCAGCTGGAGTTAAACCACGACAATTTATAGGTAATGTATTTTCTAGCTTACCCTCTTCCTTACATTAAGTTGTATCAATTCTATTAAGATTGAACAGTTTTGTGATTCAGAAAATTCTCAATCACTTTAAAAAACTATTTACAAGTTCTCAAAGCTTGTATTGAATTGACTAGTGGACTAATTATGATCAAGGTACTTATGAATATACTAGGCAGAATGTCTAAATATGAGACCTGTGAGCTTCCACATCTAAGTGAAAGCCATTTTGGCAAAAGCCAAATGACAAAAGCCGTTTCACCTACTGGCAGTGGGGTATGAGTTAACATGAATAAGTACTACAGGAGACAACCACCCCTAACCCTATAATCGATGAAACAATGTCCATATTCTTCCAATTCTAAAGGATCAGGTATTAAATAAACATAAACATCTTTTTCATATAACACACTCCTAATGACTTCAGGTCATACATTAAAATTGTGTGTAATAATATCAAGTCTTACTTTCTAAACTGTGTATGTACACTGTATTATTTCTTTGATTTCTCAGAGATGCATTTTTGGCATGCTACATTGTGGTGTAAGAAACCAAAGGTTCTTTGGCCTATGACCAGAACTTGACATGATACGATGCAGAAGAATTGTAAGAGCCACATAAAATGCTTAGAAAATACTTTCGGAAGATGAAGGCATACCAAATCTGGTTATGATTATTTTCCCACTGGAATGTTATGTGTCCATGGCAGGTACATTGCATAAGAGAGGCATAGACAGAAAAATAATTTTCATTGCTTTTCCTATTGAAAACATACTTAAAATAACTCAGTAGCCAGAAAAATATTGGTAAAATGGTAAAACTGTGCTTTAAATAAGTTCTTCAGCAAAAACATACTGATTATTTGCGCTGTTCATTTAAATGATGGGATATTATGAAACACACATGGATGTGCTGCACCGAGCCCGCTCAATTCTTTACAAACACATTTAAAACTTTATTGGCTGACAGGGTAGGAGAGATTTCTTTTGATTTTTGTTTCTGCTATTTTCATATGTTGAACATATGGTATATCTCTCTCAAGCACAGTTGACACTACAAATCAATAAAGCCTACTCTCACTTATGTCCAAGCATCATTTGTGAATGGCCTTAACTGTACTTTTATTAATTCAATTGCTATGATCAGCTTCTGATCAATAAAGAGCAAGTCATGAGATTCATGAATCCCATCTGTCATAATCCATTATTGCGTAGAGTCAGACAATAATTCATCCTCTTTTTTTTCCCCTCCAGGCTTGTGGAATCTGTTAAACACAAAGTAACCAGGCTAGTTCAGAAAGTGACTTGGAACTTTGTTTTTAACCTTTTTTTGACCTGTTGGCTAGAATGATTTCAGTGCAGTGTGTCATATACCGCAAATTATAATTATGTAACCCCATAAAGTGGGAATTGGTTTCATTTACCAACAAGCTACCCAGTTTTAAAATTGATGTACCTTTCTAGTGATGAAGTTACATTAGCATAAAACTGAGCATGAGCTTAGTAGCTTTCCAACTTCAGCAAGACGCAATTTTTGCAAGGTGACTCTTTTGAGCTTATCCTCCTTCTTTTGAATTTTGATATCCTAATCCAAGCTTCAGCAGCAAATATACTTACCAGATAATTATTTTCTAATTACGTAAAGTTACTCAGGTGTTAGAAATAGTCATAGTACAACATTTCTCTTAAGGAATGTAAATGCTTAGTTTGCATTCCAGCACACATGCTTGCAGCTTGACCAGCATTTCTCACCAAATTCTTCTCCACAACAATGCCCTCTATGAAACTGAACATTTTAGATATTTTATTTACTGTAACAACATCATTCTATTCCAAATAAATGTTTTATGTTTTGTCAAGTCTGAAGATTTGGACTTCTATTTATTATCTGTATTTTCTCTTCATCTGTCTTTTATTCATTTTTGTAGCTATCAAATCCAAGCATACTATACTGCATCGCATTTGTACTTGGAACTTCATTTTGCCTTTATTAAAATCTGACTCCTGTCTCATTGTCTATATTTGCCACTTCTTCAAGAGTAAATAACTTTCAGTTAAATCTTTTGCAACTATATGTAATTTTGATAATTGAAAACGACTAGGATACCTCTTATTTCAATGAATGGTTTTACCACTTCTTTCCCTCCTTATGGAAGTTCAGAACGAACCTGATTCGTACAGACATTTTGCAAGCAATATTAATTACACAACGGCCCATGGCAGGTGTGTAACTCCATATTCCCTTCACTCACTTAAGCATACCAGTACTCACTTTGCTCACTGAACAACATCCAGACCGAGTGTCCTTCCTGGTTTTTTGGGGTTGCTTTGTTTTTTGGGTTGTTTTGGGGTTTTTTTTGTTTTTTTGCTACAGCTGGGAAGATTATGCAATTGTTTCACTTTTTAGTTCTATTTTAAACTGCAAAGATCTAAGCTTAGTCCTAGAAAGTGTTCAGTGAGTTTTCAGCCTTTTGGGTAGGACTTAATGCTGATCCAAAACACTGACTGGATTACAGCTCACAACAAGATAATACAGCTAGTGCTTTACAGAATCGTTGACAAGATGCAACGTTACTTAAAAACAATATTTTAGGTAACTTTCTGCTAGAACAATGTTGTCTTCTATTTGTCAATAAAACAACAAAGTGAGATTTTATTTCCTATATTATAATCTTCACTAATCCTCTGAAAACACACACATTTAAAAATATAATAATGATTCAAAAAAGGTGCCAATATTCTGTCACCTCTCATCCAGAAAAGTCTTGGAGAATATTCAGATTACTGTCTAAGAACAAGTTGCATATATCTAGAACATGAAGGTGATCAAAATGTCAGTCAGTGGACTGGCAAGCACTATTAAAGGAAGACAAGATGACGTATGCATTTTCATGCAATCCATGAATATAGAAATGGTGAAGACTCCCTGATAACTCCTCCCCTCAATTTTGAGAATTTTGCTCCACTGGATAGAAATTAATCACCGAAAAGGAAAAGATTCTCACATATACTATTTTAAATCTCGAGGTTTCACTACTCTCATTTTTCCTGAATGTAATATAGTTTGGTCATCTAAGAATTGCCAGCTGTTTTTTACTTGGAAGTTTAATTTTCTACTATTACTTTAATCAACAGTGCTGGACACTTTACAATGACATTTTATACAGAATGAAGGATTCTTCTCCATATTGTTTGTTTTGGGTCGGTCTGTCCCCTCCCCCTTTTTTTTTTTTTTTGGGGGGGGGGCAGGGAGAGGTGAGGGAAAGACGACAACAACATCCAAAAAAATCTCTTCATCTTTGAATTTTGTTTTACCAGCTTTCTGAATAAAACTTTGTGATCTATTACATCATCTTGGATATGAGTTCATCTCTAGACCAATATCAGTAAATAGGAAATGTGATTCCTCCAGATATCCTTAAAACTGGGGAAAATCCAGAAGCCTTATTTTCTGCCCAGCTGATAACAAAGGACATTTGCAGAATTTGCAAGGAGAAGCCAACCCTTCTACACAGCTTTGATGAGATTCTGCCATGTCCCTTAATCCGAGACATGATAGCTGTCCTATCAGTAGGGCTTTCAGCAAATACAGCAAAACTAGCCTGTGCTTTATCTGAAGCATCACATGAACAGCTGGTTCATGAGAAATATTTAATGAGTTGGGTTTTTTTTAAATAGATAAACTTTTTTTTTTTTGACAAAAAATAATAAAGTATTGTGCACAGCGTCTCCTCAGATTTTTCCCTGCTGGGAATGATGATTCAAAGACATTAATTACTTATTTGTTTCAACAAATACTACTCATGAAGAAAGTCTGGCAGTGGGCATAGATGGTGCATTACCCTCATTCGTATGTCTTCTATAGATTGCACCCAAGATTTTCACTCAAAATGCATCATTCTTCATCTTTCAGCACTTAGCACAGGCTAAAACTCTGGTTCTTTCCTGGAAATCTTGCCCACATAAAGCCCCTCTCCAAATATTAGTGTACTTACAGTGCATGTTAAAAGCATTGTCTCTTATTTTATTCACACCTTTCATTCTCCCCTTTAGCTTGGATCACATTCTATAAATTTTTTCCCAAATACCTCATCTTTCACTACAAATCTCTCACTAGAACATTTGCCTTCTGCTAAGGCATCTGCCTATAGTTTGCTCAGAAAAGGAGAGAAAATGATAATACATAAATTAGGAAACTGCTCCTTGCTACAATTCAACATTAAAACTTTGGTAAAATACTCTGTACATTATTTGGTTTTGATTCTAGGGTCAGTGATGGTCATATATGACACAACTTTTGCCTACAATTCAGAGTAATGCATTTAAATACACGGTGTAACTTCAGAGCTTTAACGAAAAAAAGGACTAAAGATGAAGATAGTTTCTAAATCCTAAACCCAAAACAACTCAGAGGACAAAGATTAAGGTTCTGGTGTAGCTTTTAGAGAGCAGTATAACCTTTAAAACAAGGGCTATATAGTTCATAAAGTCCACGGGTTAAATTTGGCATAAGGGTACAAATGCTACTAAATTTCATTTATCATACTAGATTTAAAAAAATTCTGACAGTATGTAAAAGGTATACTAAAATGACATTTTGTTTGTAGGTCAGCTACTGTGGCCTAAAGTAATTTGTTCCTATTTCATAAGTTTATATGCATTGCTAGCTAGTTAATCATGGGGAATATTCTCTCTTCAATATTTTACTATAACTATACAAAAAGAAAAAAAAAGAAAAAAAAAAGACTAGGAAATAAAGAACATCTAATCTCCAGAGAAAGGTATTATTGTAATATGTGAGAGAGGTCAAATCTTTTATTAAGAATTGATCAAATTACAGTTAAATTATCACAATTAGACAATCCACGTGTTTTTCTGAAACAAACTAACCTAGAATAAACAGGAGCCCTTACTCTTTGATGTTAAATTATGACTTTGCCACACCTTTTCTTTAACACTTATCAAAAGAGAAAACTCAAAAATAAATTCCTGCATTACTAGATAGCCAACCAAATAGTCCATATCTGGAAGAAGGTGTAATGAAAAATAATTATACAGAGTGTATGGTTTATTTTCAGAAAACTATATAGGCCATAATAAAATATTTGAAACTACATCTTTACCTTCATTTTAAAACTGAGGGGAAAACTTCAACAAAGCATCTCCCCACAGGTCCAGCTACATTACGCAGTATGATGAAATCAAAGTTTTCATGGGAATAAAAAAAATATATTCCTGCTTAATATCTTTTATCTCTGACATGAGTAGCATGTTTCCACTATGTTGTATTACAACTTCGGTAGATTGCGGAATCTGAAAATTCTCGTGTTTTGAAGTAATTTCTGGCCCTGCAGAAGTGACCCCTTGTCGCCTTCAACTCATCAACTGCGCTCTCCTTTGACATCCAAAAAGGTAGTTTAGCACTTTGAAAGCACTTATCACAAATGTTGCCTTATGGTAAACCTTTTGTCTTTGCATGCCATTATTCAGTTTTCTTTCCAGCTCTCTGAGCATCTCTGTTCGATAGACTCTCATTCTAAACAAGTGCTGTGCATGTGCTGTGCAGCATTTGCCTTCCATTTTCCTTCTTAGTTCATCAACTCACAATGTGATGGTCATTTTCAAGCTAAAGTTCCCATCTGTGACTGCTGTCTTGCATTTAATTTAAAAAGCTTTACAGACATTCCAGTTGCTAGTTTCTGCTATTTCTCCAATTTTGTTTTGATAAAGGTATTACATTTCTTAAACAGTTGATCTGTGATTTTCTTTTAAGTGAAACATACCAGTTCTTGGATCTTAAGGAAAGTTTCCAAACTTGAGCCTTCTCTGCATTGTAGTCCAGCAGAATCCTTTTCTCAGCTGCAAATGCTGTCACACACTACTTTCTAGTTTCCTCAGAACTTTTAGGCAATGGGGCCAAATCCTGAGCTGGCATAAATTACACAGTCTCTTTGCTGAGGCCGATCCAGCCTAATAACCTCAGTTGAGAGAGCAGGCTGAATTTTTGGTACCCATCTTGCTAAGAAGTAATGTAAACCATGATTTAAAGCATGCCCAGGTAAGAAAATATAAGTTGTAGTCACTGTGATTAACACAATGATCCTGAAATACATTTTTAAAGTTACTGAAGGAGCTGTAGAACAGGTCTGAAAATATCAGCCAATGTGAGAAGTTGGGGAGGGTCAATATTGTGTCGAGTGGGCTAACTCAGGAGCTCCAGCAATAATCTTCAGGGTGCTTATGTGAACCAAATGTTCCTCTGACAATCCTTTAATGAATTAAAAGAGAATTACAACCTATACTCATTTTGTTAGTCTGATTGTACTTCAGATTTTCATCAGACTTTTACCTGATATGTGCCTGCAACTCAAAAAAATTAATAAAATCAATTTTTTCTAGAAAACTTAGAGAGCTTTTTTCCTCAGGACAAAAAAAATAAAAGATTGATGCAACATGGACAGCTTCCAAATTCCTAATTATAGCTTGCAATTTTTTTCAAGACAATTTTGTATTGCCATGTAACATGTTACAAAAGTCAGAGAAACAGCTAACTGCTACAAGAACAAAGAAGAAATTTTTGTGAACATACATTAAGAGAAAAAGCATTTAAGAACTTGGTATATGTTTTCAGGTTTCACAGAATGGATTATTTTAATGAAAATTCATCTGGACGTTAATCGCCTGTTTCTCCTCTCACATAACTTTTACAGTGACATAACTAAGTTCAATTGAGTTATTTCTGATTTACAATATAATATCTGAGAAGAATCAGACCCTGAGACTTTAATGTATCTATCATCACAATATAAATAAGCATATGAATCCTTATAGTGACTCAGAAACATTTAAAACAGATAGGGAGCTTACTCCAGGAACAGAATAATCTTAAGTCTTTGGAGTTTGGGAGGGTTTAATGTTTTTGTTCTTTTTAAAAAATAAAATACTAATATAATATAAAAAAATAAATATAAAACTCCCAAACTTCTGCAATGCTCTACATAGTTGTAATAACCTTTCTGGATTGCTTCTTGGTATGCAATTTTAATATCCTTCTCTCTTTGACAAGGTCAGGTCTGCTTTCTCTTTTAGGCAGCTCAGAAGACTCAAGTTATAGCTAATTGCCTTGATTATTGGTTCTGTAACCTCTAATTCCCCATGACCTTTTCCAAGCCCATTTTCAATTTAATGAGCCAAACTAGTAAAGCTTATACTGGACTTTTGCTGAGAGCTGCCAGAATGTCTTGACAAATTATGTGTTCCACATACTATGGTGCTTTCAGACCAAATGAAACTGCAGAGGTAATGTTGTTATTTTTCTTTTAAGTTATATCATTTGTCTGTACACAACAGTTGCTTTTCACAGAAAAGAAAAAATACTCATTTTTCTATACTACCTTCTGTAACTACGCTGGCCATACTTATTCCATACAGGCCAGTCCTTCAAAGATTAAAAAAAATAAATAATATATTTGTATGAATCCAACACTGTAACTTTCATTGTTTTCTTATCCATTTCTGTATTTGATTAAGCTACACTGACCTATTCAACAACTCTACCAGAATGGATACCGTACAAGTAAGTACGGAAACATCCTTACAGAGGACATTAAGAAACTTCCATGGCCACTTCCAAAAAACATAAGGTTATTATATTAAAAGCATTTTTTATTCTAGCTAGTTTGTACCACTCTAATTGTGCTCTCAATTGTCAGGGTTATTTTTTTGCTGCTATTTATTTCACTGAAGCTATTAAGCTTTCTTGAAGGTTGTATGTGCCTGGAACTAGGTGTACAGTACACAAAATCACACTGCCTTGCTCTTTGTTATTTTGGGGGGATGCAAGATCTATATCAAGATTTTTTATAAACCAAAACCCAATGGGATGTAAAGAATAAGCCATCTGTCCTTCATTCTGATCTCGGCCATAGTATTTCATGCTCCTTGTTTCTTTAAAGCTAAGCTCACTAGACTTCTGTCTATCGTTCTTTGTTTCATGATGATCGTGTCCTTATTTATTCTTTTTTAATAAAGAGTACAGGAATAATATTTTGTTTTCCAGTGCATTCAGATAAAGCGAAGTCAATATTAACCTAAATATTAATCTACTAGTATTAAATTTAAAAACTGAAGATCTTTAAATGGCCAGCTATCTTATAATCTGTTATGTACACCTTTGTCTTTTCCATCTGCCTTTGAGGGACCAGAAACATTATCATAAACCTTAAATATTCATGTGTCACATATGAAAATTTGACCCTGTAAGGACTTTAGGCACCTAAAAGTTAGCATGTATCTTTCAGATACCTGATCCTTAAAGTAGAATCCAGATACTTCCATCTCAAATTCCATCCTTTTCTACGTTGTGGCCTCCAGAAAGGTGTATCTATCTACTCCAGATCTATATCTGCACTTTTGAATCCGTCAGCTATATATACATATTTTCAATGAGGCAATTATCTTTTATATGATGACCTTGTTACCAATGTAGTTAGCTGCCTAGCTCCCATCAAATTGATGGATGCAATTCCTTCATGAAATGTAAGGGGCTCAAATAGAAACCCTTTGTTTCCCCAAGGGAGTTCACAAAGAGTAGCTCTCTGAATGCCGAGCTACTCCAAGTAATCAGCCTTCTCCATTTCTCCAGTAGAATGAGGATCCAGAAATAAGGGAACATGTCAATCTGATCCTGCAGCCTAACGCCTCAAGCAGTTAAGTTCTTTATAAAGAATAGTATTATAAAGAACTAAAGCCTTGACAGTAAAGCTTTAAATTTGTTAACTAGATTATTGATAGCAATCAAGTCCACTGAAAGAATATTTATTCAACAGTGGCCATTTCTTCAGAAGTCCTGCTAACTTAGTGTACTAATATTATTTGTTAATATTGGATTTAATGCAGGGATCTTCTTGTAAACATCACCCACACAACAGCAGGTTATTTTCAATTCAATGTATATCTTGGTTTAGATAAGCAAGTCAAACCAAATAACCCAGTTTTTACTGGTCACCAGTTCTAATAAGCAAAATTTACAAGTAATGAATAAATGATCACCACTACGAACCTCTTATAGCTATTAACCATAGGCCTGATTTGGCTTTGTATTTCTCCAGCAAAATCAGTTCATTATTTCAGTGAAATCCAAATAATGTTAAACCACCTTCAGGGGAAGCATGAGTCTTATACTTAGGGGTACTTAAGTTTCCACCCCCTAGTCACATTTGTTATCAAGATATTTTCTTGGATAGCAAAGTCCCAAGAAAGGAGTTCAATAAAATTAAAAGAAAATAAATTCTAATAAGAAAACGTGTATCAACAAAACCTGAATTTCTTTCTCAAACTAAACCATTTATCTGTCATGAGCGCAATAAAAGAGTTGTTAGAACAAGAGAAGAGTGTCTGTTTGGCTTTTTAAATTTTATTTAGATACTATTTATTATTATGAATGGTATTACTTCTCTTTTAAACAAAACAAAACACAAAAGCTCCTTTGCCACACTCTGCCCCACTCCTGAGAGTGGGATGAGGTGCTGACTTGTTTCAGGAAAGCTATTTTCTCTTTGGCTTTGACAGATGCACATTTGTATGCGTTTTTTATAAGACCATCTCTCTGAAGTAAATCCCATCAACTCCATTGTCTAGAATAATGAATGGTTGGGATACATCGAACGGCATGAGGAAAATAAGAAAAAAACCAATGTACTACAGGTAGCTAATTAACACCTTCTGGATGGAATTGGATATCTTATAATCAACGTTAGTGCATCTATGCTATTCTCCCTGGCACTTTTCCAGTACCACAGTACACCTCTGCCAGTTTCTAGCCAGCTTATATTTGTATTGTCAGGAGGACAAAGGGATCAGCTGGGGGGTTTTTGGTGTGGTTTTTGTTTGTTTTTTTAAAACACCTACTTAACTGTTAGAAAAAAAGTATGCATTAAGGCCCTCTTCACCATTCTTAAGGAATCACCTCCAGTGCATCAAAACTTAAGCATTTGGTCAAATTACTACAACCACATGGTCATTAAAAGCTTTTTTTACTTAACAGAAGTTAATACTATCAAGAGTACCTCGTCTCCATAAACTTCTCACTGTCATGCTATCCTTTACAAACTATATGTACCATCCAGCAAGTGACTGAAGAAACTTCTGAGTTTTGTTTCAGTATTGTTTTCTGATTTGTTTTTAAATTTTTAAGATCATTACTATTAAATTAGATTTTGAACGATTATATTGCTTTAGAGATCTATGTTTACCTTAAAGTGAATAAAGCTCAAAATAAAACCTGAAGCTTAGTGCCTTGGTGAGTATGAGCCAGACTTGCGTATTTCAGGTTAAACCTAGCCATCGATTTTTTAAAAATGTCTTTTTCTTAAGTGAGATACTGGAGCTCTATCTAACCTGTTTTATGGTAGACATGTATTGTGTTAGTCAGTTTTTTTCCGTGTACATTAGAGCAATGTTTTTCTCTTTGCAAGAGATGTTGCAGCACACTCTTAATCAAGATAAGGAAATATCAGTATATTTCCAGAGCAGTTAAAGGCAGATTATAATTGGAATGAAAGGCAATTTGATATCTGAGATTGTACAACATCAAAGGACAGAGAGGTAGAAAAACCTCCCAAATGGTGACCTCCAGCCTGCTAGAAGGAAAGTGACAGAGATATCCTTACCAAGCCCTTGCACAGAAAGACAGGCACAAGATCATTCCCAGGAAAGTAGGCGAGAGATGAAGATAAGAGCATTCAGAGTACCTGGCATCAATTACCACTGTAAGAAGTGCTAGCATTAAACTGCAGCTGTGAAAAAATACTCAAGAAAACTTATTTTCATTCATATTGTTTAGTTTGTGGTATTATTTATCAATGAATCCTGAAAATGGTGGGGGGATTACTGTTTTTCTAGGCGCTTACAGAAAGTTATGTGAAGGCAAAAGATAAAAAGCAATATGGGAAAAAATTGGCAAAACCAGTACAGTGACTACTCTCAGCACCCAACCCTATCCACTGTGCCATGCTGCCTCAGGGAAGGAAAAAATGTGAAGGACTATGCACAACCATCTTTTCTACTCTTGACACTATTCAGTCAGCACCAGACAGAGGTAATAAAGTGACTATATGATGTACCGAGGGCTCATCTGGCTCGCTGGTGAGGCTGTCAGCATCGTGCTTTTGCCCTGAAGGGGCTGAAAATATTTGACATCGACAACTCGATCTACTGGGATTGTGACAGCAGGTCTGTATCTTTTTAGTACAGCATATCAAACTGGAGAGAATAGGGAAAGCAACACGGGACAAATATTTTGACCTTACAGCCCTGTGCTGTGGTGATGAGATTCTACAAGTGTTATCATTTTCGCTGCTAACGCTTGCCAGGAGCAATACCTTCTGCTGTACTTATGACTAGTCTTGTTTATGTACATGTTCTGTTACACATTGGCAGAGAAAGTCATTAATATTAACAGTTTGATTCTAAAAATTCCATCTATTCTGTTCAGAAACTTACAAATCATTTAATAAATAGGAGTAACTGCCTCAGATCAGGTAAAGGATATATAAACTCAAAGATTATTTTTTTAAAATAGTCAAAAATAATTTTGAAAGTACCCTGAGATATAATCATTGCCAAGGAAAAAACAACTTCAGTGCATTGTTCCCAAATGGAAATTACACCAGACTTTCCGTAACAATACTCAACACAAAACTACCTGATAGTGCATGTCTTCAAGAGTCAGATAGAAGGTTCACATTTTTAAAGTGATTGTCCTTGTTCTTGTATTGTTACTAATGACACAGGCCTGCTGTACAGTGAAATACAAAGATAGTGAAATAGTGTACGTGAGTAATACAGAGGCTTCTTTCCCGTCCTCTCCTTCCCCAAAGGCCATTTTTATTCCTATTCTTCCAGGACAGAGGAAGTCAAAATCCTGCATGTAGAATCATAGAATAGTTTGGGTTGGAAGGGACCTTTAAAGGTCATCTAGTCCACCCTCCCCTGCAATGAGCAGGGACATCTTCAACTCGATCAGGCTGCTCAGAGCCCCGTCCAACCTGACCTTGAATGTTGCCAGGGATGGGGCATCTATTACCTCTCTGGGCAACCTGTGCCAGTGTTTCACCACCCGCACTGTAAAAAATATCCTTATATTCCTTATATCTAGTCTAAATCTACCTATCATATATCTATCTATCATCTACCCGTCTGTCTATCTATCTTCATTGCAATTTCCAGTTCACCAAATTAAATAAACCAGAAAGAAGAGCTGTATTAGATCTATAAGGCATTAATTATATCCGGGAGGAATGTGACCACAGGCCCCTTCAGACTCTTGCAGTGAAAATATTCTGAACAGAATTAAAATCACTTTTTTATTTTATATTTTAATACCTTTGTTAATGTCTAGGCATATAAATACAAGCAACAATAAGAAAAGGGATTTTAAAAATCTCAGTAAGTTCTTAAAAGCTTTTTAACTAGGATTAATATATAAAGATATTATGACATGCATAATAGTAAATGGAGCACACAGTTAAAAAAAATAACAACACTAAGCTATTCTAAATACTTGTATGTACAACATAAGTGTCTTAGTGTCACAGTTATACCATGGCATAGGCAATCTTAAAAAAAAAAAAGTATTTTAGGAATTGTGGGACAGCATAGTTATTGTCTTGTACCTCCTGATGAAATATGTTATTTTCAAAATTCTCCTATATCAAATGTTAATCTATTATGTAACTAGATCACCATAATTAATGTGATAAGTTCAGAAACCCGAATCTGCTAATGGAAGAAGAGTGTGTGATATTTGCATAGCTTTTAGAGAATGATACTGAAAGAACAGCGTTCACAGAGGAGTGGTTCTGTTGAATATTAATAAAAACATGGTGCTCAGTTTTCTAGATACATATACTGAGGTGGTCCTACTGTTAATTTCAGGGTGAAATAATTTGTTAATCATGAGCACACAGCCAAACACTCAGTACTACCAGAGTCTGCAAGTGACAGGAATTTTTTTAAAATTTTGGGTGTTTTCTGCCTAAATTAATCATGAAAGCTCTCAATACATCATTTGTGGTTTTCTGGCTTAAAAGCTGTCATACAGCTTGTCACAGATCAGAAACAGAACAATGTAACTTAAGCAACGAGTCACATGTCATTATTAGCATCCAATGCCAAAAACCCACAAAAAGAAAATTATTCACCCATATCATTAAGTACTTTCTTTGGAAGTACTAAAGGAAGTATTTCCTTGGGGAACAAAGACTTGAAGGCCAAGTTCAGCAGAATCTCTCTCAAATAAGAATGAGGGAATTAGATTCTATATTTGCAACTACAATTTCCTCTCTTCTAATACAGGGGAATTTTATCCCACAGTCTAACAGTGAAATGATGCATTTTAGTAATTTTGCTTTCTATCACAGTGAAAAATTTTATTTCCTGATAACGTGAAATACAATTTTTCCTCCCTAAGAAAAGAGCGCTACTCTTGCTATTTACTATGTTTTTAGGTTGACATATTTTATTTACATGTTGCTTCTCCCTATCTGAGGTTTCACACTGATGGTCCTTTGAGGAAGTCAAGTACCCCAAAGCACTACCTCTTTCAGTGTTTTGTTGAATTTGAATTAAGATTCCCTGTAGTAAGTTGCAAAATTGTTCAAAATTGACTCTAGGCATCCTAAGAACCCTAAAGCTTCTAAGGGACTTGTTTAAAACTAAAAACTGAATATCTCCTGAAGGAAAACTACATGTCAGATTTATATTATAATGCGTTATTGTGCTTTTTGTTCTAATTGGGTTTGAAGCCAAAATGCTGTTGTTTTGCAAATGCTCCTAAAGTATTATTCTGTTATTATTATTTCCACATAGGAAACCAAACAAACGAACAGTATAACAAATAATAGCACCAGAAGAATAGCAATTCGGGCAAATTTTCCATCCATTATCCATATTATTTAATTATACCGTTTTATGTCACTTATGAGTAAGAAGTTTTAATATTTATGGTGAAGCATAGTGACAGGTTGCATTTTATACAAGTGAAGTAAAATTACTTTAACTGAGTGTCTAAGAGGACAATATTTTATTTTGAAAATTTTAGCTTAGCCTCAAGAATTAGATAAGGAATATGAAAAAGTAAATCATATCTGCCAATAAAGGATACATAATCATCAGCAAATGTGTACCACCACTTTGCACATTAGCAATACTAAAATATTCTTATTTAATGGTAATCCAAGCAATGAAAGCAGCCAAGATACAAGAAGCCCAAATGCACTGTTTCTTTAATCATAGAAATTTCTTGAGAACTGACACTTCCTTTGTGGACATTTAAATCTTCTTCAATACAGACCGAAGCTGAATTAACTTTTTCCTCTGTATGGCACCTAAATGTATATTCAATTCAAATATAAATGTAGAGCTACTCATTCAGGGTTCGATTTTTCAACATAAGAGAGTATGAGGCTGCTGCATATTCTAAATTGAACCACAACACGAGTAATAAAAGTATTGTGTAACAGATTTTTGTAATAATAGAAACTCTTTCCTCTTTGAGATTTAATCTTTTGAGACAGAAAGATGACCTAGCAATTACTTTATAACTTCGTTAAAACTTTTCCCTTTAAAAATTATGTCTGCTTATCATTTATCATATACTCTATGTATGTTATACATATAAATGAAACTCAGACAGCTAATGGCAACTTTCCCAAACCAAGCAAAAAACCCGCCAAACAAAGCCACAACAATCCTCCATCTTGTTAAGTAATACTATAAATACCTAAAAAGTGTCCTTGGTCTTCTGTGTGGTAAAAGTTACTAAAGGAATAGCTTGTGAGAAGGAAACACACATTACATATACCTAATAGCTCAATAGGTTTTCTGGACATAAATGAAATGAGAGCCTTTTCTTGTTTATATTAATGAAGCAGTGTCACAGGTTTTCTTTATCACCTTCATAAGTTAGATTTGGCCCTTAGCTTTGTTTTGATATAACCAGTGCAAATTGATGGATCCATTTTCATCATTAAATTTCTACTCCACTGATTTAGTTTCAAATCAACCTTTTTTTTGATTTTCTAGTGCCACAGTCCATTCTACACAGCTAAATCAAGCAAGAGTAAACTAATCCACTTTAACGTCACATTCATTAAGTTATTTCATAGCTGTACTTGATACAATATCAAATATTTCCTCTAAAGTTTCTTTCTTGAGAGTTCAAAATTTAACAGAGCATATTTGAATACAGGAACAGTTCCTTCCAATTTGAAGGACTAAGGCAATGCTCGCTCAGCTGATGTGAGAAATTGAGATTAAGTGACCTGGATTCTTAAGCCTTTTAGACTAAGACAGCTAGCTATGAGACCAAGGCTGTACATACACCTGTGATACATACAAAATGGTATGAGGAGTTTCAGTTGAACACTCCTTACCTTCTACTAAGTCCTCCTACTGTGTGAAATATGGTTCACACCAGATCCAGCTCATTCACCCAAATGGTATCTGAGATTTGGGGATCCTCAACAAGTCTGAAATGGTGCCAGTACAGGCATCGTGAGGCTATGCCATGCTTCATTACTTTGAGATATATCGTAACACTCAGACCTTAAACATACAAACAAGCAGAAAATCACGGCACTCAACATTCCAATGTTGAAACTATTCAAATTCTTGAAATAGACATTTAAATTGCCATTTGCTGAACAGATTAAAATCCTATTCTCTCAATGTTTCTGCACTACAGGAAACAGATGGCCTTTGACATCAACCAACCTTTGGAAAGAAAAAGGAAGGGAGTTCAAGTACAAGTCAAGTCAATGTGTATTTCAGGTTGCCTGTTCACACACAAGACCTTTACCTCAACCCAGTCCACACAGAAGGAATACCTTCTCTATGTTCTCTATTCTCAGTAGGAAAATAACAGAAGGCGGCCAAGTAGCAGTTATCCCAAAACAATAACGTACTCCAAATGTATAGAAAAGGCTACATTAGAGGAGACCAACTTTGGTGCAGCCATCCACTTCAGTTCCTCCAGAGTACAGTTAAAGAATCCATGGAACAGGTAATTGAAAACATTTGTAATCCAGGTTATATTTTACAGGAATAGTGTTTCAACTCATTGCATAGGGGCTAGCATAGATCTTGAAGATGCTTATTACATAAGCTACCAGTATTTATCACAGTTAACATAATTCAGGATGCTCTCATTTTCATTTTAACATCAGACTGACTTCATTAAGTACAGAAAAATGTTTAAACTATAACATTTGTTCACATTGTAGTAACCATAAGAGTACTGGGCAGATTGTATGACATGAAGATACCAGTATAAAAGGTCTACAAGCAAGTCGACATACTTCATGCATTAATCAATTACCAGTGGGTTATACAGTCCATTTCATCTGTAATTAACTGACAGGATTTCCATGTTTTCCATGTATCCAGGTATTTATTTTGAAAATGCAAAACTGCTAACATATATTAGAAAAAGAAGATGGGTTTGAATGCATTTAAATGAGTATGTGTTAGTAACAGAAACAGTTTAACAAAATTATACATATACATGGAGATAAAGATGCTTTTGTCTAATTTGGTGCCGTCTATAAAATGCTTGCTATTTCATTTAATTACCACAAAACTTACCACTTCCCTTGTCAACTTACATGCAGTTAGAATAAAGCATGATTTCTTATGATGTTTCTTTTAATTAAAGTACAAAGGACTTTTCTCATTTCGAAGCTAAACACAATAGGAAGAAGGAAGTTTACACGCTTGTGATTTCAAGCAAGGATCAAGACATTGTTCCTTAGTGTGACTCATAACCAGGAATTCATATCTAGATTCCTGTTAGATTGCACATCTGACTCATGTCCTCTCACAAGGTGTGGTGCAGAAGCTATTCTGGAAGCTCTAAGACAATAATTTTCAAACATACCAAGGAGACTTATAAAAATCAGCCATTTCAGTCTCCTGGAAATGACTAATGAGAACTATTTCAGCTATTACTTGCAAATATGTACTCTCCGAGGCAGAAGGCCATAATTCCCAAAGTTTTAACAATACAAATACTGGGTAGGTACACTTCGCAAACATTTTGGGCCAATCCATATTATGTAGCATAAAGACAAGAGAAGCTGCCACTGCAACCTATAGGTATGTATATGTATTTAACATATTTTAATTAACTTAAAAATCACTTTGAATTTCTATAAAGGACCAAACTATTTTTTTTCTTCCTGCTTTTTTTTTTTTTCTTCTTCACTTTTTAATATTCTTTATTAAGACAAACCCGAAACTTATGCTGGAAGGTAGAATAGAAAGCAAACTTATGCATAAAGGGAACTAGAGAGACTCTCCCTTTACAGTTTGCCTGTGAATACTTTTGACGCAGAAGATAAAGTTTCACAGACATGTCTCCTTTCTATCTCCTGAAGACTCCATCTACCACTTGTTCTCATGCTTTCTTGCCTCTATATGTATGTGCCCTTGTGCAGGACAAGTTGTCCTGACATTTCAATCAAATCCATGCTTGGGAACCCCTTCTTTCCTTTTCCACATCTCATTCATTGTCATGTGTTTCAAGCAAGCAGGTAAAAATCAGGCAACTTTGGTCTCATGGCCTACCTGTCCGATCTAAAAACTGTTTCTCAATGGAACTTAAAATACGTAGGCTTGAAGTCCTATGCAGCAATCAGGCTTGTACTGCCTTATGTGCTGTAAACTCCCAAAAATGAAAAAGATACTCCCTGCCTTAAAGACCATAGGGCCTTCTAGGATACAGATACAGCAAAGACACAGGAAGGAAGCAAGTCTGACAGCAATACAAGAGGAAGAGTAGCATGAGGCAGGCTAAACCTGAATTATACTTTCTAGCTACTCTTCATAGTCCTCTGAAAATGGGCCTTTCTCTTCCCTTCTATATTAAGTGAATATTTATTTTCAGGGACCTACCACAGGAACAAACTAAAAATCAGGGAACAAACTATGGAGGGAGTAACAGGTCTACATCTGTATAATAACTGTAGAGTCCTACTGCTTTTCATTTAGCTATGCTCAGAAGGTTTCTCTGCAAAACAAGACTCATCCCTCATAGCTTTAGCCCCATATTTAACTCCTGCCCCCAAGAACAGCCACTTCATAATGAAAGTTCAATTCTGTAAATTACAGTCTGGTGTACTTTCTTTGCCATTAATGGCAGTTTCACTTGATAAGGACTTGAAGAGCGTATCCCAGACTAAGTCAAAATATTCCTTCCAACACACAACAACAAGTTACTGAATACAGTTAAACAAAACTTACTGCCTTGTAGGAAGTCTGCCTACTTTCAACAAGGTTACAAAAGGCTGTGCTTGATTTTCATTACCACAATATAATCTGTTAAAATATTTTTTTTTTGGTATGAAATTTCACTTTTGGCTTCTAAATAGCCAATGATGCAAGACATAAATTTTAAATCAAGTCATATCAGCAGAGAAAGCAAAATATTTATAGTAATATTTTAACTGTACTTATGATATAACCAATCATTTTAACCATCCTTTTGTAAATAGGATTTCTTTTCTCAAGATCCCCCAGAGAAACAGCTTTTCATGATCAAAGGCTAATTTTTATCATCTCTCCCTGCATTCAGGTAAATAAGTATTCTGGGCCATGAACTTCTTTGTGCTTTGTGGTAGTTTGCATTCAAAGGTCAAACCAATTGATTAAAATGACAACTAGCAAGTCCATATAATGTGGTTACACGGTGGCCCAACAGTCTCCATATGCACCTCATTAGGTCTAATTGCATTGAAGTGAACTGTAATTCACTGTTAATCTAAAACAGCTGAGAGGATGGAGTTCTTCACACAAAGTGCAGCCAGGTAAGTAATTTCAAGTATGGTTTGTGTCCTTGCAAATTACAACAGAGTTAAGAGAAAGTTTGCATACTACCGACAAAATGAAAAGGCTAGTAATCAGTAGATCAGGCTGGACAGAAGAAGCCTTAATACTTAAGGGCAATACAATTTTTGCTAGCAAAAATTTCAGGCATGTACATGCATTAGACATCCATAGGTTTGACAGAACACTATCCAACTCATTCCTTATCTGTTCTAAGTCTCATCCCACTCCCCGCTCTTCATAATACTGAAAAAAAAATAATATTCCTGCATAGAGAATACACAGAAATAGTGTGAACTTCTGCTTAAAATTCCCCTGTGTATTGTACAATGGCAATTTTATTGCCAGCTATCTGGGAAGCTTTATGTTCCCAAAGATATTTCTCTCCAGATTAGAGGAAACAAAAAAGTAAAAGTCAAATCCAATCAGTAGGCAACTGCTGAAAAACAAACTGGAAGAGAAGTGTAGGGATTTCAAGGCTAAACCCAAAATCTAGCCTTTGCAGCAGCATAAGATTGTTATAGTACTCACCTTTTATATGGCTGGCTTGCAGGGTAGAATCCATGTTTGAAAGGTACAATGTAGTGACAATGAGGTACCTCAGGAAGGAATACACTTTGGCTGACATGGAAGAGACAGCTAAAGGGAACACCACCAAAACTTCACACCCAGACAAAGAAAGGCACGTCTCAGAGGAAAAACATAGATACTTACTTCAGCTAACATCTGAATGCTGTTATATGCTCCAGATTACGCCTTACAAATTGGGTATCTTTATGCCAGCTGAATCTCATAACCTAAGCTCTTCCTGTTTCTGACCTCTTAAGCCTAACTTTGCATCTCCAACACAAGCAGAACAACTTAAAAAGATAATGAAGATTGGTTCAGAAAGTCAAATGCTATCACATATGCCAATTTTGGGCAAGACCAATAAGCTTAGCTCTCTAAAATTTTAACCAGTCTAGCTGAATATTCATAACTTAGTTCCTAACTGTACTACTTATTAAAACAGCTCTTTATTTAACCATGTTGTGAGACCCCAAATCACACAGCGGGACTGTGCTGTGCTAGGTAGCAAAAGGACAAAAACAGTCACTTCCCAGGAGCTGCAAAACAAAACATGAGGCTGGAGAGAACAGAGAGATACAAGCAAAGGCAGGTGCACAAGGAAACCAGGAAAGTGAGAAATGCAGCATCCATAAAACATCCTCAGACTGACATTTCTTCTCATTTCTTTCATAGGCATTATAACAAGGGAGAGTTTTAAGGACCTGAATTTAATGAGGTCATCTTTTAAACATTTATGGCAAGTTTCAAGTACAGGGTCAACACAAAAGAAACCACAAAAGTGCTTGTTTGAAAACCTAACAAGTGGGCAACGAGGGTATAATGGAAGGCAGGAGCTGACATCTCAACAGAAGGGGAGGACAGACTATAACGTACTCATGGGTGACACAATAGAGATGCAGGCTTTGTTGAAGCATTCACTTGGACACGATGAACTTGTCAAGGCCAGAAAAAAGACTATTATGGCAATAGAACAAGATTTTAAAATGTTTTCCTACCTCTCCAGATAGTCGTCTGACAGATGTTACTCAAAAAGGAACTATAAGAATAAGATGAAACTTAGCTAGAAAGAGGTCTGAGATAATCACGGTGGATCTGGGCCTCCCTGAAAAATAAGGTGACAGAAAATGGAAGCTAAGAGGAAGGTCTCAGGCAGGGGAAAAATGTCTGATAAAACATTCTGGCTTAGTCATGTACAGTTGGATCAGTCAATTCCATTGATTTAGAGGCAATGGTAATCACAAACAAATATGTTATTATGAAAAGACAGAAAAAAGTCCAGAGGTAACATATTTGTTTAGATCTGAGACTCAATAGTTTGGAGATGGTGGCTGAAACAGAGTTTGTACAAAAGATTATTGTGCTTTTTCAATTAATCTTTTAAAAATGTATATTACTTAAGAGATGGCCTGTACACTTATTCTTGTACTAATGCAGAGGGTAAAGAATACTTTTTCCAGCTTTCTTCATTGCTTAAAAGTTTTCTTAAAATCAGGGGAGCAAAAGATGATGAAATAGGTGATGCTATGCAAAATATGTCCATGAGCCTGCAACTATAGTTGTTAATTATTACAATAAAGTGTAAAAACAGAAGCTGACCATATGTAACATCCATGCATTTAATAGGCTAACTAGTAGATAGATAATTAAGTTTATAAGAAATGTTCACTCTCAAGCCATGGGAAAATGTTTCCATTTACTATATGACAAAAAAAAAAAATAAAAAAAAAAATTGTGCTTTACTTAGTTATTTATGACAATGAGATTTATTTGGAACTATTGGCAAGACCTTCATCACTTATGGTGGGATATTTCTTGTGAGAAGTGGAGATACAAAGCTCTGCATGGAGCTTCACAGACAACAGAATTGATACTGAAAGTACACCTGATGATAACTTTCTCATCTTCATTCAATTTTAAAACTCTAAAAAAGAGTTAACTCCCAGACTTCATTTGTTTCAGGATGCAACCCTCCTCTGTCCTTGCTTCTTTGCTTTCCTCACATGTCATAAAATGTCCAAAATATTTTCCTCACTGCTTTCAATCAAAGTCAGCGTAACAGTCTCACCTGACTTCTGATGAGATTGCTCACCCTGGCAATCACCCATGATGACCTGTACAGAGAATAAGGAAGAGGTGAATAAAATTTATTTCATTAATAGTGGAAGAAAAAAAAACCAGTTTTACCAAGACACTAACCACAATTGTCCAAAGGAGGAAAAAGAACCCTCCCTGCAGGCCCCCTAGAATGCTTTGATGTATTCTGCTTCAACTGGCCATCTTCTTCACTAATTTTTCACCTCAGAGGAGTCTTTCTAATGCCCTGAGTTTATGGTTTTGGGAGAAAAAACATGCTTACACACTGACAGAAGAACCAATCCTGAAAAGTGGCAGTTGCTAATGGGGGGAAGTTTAAGTGGTTAGCATCACCTTCTGAACCTACTGCTCCCTGATCTCTCACTTAAATTTGTGTCAATTGCATTACTTCAGGAACAAACATAGAGAAGGAATTTGGTATCTTGTAGAATATGCACCCAACTGACCAAAATTGCCACCCATCTGTATAAGCATGCTGCTGCCACTGCTGTTGCATCATACTATCACTTCTCTATAATTTTCCCTGTTTTGATCTATTAGGTACAGATGCTTTAGTTGTTAAATGTCCCTGAAGACATTAAGTAGCAAAATAGCTAAATACATAGTTACCTAGGTAGTCCCCAGGAAGGATGTGCTTTGCATTAAGTGCTCTGATTATAAACTCTGCATTCATGATTTTGTTTCTTAGTTGCTGATAAGCAAATTGCCAATACCCAGTAAGAATGCTTCATTAATAACTTTAATTACATATAGAATAAACACATGTTCATATAATGAACATATGATTATATTCATATAGGATTAGCCACTCCAGTCAGCGTAGAGCATTAAAGCACTAAGACACAGATGGTATGCAAAAAATAATAATTTAACTAATTAAACTGTACTCTGGGAGAAGTAGAACCAGCTTATGCACAAACTGTGTTGCTGGTTGAATCATTCCTACATGGGAGTGAATCGAGCCCCTCTTGCTTCCAATTCCATTTCAGGAATTCAAAACCTTTAACGTAGGTCATATTACCCTCCCGGACTTTTTGAAGGCTCTTTTTTGACCCCCTTTGAAGGCTGTCCCATCTACGCTTTAGAATCCCCATCTCTTCACTAGCTTTTCAATACTTTACTTTTACTTTGAAGGCTTGCTTTAAAGCAAGGAAAACTTCCATGGTATTTAGTGGTTTGGCTAGTGAGGTTCTGATCAGCTCCACAAGTTTACACACATACTATAGTTGAGCGCTCTGCACTCATATGTGCAGAAGACTATTGCAACACACAACCAACACCTGCATAGAATTAATACTACAAAGATAGTGAGAATGTTTATATATTAACAGAAAATACTGCAGTGTCCCAAATATAAATAAATGCCTGATCAGTTTGTGATTTACTTGCAAGTGCCTGCTTTTTATAGTCAAATGTAAACATATACATTCCTTCCTCTTTCTGGGACAAGTTACAATTTAATATCTTTTATTTATCCTTTTTTCCCTTAATATTAAAGAAAAAATACCCCTGAAATGTCACTTGATTGATTGTAATGGCCAGCTGTTACAATCTCAATGGAAGTATAAGAACTGCTGCCTAAGGTGCACTGAAGAGTGCCAAGCCCCATAGCAACTCAGCTCATCCTAAACAGCACCACAGTCTGGAGTGAAAACTGCAATTTTAAATTCTCCCAGAGACCCATTATTTGCAAACCATTGACACAAACAGCTCCAGTCCCCCCATCAGTGTATACCTGGGGAGCTCTTCATCCACAGAGCCCTGCATTCTCAATAACTTTACATACTAGAAGTCCTTATGAAATTTTGGCTAAAGAGCTGTTCTTACATACATGAAATGGTGTTTTTTCCTTACCATTTAAAAAGATCATTAATATATTAAAATGTGCACTCAGTCCATCTTGTTGTAGGAAATTTTCATTATAGAAAACAAGTCTGGTTTCCAACAAACACATAAAAAAATCGGAAATCCAGTACAACTCTCCCCAAACTTCTAGGTAGCTTTAAAGAATAGCTTAATATATTTTTAAATGGTTGGAATTAAGGAGGGCAAATGATCCTAGATTTTTGACATTCCCTGAAAATTTAATCCCAAAGGATTTTTTTTTTCAGTTAGAAATTCTTGTGAAAAGGGATTTACATATAGACACTAAACATTAATACTACTATACAATGGAACTGTTACACAATTGTTCTTCATTTATACTAATTTTCTGTAGAACTTAAAAAAACAAAAGCTTTTAAGAACAGACAGACTGAATCTAATCTGATTAATTGACGATAACCAACATTCAACATAAGCAGCTGATGCTCCTATCAGCAGTGAGCACTGAGTGGATATTCAGAATACTGTATTTTCTTGCTTTTTTACCTATTTTTAAAATTAAATCTGCCTCTTTAGCTTATGTAAAATTAAAAGAAATGATAAAAAAATTATTGATATATCATTGGCTTTAAAGTTACAGAAAGAATTGAGGATGGAGAAATGGAAGACGTTTGACACTTTGCAGACTAAAACTGTACTCTTCATAGTTCCACTGAAAGAAATTTCTATTGCAATATCTTTCCTATGCATCCAAAATATGACATCTATTACATGATTTGATATGATTTTATTTTCTTTCTTTTTTCCAGTTTTACGGGGGTTTGCTGCTCCTTTCTGCTTTATTTTTGGGAAGAAGAGTATAGCTTCTCTAAAAGAGTACTTTAACTTTTCTTTTTAACCTATTCTTTCTTTTCTAAGAAAAGAATGTGTCTGAATGGCAAAACACACTACTCTTGTTTGAATTCTGCTACATAAGAAATTGAAGTACAGGCTTCTTCAATGCACCCCAGGGTCCGGCTCAATTCTGTAAACGGACCAGGCAATATTCACGCCTTATGGTGTGAAAATCTCGTACGTTATTACATACAGCTTAAGTAATTCACCCACCCCTTGCAATATTTTAGTATTCTTAGTGTATCTAGAAAAGTTTTTCCTTATATTTATCAAAACCTCTTTTTTGTCTCATCAGTCACACTTTATCTTCTGAATGTTTTTCTTATAGTAGAAATGCTAGAGAAAGAGGAACAAAGTCACAAAGAATCAATAGGCTTATTCATATCCACTGACACTCCAATCACTGCTTTCCTTGCAGGGAAACTGGCTCTTTTCCCTTACAATTAGAAACTTCTCATACCAGCAGGCAAGGCCGTTCCAAGCAAATCTGAGAATGAGCAGGAAAAGTGGAAATATACCAGCTCCGGGATGGCAAATAACAAACAATAAGAGAAACATAAAACTCACGCAGAGCCCAAACATTGCAGCCAAATCCAAACACACAGTGCATATATGGTATTGCATGCGCACGCACTCTGTAGCAGTTGCAGCTGCAGCTGTAGCAAAATACCTACTAAAATCCAACTGTGAACAAGTATTAACAAGGCTCATTGCATCAATCCCATGGCAAAAGTGACACTGAGACATGAAGTTGTTGCTAATTATCCACCAGCCATTAATATATCTCCTGCTGCTGAGTCCTATCTCCTAACATTCCATCTGTGATGCTTTTTTACCTTATTTCCAATTCAGCTACTGAAAATTTCATATGTAAGATATATTTCTTGGTCAAAGCAAAATGCAGCTCTGAGAAGGCTTCAATCCACAGAATCATGTAACAGAATAGGAAGAAAGTTCATTGTAATCCTTAGCAAATATCTTCATCAAAGAACTGTCAAAAGATTTCAGATGACGGTGTGAAGCTCTGCAGTTGCTTTTTCTCTACCTTTTTTGGGTGACAGAACAGGAGAGCTTTTGTAAGTTAGCACAAAATTAACTTTTACTGGGCAAAACCATTTTATCTCTGCAGAAATATTTACATACTATTATATTTGATTTTTTTCCTCTAAGGATGAATTAAAAATCTTTATTTTTGAATACACACACACACAAAAAGACCATCTCCCCGGTACAGAGGGAATGTAAAGGTTTCTGATCTGTAAGGCCAAAACGGACCTGAGGCCAAGTTAATAACTATCAGGGAGATTAAATCACCATTCAGATGCAAATGAGAAGAACTTAGTCAATTTTATTTTGCAGAACTTCAAACATGCTACAGCTAGAGGCCTGATACATGAAGAATTCTGAACAGAAGATGTTAGTGGAAGACGTGTAGGCCTTTTAAAGCTAACACATACCCTATGCAGCAATTTCTTAAAAAAGACTTTAGTGCTATCATATCATGTACTCCAAACTGTAAGTTCACACTTTATATTGTTCATATTTACATTGTGCAGCATATTATCATGGAATGTGGTGGTTTATGTACCAGTTTAATTCAGCTTTTATCAGTACTTTCCATGCCTCTGTTCAGCCTTTGTGCTTAAAACCATCAGCAGAGGTCATTCACCTTCCCTACCCTTCC
This sequence comes from Chionis minor, assembly GCA_013398295.1. Lineage (NCBI taxonomy): Eukaryota > Metazoa > Chordata > Aves > Charadriiformes > Chionidae > Chionis > Chionis minor. The sequence goes on from VZSF01002834.1 coordinate 438,816, forward strand.
CACTCATAATTCCCAACAGTCACCTTGTTCCATGGTCAACTCTCCTTATCTTTCTCTGAGTTTCTTAACACTACTCTTCCACCTGTCTTGTCTTACATATTATATCTTTCAAAGGCCTTTTCTTACAGCGTCCATAATTTTGCGTTTTTAACATTAAGAATTGTGGAATGATTAGATTAAATGTGGAATAAATAGATTAAATAGCACTAAACAACGTCTTTCATTTCCTCTTGAGCTCGTATGTAGGTTTTTTTTCTAGAATATAAAGCTCTTTGCAGCAGGCTCAGAACATCCAGGCATAGCAACAATGCTGATAATGCAAAAACAAGCAGACATTAAAAAGCATTTTTATATTTGGGACCGTACCTTGAAAGTATCAAGTTGGTCGGAAAAATACAGTCCATTGACAAGGGCAATGAAGAATTGATTCTAAACCAGGTAATTTTCCCAACTGGAGAATGAGTGAATCCAAATATTGTTCAGGTACAATATGCTAGATATGACATAAAAGCTCAGCACTTACGAATATTATAAAAACAAGCATATTGAACATTATCAGTAAGGCTAGCTAGATAGTATGATCATGACTTTTACAGAATTTTTGTGACTCTCCATCAGTAAACTCGGTCCTCATAACTGACAGATAGAGACACATCTATTTTACAGATGCATAAAAATGTTATAGGAATCAAGGAGACCTATGCTGGAGCATGGAAATAAAACCAGAATACCTGAGTCCTTGCCTCTTGTCCAAATTATAAATAAGACTGGTATAAATCAGTCTGCTAGTGTAGCAGTTATCATCAGAAGAGCACAGAAGACCAGAATCAAATAAAGAACTATATGGATATATGTGAATTAAAGATTTTGGTATGCTGAAATCTTTAATGTCTTTCATGAGGAGCACATACATGACCAAAACCCAGATTGTTCATGAGGGCAAAAGGTAAATTTTACATTATACATTTTTCTAGACTTCTGATATTTTGATGAACTACTGAGCTGGTGTGTTCTAAACCCAAGTATTCTAACTGGCATTCTGCCATTATGATCTACTGGCTATTCTTTGATTTAAAAATTTTAAAAAACTATTCTTGATAGTAATTCATATAGTATGAAAATTCAGAGTGCTATTCAGCATGGAAGGAGGACACTAAACATTCTCCACTTTTCAGTAAACCCCTTCCCTAAATTACCTTCACCTCCACTCTTGTTTCTGCACTACAAATGCTTTTTTAGATTAATGTTCTCATGTTTGGCCAAGGGAGGAAAACAGAAAACGAGACCAAAAATATTTCTATTTCGGCAGAATAAGGAAGTCAATTCCACTGTTCAAACAATTTGGAAGCTAGAAGCACAAGAATTAATCAATGCACTTACAGTACATTAGCAGATCTACAGCTGCAGAGACACTGTTCAAAGAGGGGTATTCACACCATCTTATATATCTAAGTGCAGATTCCTTTTGAAAAAAACCCATTTTTTTTATATCAAGAAACACTGATGCTATGAAAACCTTTTGCTGCCATTGATCATTGGTTTTAGAGGGTTACAAACAAGGAAACAAAGATCAGATCTTTGTGAAGGATTTTGCTAGAATCCTTCATATCTGTTTATGGTACCTCTGGTACCTTTGTATTTGGTTATAAAAACTTGCACATATAGAAACAGGAAAAGTACTTCGGATAGAATGAGGTGGCAGGATTTTTTGTAGCACTGCACAATACCTACCCTAACTTAATAAAGATGTAATAGTCTTCTATAAAATCTGAAAAGTGAGCAAAGAAATAATACATCAGGTGGCCATGGGGTGAGATGAATTTCACTACTTGCATCTAAACTGGGACAAAGTAATTCTGTGAAGTTATTTGAGTGCTGGTCATCAGATGCACAGCGAGCTGGATGTGTAACGAAGTGCCCTTGTGCCCACACCCTTGTACACTCTCATTTCCTTTGGAAGGCAACCATGGCTCCCCTTGTATGGACAATCAGAGCACCAGGATAGCACTGACTCCTCCGAAGCACACCTGCCTCAAAATGTGGAAACAACCAAAGAATTCATTATATATTTATTTTAGCACAACCAAACAGGTTCTATTCCTTAGCACAGCTGTTGTGTATAACTGCATTGCATCACGATGATTGCAATATGACAATCCTATTGAAACAGATTCTTTCTAGTGTTAAAGTAATATACTAAATTTAGCCTTTTAATACTCTGGTATATAATATCTTAACCAGGGGAAAATAATCTGTTGAAAAGGAGGATTTATGGGATGTGCTGTGCCTTCTGTATTTTTTTTAAGAATATTTGAAATTAATTAAACAGATAATTACTTGTACCTAATCCAACAGTACACGTGCAACATGTACATGAAATACGAATCGTTCGCCTTTAGTTCAGATGGTGGACTGATTAGACATAGATTCATTAAAAAAATCCCTCCTTCATAGCATAATCAGTCACCATACATATAATCAGTTGAAAAGAAGAAAGCATACTGTAGGGTAGACTCCATTCCCTCTCCTCCCAACTGCTTTACAGCACTTGCGAGGTTTTTTATAAATTATCAGAGACCAAACTTTTCAGTTACACTCCCCAACTTTCTCCTTCTTGAGTACAAATCTAGCGTGCACACACAAACCTGAACCTAGGATGAAGCCTTTTTGAAAACTTGCCCGCTGGTGTTTGTTTAAACACAGTGAGATACTGAAACTTCACTTTGTCACTAAATACAAGAAAACACTGAAGGGCATGACTTCAAAGATGAGAAACTACCTACTCACCATTTTCTTTTCCTCAACTGTTCCAACTACCTCATTAATATTTGTTTTCATGCTACAGAGAATATACTTTGGAACATCTGTTTGTTGAACTGGGTATCACTGAATCACAATTGGCTACTAATAACTGCAACAAAGAAAATTATGGGAAGATTGTTTCTAAAGCACAAATGTTTGCAGTTGCTGTTTTCCAGCAGTGAATATGCTTTTGGAAAAAAGAAATAAACATTAAGAAGGGAAGCACTGTGGTCTCCCCGCTGTCAGTATCACATATTCCGTGAATGGGAGCATCATTTTGTTACTATGTAGCTAAACAACTGCTTAAGTGATCGATAAAGACCATTATCTTAAATCATAGCATGAATTCCCAATATCATACATAAAATCAATAAAACACACAAAGAAAAGATCTAAAAATTTCCACTAAAACATAGCCTGCTGCTTTGGAAAATAATATTTAGTAGGTTGGGGTTTTTTTTGTTTTACTAATTATGAGCTCAGTGGCAGTTTATTCTGCAGTAAATCTGCTGGTGTGAGATTAAACCTGTTATTGAACAGAGTTTTGAATCTACTGCAAGGCACTCATCACTGCTGGAGAGTGAACATTGCTGTTATCTCATTTAAAAGTTGGCCAGCAAAGCAGCCCATTTATTTAAAATGCAATTAAGCTGGTGTCTTGAAGAGAAATTAGCAAGGAGTACTTCATTCTAGAGGCATAAGAGGTCTGTTCATAGACACATTAATCCTGTGATTTGGGACATCATTACGATTTGGGACTGTGTTCCGAAAGGATGTGCAGTACACACAAGCACAAAAGAGAAAAGCTGTTCATTGAGACGGGTCAGCTCTGTTTCGTGAGTTCCCAAGATCTTCTCCACTAGTTCATGCACGTGGCCTGTGCTTGCTGTGGGGTGGGGGTGGGGAGAAAGGAAAAAAAAAAAGAAAAAAGAAAAATATTGCTGCTGAATTGAAATTATTGGATATTATCAGTTTACAGATCACTAGGTTAGGTTAAAGAAAAAGTTGAAGTCCATCTTTTAGAAACATACCGTAGGATTCTTTCAGTCTTACGGCAAATATTCCAGTTACTTGATTTCTAAGATGTTAATCAATATTACATGTAAAAAAAGCTAATTAATTATCCCAAGCAGAAAGACAAGGAGAAATAAAAAAAAATGAAGTCAGAAAAGTTCTGTTTAATTACAGTTCTTCAGGAAGCAAATTGGGACGCATGGGCTCAGTATATTCTTTTGAAATAACAAATCTCTTAGAAGTCAGCAAAGTGGAATAGAGAAGGACACATCCTTCCCTGATGGAACTTGACCAAAGTCAAAAGCCAAGTTCAGTCTTTACAGAAGTCAGCAGAGTTACAGCAAAGCAGCTTTTTCCCCACTGACCTGTGTAACACAAGAGGACAGTCCCACTTTGAAGAACAAGTAAACAAAGGTGGGCACATTTTCAAATGCGTGTATGTCTAAATGTACAGACATCTTTTGCACAGAAATGCTTTAGAGTTACCCACCTCTGGGTTCACACTACAGGGTCTGTCTGCATAAACCTGGATGTTCATGTGCGTTTTATAGAAAATATGTACTAATCTAGATAAATGGTGAATTAAGTATTTGCCATTTTCTCGACTTGTCAATCATGGGAACGCAAAAAGCATTTTTGGCTGTTGTTTTTGTTCAGAATATCTTCAAGGATGTCCTAAATTCTGTTCTTTGTTTTGCTGGGAGCCTCAGGGCCTTTCCAAACCCAGGACTTGTAGAATAAGAGCAATATTTTTATCACTCTGCTTTTCCCCCACCTCATGCTGCAAACAGAGATTGAAGAGGAGGGATTTTGTGTGTTGTGAGCTTTGTGTCAGTTTCTTATTACACTGGCACCCTCCTCAGATAAAAAAGTAATCTCAGCTGGGGAGAGTTTGGATTTGTTTTTTGTTCTCTGCATTGCTCCATAAGGTTAATGAGGGACCAGGACCTGAGTCTGGCTGAATGTTTAATTTTTCTATTGCTGAGGTTTCACAATCTCCTACAAAACTTCATTTAGTGTATTCAGTGAGGTAAAAACTAAACATAAAATTTCAGTGGTAAAATTCTGCTGGTAGCCGAATCCAGTTAACATCTGCTGCTACTGTGGACAGGTATTATTTTTTTAACTTGGAAGTTCAAAATAAACTCCGAGATCTTTTATTAGTTTCTGATACCTGTCTACAATCTGTCTTTGGGAAAAGTTGCTGAGACTTGGACAGCAGATGAAAAGGTTTTATGATCATCACCATTCGCTCTCTCACGGTCATAGAGCTTAAATCTGAGCACAGCACCATCTGAAGCACAGCACACAAACTGTCCTGAGCAGTGCTTTTCTAGCAAGTGTCGATTGGCAAATACCCAACAACAACAAAGAAGCAGTGTGCAACTGGGAATTAAGCAATCTTTCCACAAAATTAGATTTCTGAAAGAAATGGATATCCAAACATAGACTTTAGCTGTCTCGTGATTTTGTCCTGTGGTCTCTGAACTAAATGAGACTGAGGAAGCAAGCTCTGAGTGAGAAGGAGTAGCAACACAGTTGGAAAGGACTCCACTCTACTTCTACTTACTTCTGTCCATCATTACAAACGAACACTGGACTGTAAGCCAACTGAATTTTTAAAACTCTAGATTTTTCATACTGAGAAGAGCTCCTGTGGGGATACTTCAAAGTTTTCAAAAGGTAGGAAAGTCTGTGGAGAAGGCTACACCGTTTCTGTTCAGCCTACAAGGATGCCACTCGGCACTGGCAGATCTATGGTTTTAAGCACTAGACTTAAATTCTACTTACAGGCAAAAATTAGTCTGTAGTGGCAGTGAGGAAATACGCGGAATCAAAGCCTAGCCTCTGAAAACAACTGTTTTTTCTCTGCCAAGGGTGCTTTCAGCCCCAGCTGCATTTAGTTCAAAGACAAAAGAGTCCACAGCTGGAGCTCAGATCGAAAATGCTACTTTCAAATGACACTGGAGGCTTTAGGTCCCCAAGGTTTTTTATTCATTTAAATGAATAAATAAATAATAACAAAACAGAAAAGAAAAATATTTTACTTTTTTTTCTGTCACTCTTTCCTTGGACATAATGATTCAGCTAGTCTGAAATAGCAAACAAGTTCCAGCAACATCCGTACAAGCTGGAACTTTCACTAGTTAATCAGATCATTCCCTTTTTTGTATTCCATAATACAGTGCTTCTGCTGATTTCTTTAACCTTTCATTTTGGACACAATTAATGTAATCACACTTCTAACAATTTGGAGATGATTTCTTGCTAGCAAACTGCTACATACAGCGATGTGCATCCTATTTCTGGCTTGACTCTCAAACAGCCAACAGAAATGGGAGTTTGAAGTTAAGTTAATTTCTTTTTAATTATCTTTCCTTTCTTTCTAATTATCTTTTGATCACAGATAAGAGGAACAAATTACAAGAGTTTTTTCATTATCCACAAAAGCTGATGATGTCTGCATGTCTCGTGTAACATATTGGTGATGCTTATTGTTTCTGTGAGATGCCTTAACAACATTTTGGAAGGAAAGTGTGTATGTTACCCTAGTACAAAATCACTTTTAAAAAAGCATACAACTACCAAGATCATGAAGCAAACTATATCCATGAAATAACTGATTGATTTTTTGATTAGAGACAAGTCAGACAAAAATAATCTTCAGCCAACATTGATTCTCTAATCTTTCCTTGACGCCCCATACAAACAAGCATAACATGAAAGCTACAGTTAAATATTCTAAAGTAACTCTCATGAAAGCAGCGATATTCTTACATAATTCTCCTAATTCCACGTGTCTAACAGAGTAAGTCACCACCTCACTAGAGTAGCACATCTCCATGGCACGTTTTCTAGCTTTCGTCCAGCCTCTCTAACATGCCAAGCAATTTGGCATCTACTTCTGCCTTTGGGAGACTATCCCACAATCTAATAGATCTCACTGTCAGGAAATTTTTCTGCACCGCCAAGTCACTCCCAAGACTGCCACTTTTATTTAAGGGAGGGGAACTGATTCTGGCAATAGTATGGTTGCTCCTCTGATATTTTCAGTTAGTGGGTGCAAGTAGCCAAACACCATCTGGTACCCAGCTGGTACAGTATATTTAGAAGTACCTAAAATTTTTCCAACCCTCCCTGGCTCATCTTTGCTTTTGGAACAAGCTCCTTAATCATTTTTAATCATTGTATTGTTTTGCTATCTGTAAAATTCCTTTGTATGTATACAATTATTGGAAGGAAGAATTTAATTATAGTTCAGAGACTATTATTATGAACAAAGCAGTGAGGCAGGTTTTTTTTCCCTCCACTTCAGTTTAATTATCTTTAACAAGTTTTAATTGTATATCTTTTTTCAGTTTACATCATGCAAAGTGTCTCACGAGATGAACAAATCTATGAAAATGGGGCAAGGTTAATGGCCACACTTGTACATAAACAGGAGCAACAGTAGATCTTTTATGATATGTGCAATAAAAACATGAAAAAGGGAATCTATATGGCAGCTTTAGCAGTTAAAATACTTTTAAGTATTCAGTAGGCATTTTTCAAAGACATGCTTTTGCACAAGACTATAGACAGTAAATTATTTTTGTTCTAATTACACTTAAGAAAAAGGTAGACAAGTTAGAGTGATATCTTTTAAATGAACAAGGTGGTTAATGACTGCCCTATTATCGGTCCAAACGCAGTCCCTCCCAGAGCACAACCCCTATTTAATATTTTTCTCAAGACTCACTAGAGTGAAAAATGTTTAGCATGTGGCACACTCCCGCAACTCAAAACCGCTGCCTATTCTTCATGGCTTGATTCCCCAGCCCACTGAAGTCAATGGGAGTCTTTGCACTGACACGAATAGGTTCAGATTAGACCCCAATGCATAACTAAATATTTTACAGTATTGTAATAAAAATTGCAGTAGGAGACAGGGTAGAGCAGGGATCTCATGCAAATCTTCAGTAAAGTCACTGGAGTGATATATCATGTAAAAGTAAACGTGTGCTCTGTGCATTTGCTATTTAAGTCACTAGGAGTTTCACCTCAAAATTAAATAAAGGTTATGGAGTGTCCTCAGTCTGCTTCAGCAGTGCAGGCAGAAAGGTAAAATCTTTCACAACAAAAAGAAATTACTTGTCTGTTCCAGAGAATACAGGAAAACAAATGTGGTCTCCACCATCTCCAAGATGTGAAATGAATATGCAAAACCAAGATCAGCCACTAATGAGGAAACAGCTTATTTCCCCATGTAAAACCATTTAAAATGGGAAATGGAACTACCCAAGTGAAAAAAAAGTCTTGTCTTTGTCAGCACACACACCTTCCTCTGAAGAAGGTAAATTCCAATGGCTACAAGCAAACAAATACAATTCTCCACAAAACTATCTCTATAAAGGACATTGAAAGCAAAGATTTTGATCCCATCTGTCAGATTAGCAAAGAGTCTTCAGCTGAAGGCCGCCTTCTCAATTGCTGCCTATGCTGCCATACACACAAACTGCACAATCCCAACTCCTGAGCCAGGACCTACAGAAGAGATTGTTTTCGTTCACTCCAAGATGAATCAAAAACACTGCTACAAGCAAAATCTGAATACATATTTTGCTTGCCAAAGAACTGGGGCATCTATGTATTAGCAGAAGATTTTCTGTAAACGTTTTGCAATGAAAAACACTGACTGCAAATTCAATACTCAAATTTAGAGCTTGATTTACCTTTTTCCTTTTATATATCAAAACGCAAAAGCATTTTAAAAGGTGAAGAAACTTGAAAAATTATATGCTCAAAATAAGAAAAAATCACCAACACTGTCAGAGTTACTTGCATGGCCTTCATCCTCCTCATTCCTGAGTTGTGTCCATTCTCAACACGGGGAATGGCACACTTGGGGTGCAGTCTGTACAGGTGATCTTTAAGATGATAAGGATCCATAATCTAGAGAAAATCTCCAGTGAATTAACAGCTAAATTCCTCAAAATTGTCTACATAACATGTATGAACTAAAATTTTTTTCAGAGCCTAGTTTCAATGAATACTGATTGTGGGGATAAAGAAAGTGCTCCTTGACACAAAGTTAGTAATATTTCTGCATGTTTTCTACACAGTATGGTGACACCACACCTTCCCTGTTGAATCTTTGGAGCACTTAAAACCTCTTCCCCTAACACTGCTGCTGAGACTGTGTTAGCTGCAGCTTTCGGTCACCAGCACTCTGAGAGAGATATCTCCATGAAACTTTTCTTCCTGAAATGTTAGCAAATTTACATGCAATTGAAAACCAATTCTTATATAGAAACTATTAGGCAATTTTAACTATGAACAATGACACTAGGTCTGCCTATAATAAAAGCCAAAGAAAAGGAAACAGAACAATATGATTAAGAAGAGAATGAAGAGCAAAGCAAATGGAAACACTAACTGCACACTTGCACACAGTAAAAAAGCACGAAAATTGCCACAGCGTTCATCTCAACGGGAGGAGAGAGAGAATCCCCCATCAGAGCAGAACTGCAAATCTTACAGCAACAACAAGGCCTGCTGGCAGCTGCCAATTTTAGTGCTGTCATGAGACAGTGTTCCTCGCACCTCAAGTAGCCCATACTTTAAAAAATTTAGTTATATTAGTAAAATGAAGTATAGTTGCCTATCATTCTCATAGGCAGGAAAGTAAACAGAGTACCTGATAGCGTACTAGATGTGTGACAGATGATTGCCCAACTGATTTAATCTCCTCATTCATTACTATTACAAACTGCAGGCCTTGTAGCTGCAGCATCTCCTGCCAAGCACCACATCAGTGAAATGAAGAAAATGCTTGTTCATTCTCTTGGCTGGAGGGAAGACATCAAGGCAGGCAGATGCTGTTGTGATGGTGGTGTGAATACATGCATTTAGTCAGGGCTCCCAAGGATAAGAGATATGGAAGGGATGTGAAAAAGGAAGCTTGGGGAATGAAATAGTTTAAATGCTGAGGATGAAGCAGCAGATCTTGGGGTTTTTTTGTGTATTGTGTTACAAAACTGGCATCCTTTTTATCTTAGAGTTGGTCCCAAAGTAGAATCCTAGATGTCAACACTGCTGATTTTGGGAAAAATGAAAATGTAGCTCTGGATTTATTGCAACCCTTCCTCTGACTTCTGCTGGAGGTCTCTCTCTCCTACAGTCACTGCTCTCAGCAGTGGGTCTCCGCAGCTCATAAACTTCCTTTCGTTCTGCAGGCCCATCCCGTGTTCCTGATACCCACCAATGGAAAATAATGTGTGATACTAATTTTTCATTTATTAATGCTTAAAAGAACACAATGGTGCTTAATTAAGACACAAATAAGAGACATCAGAAAATTTTGACTTAATTCACACTGCCTGCGGTCTACACACATGTTTTAAGTTTCAATACCTTTTGAAGTACCAAACCCAGAAATTTTTGGCACTTTGTGTCTCTCTGTGCCGCCTACTGTAGGACATGCACGTTTCAGTTTATATGGGAAATTTTTTCTCGTGAAACTACAACCAATTTTAGGGTTTTAGCCACTCTATAAACAAACAAAACTGATTAAAAGCTAAATAATATTTTTTCTCACTTTTAAACATACTATTCCATTTTTTTCTTGTCTTAGATATTTTCAGCAATCAAATCAATTTCATATTCTGAATACATTAAAATTTGAAATTCTTTTTCTGTCCTGGCCACCTAATAATCTTTAATAAGCAAGCTTTTCCCTTTGGAAGAACTTTCCTTCCAACCACCGTATTTATAACTGTATATTGTCTGCTATTCTAGAAGAAATCTAAAGGATTTGATAGACTTCTTGAATGCAAACAATACTTCTGAGAGAGTACAGGGCGTTATCTACTGATGGTCCTTCAGATATTTTATCTACAGCAGAAGAGACTTATTCTAAATGACAGTACATATTGTCCTGGCTGCCTAGGGCATCTGCTTTACTAATGGTTTGTTTCCTGAACCATTTCTATTAAGCACAGAGACTAGCTGAGGATTTATGCACTTTCTCCTTGCTGTTTATTTTGGAACCTCAAATCTATGACTCAATAGGAATGTTTACTGTATCATCTTCTGTGGTCAAAAATAAAAGATATGGTTTTAGTTACAGGGCAGCGTTTGAAATAATTGGCAGTCCTTCAATCTATAATGCTGTAGTAGAGCTTCTATTGAAAGCCCTAGATCACAGAATTTATTGTTTGGAAGCAAGAATTTATGATAGATCAAATATTTCAACCATGCCAATGCCTCAGTCAGTCAATCAATCAATCAATCAAATTAATAAATAAAATCCCTTGCATGTGTTTCAAAACTGACAGCAGAAGAGGAGTGGGGGTGAAAGCAGCATTTGAGGTCTGGATTTATGTATGTTTCCAACTGAATTTTTCAGTTAGTACCAATAGTTTTTGTTTGGGAAGAAAAAAGTCAAATGCAAAAATTCAAAATTTCTTGATGCTGTTTAGTAAGTTTATGAGAATTACAGTCTAAAACTGTCCTGCTCTGTGGAGTCCTCTGCAAGGAAGACTGTTACAGTTGTGTTCTATGGTTCCTAGCAGCATATTATCAGTAAATATTTCTATACTGTCATAACTTTTAAAGTGAACTTACCTAATAAAAATTTTAGTTAGAAATTGAAAGCAAGAATGAATATAGAGACCACGATGACTTGAATGCTTTCACACTGTTATCTCTCATAAATTGTGACATTTTGTATATCAAAAATAAGCTAAGGAAAGGGAGATTTGATAGGTAGGTGGTAGCACAGGAATAGAAGTCAACTAAGAAAAGTCATATTATGGAAGAGGATTATACACAGCTTTTGAGAAGAGGAAAGCGAGGGAAGTCTTGGCTGTGGAAGCATCACTTAAAAAGATATTGCCGCAGGAACAAGAATATTGCAAGACAAGATCTGACTGGGAGGAGAAAATAAAACAGAACAATAAAGCAAATGAAATCCTACGGAAATAACCAAGTAGGGTATTACTTCAGTAAGATATTTTCTGTTTATTCATCATAGAGATTATTTGGGTTTGTAGCAGACAGGGCTGTTCTACAGAGAGAGACCATAATGAATATGATTCATCCTTTAATGAATCCTTAATCCTTAGCTTTCAATACGCCATGCCACCACCTACATGCTAGACAGATGTTATTTATAATGCAAAGCAGGGACACTGAATATCTGCTTACAGGAAAGCAGTTCATTAAGCTATCAAAGAAGCAGTCAAAGTACCATAGAATCATAGCTGTTCTGCTTCTTCATGAGAAACTCTTTATGTTGAAATTGCAGACTTAAAGATAATATTCAACCTGTGGTTCCAGGTGACACTTAGGCACAAAAGTTGAACTTTCTAATTGTTACCACTACTACTATCTCTAAACTTTCAGTGAGTAGAAAAGTTTTTGAGAACCTAATTCTGGAGTTTTATTTGCTAATTAGGCACTAAATATGCATATATTAAAGAACTAATTTCACTGCCCCATGTCTTCCTGTCAGTAATGAAACAAGGTGGTATTACATTTATCCAGAGATTTTAGTGCCATCAAAAATGAGGTCTGATTTACTCAACTATAAGTTGGGTGGTTGAGTATTTCAGTTTCTTACATTCAGAGACCCCAGCAGTAAACTGCCTATTTACATCGCAGATATTTTTCAAGATTGGCTTATCTCTGGTTTTCCCCTTCATTCCTTGTATAAGAGATTTAGAATGAATGTCAATAGAAGGATGTTAACTCAAATTTCCATTTTAGCAGCAGTCATTTAAAACAGTAGAGGGGTTTGAATCTGGAGATCTGCACTGTCTTGTTGATCTTTAGGAAATACTGCATGCTTGGCATGGCTGATGTTAACAGCTGAAGTCCATGCCTATGTGTGGATCTCATGGAATTCCAGGAACAGTGGTAATTTCATATTTGCAATTTTATAGCAATATACCCTGATATGAAACTTACATATTTTAGAAGATATTATGTCTGAATTATTCCTCTATAATGGGATTCCAGGCACTGTCAGCAATCCATACATAATGCTGTTTTCTGAGCCTGACTGATATTGTACATCTTCTCATAATAGGGAAGACCCATACATTCAATAAATATTCTGAACAAAAATGTTTTCCAAAGCAACCAACACTATTTCTGAAATAGATCTATATTGAAATACCTCTGTGAACCTACTGTGTGTGAAGACAGCTTGCTTATTTACCAAATGTAGGATGAACCAGATACATAAACTTAAGAAACTTAATGTACATCACTTGAAATTCTGTCTATATTTTAAAAATTAGAGCTACTCTGCATTTGCAGTTTCTATTGATCTAGTAGATTCTGAGTTAGATGATACAGGGAATTTTCAATTTATGTTCACAACCCTTGGCCTGGAAAAATGGATTCAGGATGTACTCTTCATATTCAGCATCTAACTGATGAGTTTCTATGAAATCACTCTTTCACTCTAACTAATAATTGTGTGCTATTCCTCCTAAAAAGCATGCAGGAAGGATTCAATCCACAAAAATGACTTAGGCATCAACTCTAAAATTGCTGGTAACTTGACAACTAAGCATTAAAAATGGACTCAGCATCCAGAAAATACCAAAGCGAATCTAGAAAGAGCATGACAAACCTCACAAAGACACTTAAATGAGATAACAGCAAATATGGAAAAGTGAGTATGGTCCTTCCCAAAGAATAAAACCATGAACTCCCGACAAGCAAGTGATGACTCAATTCACCATTTGCAGTAATGAATACATGACTGATGTATAGATTGCAGCTAGCATGTGGGTTTTTTCTTCTTACAAATATGGAGGAGGGAAAGGAACAAAACGAAAAAAACCCCAACAACCTACTGTCTTGCTTTGTATACTCTGAAACCTAATGGGTAGCCCATTTCCTGGGAGATGTAGAGTAAAATCCCTTTCATGCCACACTTGAAGGAGATACTTGAATTCAGGACTGCAGCTTTGCAACGAGCGTCCTTAACAGCTAAATATAAAGGACTTTCAGTTAAGTTGTTACTAATAAAAGTCCTTGTCCATGCTCAGGCAAAGCAGGGTTTTGAACACGGGTGTCCTGGAGTCCTGCATGTCTAAGATGAGGCTACTACATCTTTCAAAGGATATAGGAGAGGAAGGAAGGAAGCCAATCCTCCAGGAATTTTGTGTTCTACAAGTTTTTACTTAATCAAGCCTGAGGGGCTGAACAGGTAAGGGAATACATCCTCTCTCAGCAACATTTGGGAGCAAGGGATGAACCGGCTAGCACCATCAGGACTCAGGGAGTTATGGCCGCCAGCAGAAACTTAGGCACCACAATGAGCTGCGGTTTTAGGGTGGAAGGGGTACTGACATGATGAATTTAAGAAAAACTAAGATATCAAGATCTCTTTGGATTTAGCCCGTAAAAATAATGACAGTAGTGGTATTTTTAAGATTCAGAGATAACATGTAAAGATCCATAACTGAGCAGAAAACTCCCTTCTGTTTAAAGCAGTCTTAATTTCCAGAAATCAATATATAGAAATGAAAAAAATCGATACCTTCAAAATAGCTTTTGAGATCTAAGTGTTTGAACACCAATATACCGCACCTTTTAAAACACAACCTATACAGTCCTGAGGGAGGCCAGACCCCCGGTAGTAAGAGAGTAACAGGCCATCTTGATCTCCTTCACACATCTGGCAAATTTAAAAGAGATATTCTTAATCCACTTGTACAAAGGAAGCAAACTACTTATGAAAGTAAAGTTGGACATATCTAAATAAGTTTTAGAATTACCTGTGAGCTTTCTCAAGCTTTCATTCAAGTGGTTTTTTGTCAAGGTTTCTGTATCGGGTGTCTGTGGCCAGGTGTCGACAGCGGAGGCTGCAGGAGCCTCTGTGAGGAGAGGATGGGGCTGCCCCGTGCCAGACACGGCTGGTTCCAGCTGGTCCCAGCCGGTTCCAGCTGTCTCTGCAATGCACCCCTGCAGCACACAGCTGAGCCCATCAGCGAAGCTGCTGGCACCTCTGTGAAAACATATTTAAGAAAGGGCAAAACACTGCACAGAAGAGTGAGGGAAAAAGTGTGAGAAACAGCCCTCTGAGCACCCAGGTCAGAGGAGGAGCAGGAGCAGGAGCAGGAGCAGGAGCTCCAGGCGCCTCAGCAGAGGCTCCCCTGCAGCCCGTGGAGAGACCACAGTGGAGCAGGCATTTCTCTGCAGCCCTGGTCACACCAGCATCACCCATAAGATTTTCCATCTTATTTTTTCCCCCATCCTGTTGAGGAGAGGGTGTGAGCGGCTGTGTAGGCATCTGGTAGCCAGCCAGGATCAACCCACCATAGTTTGTAAAGATCTGATTTTTGCAGTTTTGCAGCTGCACGTCTCCACGGGATTACCTGTATTGACTATGACTTTAGTATTTTTTCTAGCTATATAATCGTATAAAAGCAAAAATTCTGATTGCCTGTGCTGCTTTTGGCTTCTATATCCAGACTAATAACCTTTATTTTTTGTTTATTCAAAGTATCTTACATCTCTGTATGTATTTCTGTCATTGCCTAATTTGTATAAGCTGACTATCATAGCATTCTTTGATGATACTGGCAAGTCTCTGTCTCAACAGCAGACTGCAGTTCTTTTATTTTTCCTTTTTTTTGATAGACTAAGCCTAATTAAAATGGCAGTCTTCCAATGGCTTCTTTACCAGAAGAAGAAAAACAATATCTGTACAGGATAAAGAGATTGGGGCTTTTTATATATGTTTCCTCTTTTTTTTTTTTTTTTTCTAAATATGCAAAGAAAATATACTATTGGACTTGCCTAATCTACAGTTATCTGGGTTTCAATTCAATATACTCTTTCCCTCACACGAGGCCTGAGCTCACCTTTGTTAAGAGTGAATGTTGCCTCCAAGAGAACCTGAGAAGCCAATGGGTCTCTAAACACTCTGAAGGAAGCATTTGCCACAAGGCAATGGTGGAGTTTGGCACAAAGACACAACCAGAAGATAATAAACAAAAACATTCACAGATAAGATAATTCAGTTTCCTCTCAGGGAACTTGTAAAGAGATATGAATAATATAAAAAAGAAATGAAATGATCATGTTTTGTTATGTAGTTGGCTGGCAAATATTCCACATTCCAGAAGTTACCTCTGATTCAAAAGCATTCAGGGTGAGCAAAGCCTATTGCAGGTTCAAGCAAACACAATGGTTTCATGAGATCTTAGAGCTCCATCAGACTGACAGTCCATTTACACTCCACTGTTCACCCTAATTCTCCTCTTTTATACTCCTGTACCTGTGTGTAGTGTCTGTGTTTTAGGGTCTTACAAAGATTTACTCACTTGTACATCAGAAAAAAAAAAAAAATAATTTTTGGTAGAAAAATGAGAAAAAAGAGTTGCTGGGGGCAAGTTCCTAGTGAGGCAATACCTCATCCTAAGAGCTTCTACTCAAAAGCTAGACTCAGAGCTTGTTTCTCTCCGGGTTACAAGTTTCAACTGTCACAAAGCAAAAGATTAACAGTTATAAAAACTTGAGAATGGTACTAAACACAGTGCCGGGCAGAGAGCCTTTCTACATTGCATACAGTGGTGCCCCAAGCTAGTTAAATGCCAGACTGCAACTAATGAGTATTTCTTTAGGATAGCTATGTTTCTTTTCTTACGGGATGACGTATCCCATCTGGAAGCTGTCCCATAAGGATGAGAAATCTTGTCATTCTTTCTTTCAATGCCAAACTAACAATCTTAATACATCAATATGCTAAAATATCTTTACCTAATATTTTATGTTACCTGATGACTTCAAACACCTATTTTAATTAAGCAGCAGCTGACGCATGGAACAATTCAGTTCAAGGCAGTTTCCCACGGATGAAATACTGAACAGCAGTAATGGAAGGGTACAAATGACAATGTCAGAAAATCCTCAGCTTTAGTACCAACAAGACACAAGCAATCATCTACAAAATGTAACAGGAGGAAAAAAGGCTTAATGGTTCTAGATCACAGTGGGCCTGCTGCCAAAATAAGGGAAATTAGGCACAAGGCAGAGACCCATGAACCCACGAGTAACAGAAATAAGAATTAAGTCCTGTCTTGCTGAAATCACTTGCAAAACTCTTTGGCATGGTTAATCAGATCTTACGCTGACTGAACAGAAAAAGTGGAAAAAGTGAAAGAATAAAACTTGTACCAGGACAGGAGAACCCAACAAGAGACAGAATTGCCAGTATTTCTTTGTTATGGACTATTTTTTCACACCAACTTAATACAGAAAATAAAAACACCAAAAAGCCAGTGGATGAGGTGCTTAATAAGGAACCCATCCATTTTACCCAAATGATTACTTTTTCTTCAGATCTGAAAAATGAGTGTCACAATTTTCTGGCAGAATTTGTCATTTAAAGAAAAATACAAATTATTATTTGAATTAAAGATTAGTATTTCACAGGGCAGTTTCACCCCTTTCCCAGTCATCAGCAGAGAACTGGAAAACTTATTGATTCATTCTGCGTGTATTTTGTACTCTTTCGCTCCAGCTTTTAATCACCAGCAAGAAAATCTCATCTCTCCCTAGCAAACAAGGCAACATTTTTGTCTCCAAAACCCCAGAGAACCTCAATCATTTTTCATAAGATTGAGAAGTAGAGAGAGATTCTGTCTAGACTGATTCTTTCTCCTATTTTTGCACCTGCATTATCCTGGATTATCCTGCTGTCAGCTGCTCCTGCACAGAAAACACTATTATATATGCATACCACTGACTGAAGTCTCTTGCTTTTTCAAGCCATGCTCACCCACTTCAAAGTTGATACTGCGCCATCAGCACTATTTTAGTACAGGTTTCAAAAAGCATTTCATTATTTAGGCTTCTGCAACAAGGACACCCTGTATACTGTGCCAAGAGAGGTGTAGTACAGCAGGAAGAAAGAATAAATAGCTGACTAGCGTAGAGGGAGCAGTGACAAAGGTTCCCACCTTTGTTTGCAGAGAAGTCTGCAGCCGAATGAATAACGACAGTACTCAAGAGTCCTCTTGTGGCACCACATTCCTTTTAACATGAGTGAGAAACAGTTGACATCTGTAAACTTTGTTTACCTGGATACCAGATCAAATTGACGGAATACTTCATCTGTTAGAATTGTTGAGGATTGCAGTAAAACTGTCCCTTTAACACGCACTTGCAAGTCTATTTCAGAACAGAGAAAGGAGTT
Organism: Chionis minor; assembly: GCA_013398295.1. Lineage (NCBI taxonomy): Eukaryota > Metazoa > Chordata > Aves > Charadriiformes > Chionidae > Chionis > Chionis minor. The sequence continues at coordinate 456,832 of VZSF01002834.1, forward strand.
TTCTGTAAGTAGTGTATTATTTGGAAATAATGAGAAGGTAGCTGGTGTTTGCAGAGGTCAAAGATATTAGTGAAAGTACCTAAATTTTAGGAAAACGCTAGGTGTTGCAGAAAGGAGAAATCAAAAAAAAGGAATAACGTACTGCAAAAAACAAAGTCCTGTGAGGCACAAATAGACGACCCGACATTTTCTGACAGTTTAGCTAAATCCATTGTAATGAGAAAAGAAAGATTCTGTATGAAATCAATTCTGTTTGCAATACTTAGCCTTGGATGCTGTGAAGAACCATTTCTCATCTCAGAGATGACATCCTTTTCTTTAGGGCCTAATCCAAAACCCATTTAAGTTAGTGGGCTGAAAATGACTCAGCTCAACCAGGAATGATAGCATCTGCCATAAGATTTGTTTCACATCTTTACAGTTTCAAAAGCATCACAGACATATCTCCCGGAACTGGAGAGGGAGGAGGGAAATGTCCAAACACCCCCAAACCTTTGTTTAGCTTTCCCTCTGTTTGAAACCTTTCCCATAGTTTTTTTATGGTGGTAAAAAAATGATCCGTCCCATCAGAGGACACAATGAAAAAGGAAGCACAAATATTGTTTTTGCAATGTGCAGCCTGCATTAGTATAGTTACATTATCATTCTTTAAGTTAATTAAAACATTTGATCTAAAATGTGTAAATAAAAGAAAAGATACAATGGAAACACATATAAACACATGACATTAAAGGGTTTCCTTGAAAACGAACAGACCGGAGAAAAAGGAATCATGATGCATATGGAAAGAGATAAAAAGAGCAGAAAGTAAAAAGTGAAATACTCAAGCCAAGACTCTTACACAAACAAATATACTGTGATAGAAGAGAATGTGACGTTTTACATTTAAAGTTTTCTATACCGTTTAATTTTGTATATTTAAACAATGAGGAAACAGGAAGCTTCCTCCAGAGAGTCTGGATGGCAGTTTGCTCCACTGAGAGGTAGGAAGAAGTAAGGATATAAATACTGCCATAGTGACATTTTTACACACAGTTTTGTTACCAGGTTGAAGTCAAACAAATCAGAGTTGCATTTGTGAAAGAACTTATTAAAAAGATTCCTGGAAGATTAACAAGGAATTCACATACTATTAGCATTAAATGTAGGAAGAGAAATGGTTTCTGATTTTGAGATTTAAATAAGTGAAGTGCCAAAAAAACCCAACCCAAACACAACACCAAAACACAGTGCTGAAGCTGGTGCTGATTAAACTGCGGAATCCTTTGCCAAGCAGTATGTCAGATGTCCCATAGCTTAAGATAACAGAGACTTGAAAAAAAACCTGAAGGAACTGCTGTAGGAAATGGGCTGGAGGATGGCCAAAATGACTAACAAATCTTTACTACTAATCCAAGTAAGGACGGAAAAGAAAGATAAAGGAGAATAAACAGTGTTCTCCCTTCCTTCTCTCAGTTGAATGGCCAGCAGTATCCTCCAGCAACGCTGCAAACACCACATCTTCCCTCCTCCCACCCTGGTACTGTACTACGTGTGTGCTCCAGTGACCTCCATGGACAATAGGAAACTTCTCATTTACTTGAGCTGAGTGGGATTCAGTCCTAAGGGAAAAAGCTTATGAACAAATCTTACCCCCTGTACCCTACTGCATGGGTGTGTCTGTTCACTTCAAATATAGCAGAACTCCTTCTGGAACAGTTTTGCTTTTAAACTGATGGTGTGGGAAAGGGAGGGGAGGAGGGGAGGGGAAGAGAGGAGAGGTCAGGTCCACGGTGTGGGTTGTCTTTTTATATACTGTTGTGTTCCTTGATTAGTTGTTAAATTCTTTATATGTTCCATAAGGAGAGAAAGGGCAGGAGCAAAACTTTCTTTTTAGATAACTACTGTAGGAAGAGGGTCTACCTACTACTTGATATGACAGCTTGGTGAATAGAGATCTTGCGCAGCAAATTGGAAATCCAGGTTCAATTCCTTCTTCTGCTTTAGCATATTCAGGATGATATCTTCTATTTCCCAAGCAACATACATTATGCCATAGGCAGCTTGATGACGAGACATCAGCAACATCTTTTGTTAAAGCTGTATCACTATACTGGGAAAAGAAACTGAGATTATTAGGGTTACAAAAAAAGAATGGAAAGAACAAGATTTTAAATTTGAACAGGTTAAGATAAGTGGTTATACTCAAGTGATGAGCAAGAGCCCTAATTTCCAGTCCTTATACTTAGGATTGCTTGTTTATTTTCTTCAATAACCATTTATCCACTGAGATAAGAAAAGAGAATTTAGGGAGATACCTGCCTTATTTTGTGCTATTTTTAGCATTTTTGTCTTCTGCCTTTACTAAGTGACTTGTCAGTTTTCCAGCGTCTGTGGAATTCAGGTTTTGTTGTGCTGACTCTGAAGTGAAGCATTAGATGAAAAGATGGGCAGAATATTTAATATCTAAAATACCTCTGAAATGCATTTTCTTGGGGGGCAGTGAAGACACACACCATCCCCATTTCAAGCAAGAAAAACTTCAAAAATCAGCTTTTCCTCCCATCTTTATCTCTGCACTCAGTGAAATGCATACAGCTGATTTGAAATAAATAGACATATTCGGTTTCCCTTTCTGTTTTCACTAACTCTAGTATACATCATGAATACACCTAGCAAAGTCAGTGAAAAAATCACTGTGCTAAATAATAGTTTGAGGGAAGAATCCATATTTAGGACTGTTTCTTACATACCCTTCTATGTTACTTGCCTGCTTGACAAAATTCCTCAAGAAAACTCCTTAAGACTATACTAGTTTAAGACACTTCAACTTTCTTTTTTCGCCCCTACTTCATGTTCCAAGACAAGATTGGCTTTTTCAGTTTGAACTGGTTTACATTTCATGTGCATTCATTGCTCTGTAAGTGTGTGAAAGTTTCTTAATAACTAATGGATTTAAAGTAGCTAAAATGTCCAAACATATACAGAGTCTACTCATGAAAATCTGATGTCAATTTTTTCATATTTCCTGCAATCTGTACATATTTTGTCTAATTATTTTTGGAAGTACATCTGCTCGGGCACCTGCAGAATTACTGCAAGCTGTCACTTTCATTCTTGAAACATTATTTAAATTTTAAATTTGGCATCTGTCAAAAACAAACAAAAAATACTATTGGATATTATAATGCAGCAGTTAATATTTGCCAAATTTTACCGAATCACACAGAATGATAGACAATGCCTTCAAACTGGATCTTTAAGTCAGCACTATGGAGCACAAGAAAAATCAGTCTGAATTAATATATTTCTAGTAAGATCTATTTTATTCTGATTAAGTCCCTGCAAAATTGATTGGACGAGATAACTTGTAAGCACTGACAACATGTTTTTTTCCTCAAAGTACTGTCAAAAACTTTCACATTGGTCCTAGTAATATGAGTCTCAGTAACAGGCCCTGTTTGACAGACTAGGACACAGAAAGCTGTCAACATAACAGTAGACCGAAGCTGATTGTTAAGGGGATTTGGTACTTCGTGTATTTTGCCTAATAGGGGAGCCTGTGCTCAGCATTTCCTGAAGCAAAAGAAGACAGATGAAATCTCTGGGCACTTCATTGCTGCTGCCTCTCAAAGATTTCCTGTCAAAATGGGCCTATAAGGGAAGAAAGGTTTTCAATAACTTTTTTTTTTTTTTACCTGGCAGGATTTCCAGTCTTGCTATGAAAGAGTTTGAAGGCGCTGTCTTTGTAAAAACACTGCTGCCAAACTACCATATCTAGTTGTGTTTAAAAATAAAAAAGCAATATGACTCACATTACCATAGTGTATACTGTAAAACCAGTTTTGATTGACACGCTATCCATATTTTATATAGGGCTTTTTTTCTTCCGTCAAATGGAGCAAGTGACCTTGATGTTAGTGTGCCTTGCAACTTAAACAGGGAAAGCATATTTGTTGTCAACTTCTTTAGGGATACAATTTTCAACAGAGTACATGGGGAAAAGGAGCACAACTCCCGTTATTAATAATAGGAGTTATTCATGTAATTCCCTGTTCACCTCATTGAGACTTCACCGTTTTATGTCAGCCTTCTCAGAAGGTTGCACCTGTGTAAATTTTAGCTGCACAGAATTAAAAGGCACAAAGAAAATGACAATTTGGTATCAATTGTAAATAAAAAATGCTATACATGACTGAAAATCTACAGTTCCCCATGGAATTTAGTCTTGGGTGCTACACACAAGTGAATCAGCTGCATTAAAAAAAGCTACATGTACATAGCAAGTACAACCATAAAAACCAAGTGTTTTCCCTCACCTCAGCATTAAAAATCAGCAAACAAAAATCTAATTTTCAAAATTATCCAGGAATCTGGAGACTGTTTTGAGTAAAAGAAGAGGACATCCAAAATGGTGAAATCATATGGAACTTGCAGCTCAAGTATAAAGAATACCACTGTCTATTTAAGGCAAGTGATGTGGCAGGGCTGAGATAGACGACTTGGCTTGTCCCCCAGTGAACAGCCCTCACCTCTTTTTGATTTGGGTTTGCAGGGGTCTAATAAGGGGCTACTTAGCCTGCTCTCATGTGAGCTTTACTCCTAGAATTATTCAGGCTTTGTAGGTTTGAGGTGTCAAATTTACTTGCTTTATTACAGAGTATATGAAGGATTTTACTTGTGGTCTGGCAGCTGCCTGCTGTCTGAGAAAACTCAAGTGATGCACATTAACTATGTCTAGATGGACTGTGGAGGATAATTTAATTTGCTGTAGACTGGTTTGCTCCAACAGGGGTCTTGAACAAGGGAAAACGGAATATAAGGCTCACGGTCTGGTACAGGTAAGGACAAGTTATCTAATTGGGAAATGGGTAAAACTTTACTGTATTTTTAAAAGAGAGTAGGAGGAAGCATATCTCAGATGGGAATGATGGATACTTTTTCCAGGAAAAAGGATCAGCAGATGTTACAGAGAAACTTGGACAGAGGGGAGAGGATACAGCACTAAAAGCAAAAACTGAAACAAAGAAACTTCAGTGAAATTGGGAAAAATAGTCTTTTAAAGTCAGTGGCTATCAGAAGGCTAAGAAAGACTTTCAGGGTAACAAGGGTGTACTTACATGTTCAGACAGCCTGCTCAGCAGTTACATAGGTGAATGACTTTGAAAGATTACGGAGGACTCAAGACATGCAGTGACAAATGCATGAACAAGCTGTTCAGCAAACTGAGCATGAAACTTTGGTAGAGGTAGATGCAGATTATATAGCACAGCCCTGAGAGACAGTGGACCTCCAAAGTATAGCATTACATAGTAATGACGGGGAAAAGCTGAGAGTTGAGAAGAGCTGCGTAACCCTGAGGCCAAAAAGGAAATCAACATGCCATCACTACATCAGGATCTGTGGTAAGTCAGATGGAGTAAGTCAGAGATACATTTGAAGCTATTTCTCTTTTTATTTGTGCACAAGAGATCTATGAAAGCAGTTAATAAAGAGCTATATTGAAAACAGTATATAACTTCAGGGCAAAAGAGCCTATATATTAAAATATTACAGAAGGTGTTAAAATACCTAAAGCAAATAGGAAATTCATAATTAAAGATGCCACATGTTTACAAACTCCCTCCACCTTCTCTCTCCTCTCCTTCAGGAAGAGCCATTCAGGCTTAAATAGAAAAATATTCCAGGACACAGCAAAGAAAGCAGATGCTTTTCTGCAGCCCCAGTCGAACACTTAGTACTCATGCAGATGCCTTAGCATAGTTTACCAATAGCTCAGTGGGTCTGTTATTGCAACACTGTCTTGGCAGGAAATCTGGCATTCTTATTCCTCAAAGTAAGACTGTGTTGGAGACTACTGCAGGGAATATTTTTAAATGCACTCTACAAACACATATGTGAGGATATAATTTTTTTATATAAGTAATTACTATGAAATGTTTCAATAGTTTTGGTTGACGGTAGGGCCAGCCCTGAGCCGGGTAGATACCACACAGCTGCAAGAGAGCTGTTGAGCAATAAAGTGAATTGCAGTAGTGCAGTGGGAACTGTTAGCTCTCGCCTTCTTCATTCCCCCACAAATCCACATTTTGACAGGTATCTATAAGTATTTCTGGGGCAAAGAGCTCAGCTACAAGATTTTTTTCTTGCAGAGACTTTTCATCAGATAAACCTCCTGTAATTTATCTGCACAGGATACCAGTCTCATGGAGAAAAAAAAGAAAAAAAAAAAAAAAGAGGGGAAATAATAAAAAGATAGTTCACCAGACTGGAAAGACAGAGAAAAGAAATGTCTTTGGTGGTACAGCTCAGTCTGTAGCAGAAACTTCTGCTTTGAAACTTCAGATAAAGACGTAAAACCAGGCTTTTCCTTAACAGACTGCCAGAGTTTCACACGATGATACTCTTGAAAGTAAAGAATTGATGCTCTGGACCTAGACAGGCTTCTCTCACTGTGACTTGGCATAGACATGGAGTTAAAACTCATTTAGGCCAGAAGAGATTAATTCTACTTGTGACATCTTCTTTGTCCAGCTTCAAGTGATGAAATGCTGAACAGCGTCTGGTGAGCTACAGAAGCAGCCGTGAGAAAAAGTCACAAGGCAGGATGAGGGGCTTTTTTCTTGCATAACATGATTGGAAGTAAAGCAGAATATTCAATAAAAAAATAAGAAATCCTCTGTCCCTCTTCTCTCCAGTCCAGCTTGTGGCTAATCAAAATTAATAGACAGAAAATGTCTTTAAAGTCACAGTTCAGACTTTGATACATGAGCTCTCTAGTACATGCCCTACAAGAAGGTTTGAATTAACAAATACAACCAAACCCAAACTTCTGCTCATGGCCAAAGATAACTTGATCTTTATGCCATAATTTAAAACCAAAACCAAAAAAACCCCTTGTTTCACCTCGTATCGTATTTTTATACAAAATACTGTATGGAAATGCAGGATCTATGGAGACTCACTTTTAAAAACACCATTAGATTATTCACCAAAACCAGATGATGCACTATAATTCATTTCTAAAACTGTCTTCTCCAGGAAAGACAGACACAAGCCTTTTGAGGATTCCCTGCCCCCTTTTATCATGAACGGACACTTGTGAATCGCAACAGTAAATTCCACCATTCCAGAAAATGACATTACCCAGTATTACTCTCACAATTCAATACTTTTCTCATTACCAAGATTGTTCTTTCAGTAGCTATTCCTAACTTCCTTATTTTCAATGCAATATAGTCACACATAATAACTCTCCCTTTTCCACATCATCATGCAATATAGAGCAGCTGACTAGAAACCAATCGTACCATTCAGAATTTCCCAGCCAACACCTGCTGAGATCTACACCACTTGCTAGTGTAGGGAATGCAGAAACAGGGAAAGCACAAGAGGAGTTGTTACAAGCAACCTGTGTCATGTATCATCTGAAGCTGTGAGAGCATTATTCTTTTCAAGTATTGCCATTGCTCAAAATTTTTGCATAGAGAGTCATAAAATTTGTACCCATTTGGACACTCAGACCACTCCTTAGGTTTAAGACATTACCCACCTACAAGTTAAAAGCAAAACAGCATCTTGATGGAACATGATTTTCTCAATTATAAGAGTACAAATGCAGCTACAATAACAAAGATGTCCACAGCCAGACATCAGAACAAATATCTGAACACCGGACAGGAGCTGATCTAATCACAGTGATGCAGAACCATTTTTGTCAGATGATGTAACCCTCTGATGGGGACACGTTACTGGAGCAAAATACAGAGTAGTACCAGCTAAATAACACCTCCATTTAGCGTTTAAGAATTGCGTGAAAATCTTAACACAGTTTTTAAAAAGGGCCCTGATGTTTTAAGTTTAGAAAGTCCATAGTCCAAACAACTTACCAGCTAAATGCAAGAAAAGAAGCAACAGAAGAATAAGACTGTGAATCATAAGGGAACAGTAATGTTCAAATATGCAGAAATCCGTTCTGCATACAATGATTGTAAGTTCAGTCCTTGTCCTAGAGAACAATATGCCAGACTACGCAAACATAATACTTCACCTTGTACATTTGTGTAGGCTTTTAAGCACTTTGATGGTCTTGCTATATTGTTTTTATACAATTTCCAAGTATTGTTCTTATTCTGGCTTTGTTTTCCTTTCTTCTTTGTCTTTGTACTAGTGTCTCTGAGAATTCAGTTGGTGAATTTGTGGTGCCAAAAACACTCAGGCTGCTCTTAGAAAAAAGTCAAACTCCAAATAAGGCAGAATGCAGCATTGGCAGCTTTCTCAACAGAAGCAATGGCTTTAAATAAACAACTGAAGAACCAAATCACTACTCCCCCTTAAACAGCATGAGTGGAATTGCAGCAGATAGCTATGTCCAAATACTTACCACACACTTTTTTTCCATCTTCAGTCTCCATCACATTTTCTCCCATTTGAATCTATGTTTGACTGCTGAGTAAAGCCAGGTAGTAAAGCACATCTAAAAAGTCATATACAAGCTGTTTCAGCTTTGACAGAAAATACTGTACCTGCATATAGTGAATATCAGGGACTAGAATAAACAACTAGATAAATATTTAGTAGTCTTCACTATGAAGTCAAACAGGCATTCTCACCAAGTCCAACTGGAACCATCACTGGCTCACAACTCCCCAGTGTGTCCAGTACACAACAAATAGCCAGTATCAGGGATGTCAGGGCTCCCTCCTTAGCCTCTACCTATTCAATGTAATATTCTCAAAGCACTGCACTCAGTTGATTAAAGTCATGTTTGCCTGTGATGTAAACACCACAGCATCACCAAAGTGTCAACATCGTCAAACATTAATTTTGGAAGTATTTTAACAGAGTCTGTCTACACTAATTGTTCATCAGGGTATTTGAACTAAAACATCCTTGTTAATTTGTGCATATATACCACAAATTAATACACTACAAAATCTATTGCTCTTTTTTACACTGTAAACAGAAACCACACATCCTTTCTCCTCTGAAGGTAAACCATTATGCACTTCCATCCAAATTCCACCGCTTATTTCTGAAAAACTGAAACATCTCGGTCTGTTACAGAAACTTACACAATAGTTTTACTGACCTTCTCAAGATCATAACGAATCATAAGCACCAAATTTCCCAAAGCATGGGAGACAAACAGTGCCAGCCTGATACCTTTGATGTCAGAGTACAGAATGACAGGGATGTCAAGATGGAGCAACCCTCAGAGTGAGCTGGAAGCAGTTACAGCCCCACTAGACATCATAAGTCTTCCATTCAACTCCAGTACCTCAGTGGCTATTAAAATAAAACCATGGAGGGACAATCTCAACTGTGGCATTGCTAGGAGGGACCCTACAAAGACCTATTAGAGCAAGACAGCCTTTCCTTAGGTCATCACCTTAGGCATACTGGGACAATTCAGCCTTGTTTCAAAAGAAGGCAGGGTAAAGGAGCCTTCCTCTGTTTACATCATTTTCCTGTCCCCAGTAACTTGTCACCTTCTTTTCCTATTTCCACAAAATCTGATGTATCTATGTAGATACTAAGCTTCTTTAAATGTCTGAATAGGCCACTGTTAAAAAGAAGAAAAAAAAAAACAATTAGGGCATCTGCTCTGGGAAGACCGCAATATGAGCTCATCTTTCCATAGGCACCAGAGATTCTACGGGACAGAAGGGACATTACACATGTCCTAATTTCAGGGAAATCTTCAGTTTGAGTTGCGCCCTATTAGTCTTCACAGAATCCCATCACTAGACACAGAGCTACAGCACACCGGGTTTCATTAGTTCCACTGCTCGCAAACTACTTGTTTATTTTAATAAAACATGAATAACAAAACAGAAGCCTGCATGCCAGGTGGGGGTCTTTTTTTGTTTGTTTGGTTTACTTGAAGAGCTTTAGATAAAGCCATAATATTAAGCAGTAATTTTGCTTGTGTTTTAAATCACCCTATCAACAGTGAAATTAGAGATGAGAGAGGATGCTAAAATGACTGCTGATGCAGAATGAGGTGAGCCTGCCATCCCAACCCAAGCCTGGCGCAGACTGCTGACACCCTAATCAAATTCTTCAGGTTACTCCAGATTCTTGCATTCAATACTGCAAAAGTCAGTTTCCTGGTTAATGCTATAAAGCAACACTGAATAAATACAAATAGTTTAATCTTTCTCTGCAGTCATATCCTCCCACACTGGTAAGTGTAATTAGGAAAATGCTACATTGCATGTCCTGAATAGTGAATGTAGCTGATTGTTAATCATTGTATTTACATAGTTTATATGAAAAATATTTAAATTCATGAATGCTCCAACTTTTCTTTGCCGTAACATTAATACCTGAACAGCATCTGAATGTATAATAGTGTATTTGTAGCTTGTTGATTCTTTTGCAATGTCCTTATAAGAAAACTCTTGGACAATGAACTTCCAGGTGTAGAGAACATTTGAGATAAAAAAAGGAATATTCTTAGATAAAAGCGACATATGCTTGGAGGGAGAGAGGGAAAGAAACACTGTTCCAAGCTGACACAAAAGTATGTTCACATAAACAAAAGATAAAGTGTAATATATTAAAAGAAAATTTGGGGAAGTGTCTTTTATAAATCCTGTTTTGCAGAATGAATTGTGAATAATCTTTCATCTGTATTTAACATCCATAAAATAATGATTTCCACAAAAACACAGTGATAAAAAGGTTTATATGAAGCATGGAATTTCATTTTGCCAACAATAACTGTGTTGTATCTGTTTTATCAAGAGCAGACAAAACAGAAATGTGTCACATACTCTGAGAATATAAAAAATCAAGAACATTCTTTTAACAAATAACTCTTTAGAAATTTGACAAGGAAGCAATGTACACTCGCTAGCAATATCTCTGATAGGATTTGTAAAATGATAGAATGAGTGCATAGGGTATTATTAAAAACATTTTTATAAACCTGAAGTGGAAAAAAGAGAAACTAGTATTCCACAAAAATCTGTTTTATAAAACAGACTTTTATTTTAAAAAAAGTCCATTTATTTTCAGGATGCCCAGTTTAGGCCACCATGGACTCAATTTTTAGAAACAGAGTGTTCATACCTTTAAAGAAGGTATGGTTCATTTAGAAGTTCAAAACCAGAGCACCTCAACTCAAATTCCTAGTCTTTTCACAAATAAAACTAAAAAAACGTGAGATACAAAAATCAAATTCATACGAATTTATTTCTTTTTCTCTCTTTTTAAACTTTTGTTCTTTATATTCTATGCCTATATTGTCCAACCACAAGGAAAATTTTTATTTTAAAGTAACAAATGAAATACTCATTTACTTTATACCATTACACCTCTCTGCATTAAATGTAGATGTAAATACATCCCATATAAATACAACCCAATGCCCATTTGATTTGGGCACTCAAATTTGAAAGTGTTATATATATATATACACACACACTTGACTATTTAAATACCTGCTTAAATGAGAGCGACGGTGTCCAGCTGTAATACAACTTTGCCAAACAGTCTTAAGAAACACTTCATTCAGGAATACTGTAGCTTCCCTTCATGAATAAAATCTTGAAATGACCTTAATGCCTCCTTCTAGGCATAAATATCTGCAGTTCTCTGTAGCTCTTAATCTGTATTTATCACATATTCCAAGTAGGATTATTCATTAATCTATGATGTATTTTATACACATTCACTTGCTAAACACATTAAATGCATCCTTTCATGATCAAGGTATACAGGAAAATATATTTCTTGATAAGAAGTAAATACTGGGCATGCTTAGGCAGTGATTAGATTATTAGTAAAGTACTTAAAACTCATGAGCACTGTGAGTGAACTGACCCACTGAATGGTTTAAAAGCTAATTTTTCAGCAGTTTCAGTAATCATGCAGCGAGATCACTAGAACTAAAATGGCAGATTTGAAACCGTTTCAACTTATATACATTTTGTGCCATAATATTTCCTAGAAAGAGTACATGACAATCCAGTGTCTCATGCAAAATCAATTACTTTTTAGTTTAAGATCCTCAGTCACTGAAACAGGATATTATTTTGTGTCCTGAACAATATCTTGTTCCAGTTTCTAAGGAAACCAGCAGCAAAAACTAAGTTTACAATGCTGCATCCTCCAGAAATTGACTACAATGTCAGTCTCCGGGGTATCATTACCAAGTGTTATTTGCATTTAAATTTCTATAACCCTTAAGCAACTGGATTGTTTGTTTATATGCACGGTTATGATCTACTAGGTATCTAGGTGTTATTCCTCACTTCCCCGTAGGGGTTCATAGCCTATTGGTGTTTAACGGCTTCTAAAGCTACATTTCAAATGGGGGACATCATTTGTGAATTTTTGTTTTAGAAATTTCTTTTTGCCACGCTCAGTGCTATGTCTGTTCAAGCCTCAGTACGTGCTTCATTAATGGGTGTCACTCATTCAGTTTCACACATGGGAAGAAGCAGGAGAAGTCACGTTGCTGCGTGCTACAAATAGCCAGGGTCTACAAGAACGGTCTATCCGTTTTGCACAGAAGGTTTTGGGAACTGGCCTAGGTTATGTGTTCCTAGGGGAAGTCAAGGAAAACTCCAGATTTTTCTTGACAGACACTCACCTCTTTTGTCAGAAAAGCTCAACAAATATTCTGATGAGTTACTGATGCTTTTATAGTTGAAAACTCTCTTGACAAACTACTCTGCTGACCAGAGATGACAAGGCCCTGACATCAAGTTTCTGTCTTCAGAATATACAGAATTGTTATAAAATCTGTTCACAGAGGATGGATGCAAGAAAAAAGATTTGAGCGTTGTATTTTCCCACTGAAATCAACCTCAATTTGCCATTTAGTACAAAGCCCTTTTCCTTTCCATTGTGTTTTAATTTTGTGATTGTTTTTTTGTAGAAAAAGTCTTCCATAAACTTCTACAAGCTCTAAATTTATTCTGTATTTAGTGATATAGAACTTAGTGAACAGGATAAAAAGACGCTTTTCTAAACTAATCACTTTTATGACTAAGCAATCACACTTATCCAAAGAAACAGAGAATGCGAACATAAGAAGCAAGATTTCTGTTCTGAACTGCAGGCAGATACTTGCAAGTGCAGCCTTCCACAATCAAACAAATGTAATTAAATAAGTAATATTCTAACCTTGGCAGATGCAGCCGTTGATTTAGATCATATTTTTTAGTTAGGTGGTCTCTTTTTTTAGACAACGCTCCCTTATTCTGTGTTCCCCACCCCTTGTTAAGAACATTTAACCTGAAACAAACCAAAATTACTTTTTTCTTTTCTCCAAACTTCATTGAAATCTAAAACAAATAGAATAATATGGTACGTAAGCACCGTATAGTAGTACAGAAACAAAAACCACACACATTTAAAATGAGCTCTGAAAAAGTCCTGGGCTGTGTAGGGAAAAGTTGCTTACTGCGTGCTTACTGTGCTTACTATAAGCAAATTGCTTACACAGCTTGTTTACTGTGTTTTCAGTAGAACATATATGCATTATCACTGTGAACAGCAGGTGGTTTGATTGTTACATGTTAAAATCATTGAAGAATTAAAAAGATGCATCCATCTGCAAGTTATTAGTCCTTAAAATGAAACAGAGGTATTGTGTTCAGAGCAGAAACCGAGGCACAACATTATTTAATAAATTTAATAATTCATATAAATACGACCTTGAGATCGCCAAAAAAAGGTTTTTGCAGTATAAAGTCCTTTTTCAGTGTGAAGAAATAATAATAAAAGTAAATTTATACACTAAATTTATAGTTAGTTGTACGTTTTCTTGGAAAATTTTCTGAGTTTTCTAAAACCATTAAAAAAATTATGGTACTATGCAGTTTTTAAGCCAGATGAGCAATATAAAAAAAAGAAAAAATGTCAAAATCGCTAAAATATAAAATTTAAAATAATATTGAAAAAAAGAAAAGTAATGCTTCAAGGTGATAAATGCACATTCCCCACTGCCTGGATGCATTACAAGTACATCTTCAGCTAATTACATAATGCCTTCTGTGATGCATTTATTTGATGTTATATCTTCCTTTTATCATAAATAATTAGGGCAGGGTTACTTGCAAGATGAACTACTATTTCGTGAGTGTTGAGTTCATTGGGCACTGCTGTTGATTTTATAAACTTACTGCACGGTCTTGACAATAAAGTAATAACCCCATTACAGCCTCACCCAGAGTAGCACTGAGCACCTCCTACGACGCAATGAGACCTTACATCAGCCAGCGAGTTAAACATAACTTGTGGCTTCTTTGCATCTCATAAGATCAGTTTTCAATTAGAAGTGAAAGGCCACATATTGTACTAAATCATTCTTTGACTTTAATGAGCGCGTCTCACATTCAAGTCAAAGGTTGTGTATCGAGGATGATGTTTGACTAGTCTGTACTCTGAAAGCAGAGCGAATGCCGATTAATTTGCCTACCAAATGAGAAGCAAAGGCAGAAGCAGGAGCGAAGACACCCCTTGACAATGTTACACCTGTTGGGCACAGATTCCCAAGGCTGCCCCAAGCTCTGAGCCCCAGCACGCAGCCAGGCTGCCTCTGCAACCCTGCCATTTCAGTCAGCAACACTTTTGTTTATGTGTCTTTTAGATGTCAACAACGTTTTACCTCTCCAGCCAAGTGAAACAGCACAATTCACTGAGCCCAAACAAAAAAAAGAGAATAATCCAGATGAGGGCGTCTGATCAATCTGAATCCCATAAACTACGCAGAGGAAGCCAGCTGTTAACTGTTGGAGCTTATTTGGATGTTCTTGAAACACCACATGGCATAATGATGGACGTTTTGTGAAGACCACAGGCGAAAATGAAGAGGAGGAGAAATGCAAAAGTGAAACAGAGTGAGGATATGTTTGGAAGTCCTCTTTAAACTCCTGAATTACTATTTCTCAAGTGGAGAAGTAGGATTAAAAAACAGTAACAAAAGTTAGGCAAGAAGTGGCTCTTCTAGGGGTGGAAGGGCTACATGGCTGTTCCCCAACCTCGTATCACAACAAAAGCAATTAAGACTGGGGCAAGGAACGGAGAGGGGCTTTGACTCCATCAAATACTTCCCTCTGCAGTGTTTGATCT
The DNA here is from genome assembly GCA_013398295.1 of Chionis minor. Taxonomy (NCBI): domain Eukaryota; kingdom Metazoa; phylum Chordata; class Aves; order Charadriiformes; family Chionidae; genus Chionis; species Chionis minor. The sequence goes on from VZSF01002834.1 coordinate 471,901, forward strand.
TTGCCTCAGAAATACCTGAAGTCCTACGGCCACCAAAAGTCCAGGCAAATTCTAATGGGATATAAAGCTAGCCAAAGTCTTTGTTGCTTTAATAAAACTAGAAATTGTGTCCGAGTATGGCAGTTACCAGGAGACTATTACTTAAAACGCAATAGAAGGAGGGAGAAACTAAGGGCATGGTGAATGGATGAGCATCTTCAGAGATAAAAATATGCTGGGTGTCATAAAGCATGGCTAGAAATTAAAGTTATGCAAAAGAATAATGAGATCTGGAAAGACAGAAAGGTGATAAAGTAGAAATTCTAGGTAGCAGAAACCAAGAGCTTTTACACTACTAAAGGTAGGACTGCTGGAAAGAAAAAGGTGCTACAAGAAGAGGATAACTAGAACGAAGAAAGGGAAGGTCATGGATAGAGTGTGAACAAGACTTCTCAGGATTTAAAAAATAAGGCTGTCTTAAACAGATGTGAAATGAAAACACTGAGTATTCAGCACAGCTACTACCTTATTTCTGTGTCACAGCTGAGCCATCTATAGGAAATATCGTATCACTGGTATTTAAACAAATAAAAAGGAAGGCGAGTCTACTGTAAAAAGAAAGAACAGGAAATCTTCATTGCAGAATGAAGGGACTCTCTTTATTTCTCACCCTTCTGTTTCTTTCCCTTCTATTTTGGCAGCTGTCATGGGGTAAGCCCTGCTCCTGTGACAGGGATAACACCAAAAAGCAAAACACTCTTCAGCTACCACATTTCTGCAGAGTTTCCTTGCTGGGCTCCTTACAAATGCCTGGCTATTTTATATACTCACGTCAGGGCAAAATTCAAGCTCAGGAATACAAAACAAAATTGTTTAAAAGGTTTTCAAGATACTCCCTAAGAGTGAGATAATCATTCATGAGAATTGATGCAATCCTTACAAGTAATCAGCTCTTGCCAAAGACTGAATTAAATTAGACGGACTGCATTGAAGCCTGCATCCTGTTAAGAATATACAAGAGGAAAATGTTTCGTACATATTTTGCATACATTTTTCCACTGTCTAATTGGGCTGGAGGAGTGAGATAACTCATAGCCTATTGTTCTGGCAAGCCACAAGTGTAAAGAGAGAAGGGAATTGTTAACAAGCTAATATTAGTCCAGTAACATGGCTCGATCATTTTATTTCTATCTGTTGGATGGATGTCATAAATTCTCGTGTAGGAAATTTGCTCTTGCTTTTGCCACAAAGATTAGCTACAACCTGTGATACCAGTACTTTGCTGGAAGGAATAGTACGGGAGCTTCACTGCTGTGTTATTATCTGGGATCTATTATGTTTTACATTTTTCAAAAATCTTTAAGCTAGATCTTTGACATTCAACTGCCTATAAAGACATACACCACCCGATGAGAAGCTTTGATGTGCATTTTGAGGATTAAATAATCTAGATGGAAGGCAATGTGTTTCCAGCCAAGAAGAAAACTATGGAGGAAATTTTGCCTCCTGCCGTTTAGCACTGCTGGCAGTCAATACCTTTTAGCCTACCCTCTAAATTTGATTTCATACATATTTACAGACTATTTTTCCTCTTACTACTAATTCTTTTGAGACCAAATTAAGAACAAAGATAGCAGGAACAGGCTTCATCAAATAAAAATGTAAATATGCTGCATCTCATTTTTGGATGAAGAAAGTTTATTTAAATATTTTCTCGAATGGAATATCTTCGCAGTATCATTATTGCTTGCAACTGGAAAAGTAATAGCCTTACAAGTCAGAGTAACCCATTGAGGCTTAAGCAAATTTATGCATTTAAATAATGTAGTTTACTTTTTAAAAGAAAAACTAGAATTTTCTGCATTTTCAGATGAGGAAAGAATACTAATAATAAAACAATTAGATACTAAAGAAAAGATAATCTTACTTCCTATATTCAAGGTACATTGTCAGGTAGCTCAATAGTTTTAACTATGAAAGAAACACTGAAGTAATTACAAAATGACTTTTTTTTTCACATTTTTGGAAGCAAACTGAAAAATCTAAAGCTAAAACGGAAAATGACAGTGCTTCTACAAAGTCAGATTAATCCATAACATATTTCCAATTTTCTTGTTCTAAAAGAGGTCTAAGCCCCATGAATGTTTTTAATGAGCAGCCCACCTTTTCTGCCTGATCAAATTCAGTGGTAAATAGGCAAATATGGTAAATACTGTCTTGAAGAATCCAATGAAGTTATAGCAGTGACTTTGGTGGAGTCAAAATCTTACCAGAGATGTTTGATCTCTCTTACTTCCCAATTTATGTTCAGTGAAAAAAATTAATATACTTTGTCCGAATAAGTGAATCCTCTGCTATTTTTCTCCTCAATTACCTTTACCTACATCTAAATAAATATTCTAAAAGGATTCTGAAAAAACGTTAGCAATAATTGTTGCTATAAAATCCAGAAGTCTTTGCATTCCATCATCTTCCTTTTTTGAAAGATATAAGGCATATTTTCATCTGTAATGACAAGGTTCAGTAAAGTTCAGTACAAAAAGTAAAGTTACGTACAACGCGATAAAAGAGTAACTAGGCATGTTTGCTATATGTTCGTCTGGCACGACATCCCTCACAAGTAATTTTAACCTCTAGATTTCTCTTAATTTTAATGGTCTTCCATCTGATCCTACCCAACAACCACACAGAAGTCTCTATATAGGTTCTGTAGGACCAAAGTAACACAGGAACTTGCAATTCTAGGTTTAAAACACTGTTAAGCGTCTTATTGGATCAGCTGCTTCCCTTTGTACCGTAACAGCTATTAGCTACATCTGCTGTACTTACAGAGAAACAGTCAGAGTGAGCTTGGTAAGGCTTTAAACATCACGTGTGTGCTGTTAAGGTGTCTCTGCAGGCCAGTCTCTGATGTAGATTAGACACCTAGGGATGTTCTGGTACCCAGGTATGCCAGAGACAGGCACACTGTTTCTGAAGAAGGTAGTGTCCACCGTGCCATGAGGGACGTGTAGGAGAAAGGAAAGGTTGCAATGAGAAGCTCACTGGGTTTTCCAGGTTGCATCAAACTTTAGCTTCCTCTGCACTCGCCAGCTTCTAAAGATAGCATGCGAACCAAACTCACAGAGCTAAGGATGTCAGGATTTACGTGAGAATCCATATATTATCCTCGCCTGCCAGTATTTCTTCACAGAGGAATATATTAGGGCCTGCTACCTCGAGTCATTTTCTTTTGAGAAACTGAATCACAGTTCTACTACTTCTAAAGTGTCATATATTCACAAGCACAATATTAAAATGATATGTGTTTGTTACACAGTATATAGATATCCTTTGCTGATGTCTCATGATATTTCTATATAGGGCAAGATAAAATCTACTTGAAAGAAGAGCAAATATGTTAACTGTTTTTCTCAAGAAAACCCATGCAGAGAGGAAGGAGAGATTAATCTTTTTGTAAGTGCTGGCAACATTTCAGAGACGTATCTACAAAGAATTGTGACAAGTTTAACAGTGACATTATGTAGAATAGTGAGGAGACTAAACACGAACTTAAAGAGCCAAACTTCCCCATTAAGTCTCTGCCTACATCAATCAGTAAACTGTGTGATGTTTAAACACAACCCCTTAAGCTGGTAGGCACGTTCATTGTCTGTAGGCCTATTCCTGCAAGTCTGCAGTAGGAGACCCAAATATTCTTAGTTCAGGTTCATCCCCTATGGTTTCACTTAATTTCTCTGCTTCTTCAGGAAAAAAACCCCTGCAGCTCACTCTCTGCAACCATGACGCCTACTGTTTGCGCCTACAGGTTGTGGGGCAATGGTGAAATGGGCCCCGGGAACACGTCTCTGCCTGGTTTTGCTAGCAACTGTCATACAAACAGCTTGACATTTCTTTATCTGCTGAACTCCAGATGCATAAAAATATTAACAGGATACTAGTCTTCAGGAAATTTTCAAATTTTCCTGGAGACTAAGAAGACACATTTTGAAGGTTTGTCGAATAATAATAAGCTAAGTCTAGAAAAGGAGAAAAATATTGTGTTCTGACAATGAAAAAAAGATAATAGAAATATTTAAGAGTGACCTTTTAAAGAAAATATTTATTGATATGTTTTTCTTTAAAGGCCTGCCAGTTCATTTCTGCAGATAAAATGTGTTCATGGCAGTAAGTGTTTTCTTAAAATTATATCAAATAATTTGTGAGAATTAAAAAAACCACAAACTTTTTCCCATCTGCAAGATTATATTCAATAGAGATGTTTAGCGAATTCTCCTGTAAGGACTGTGTAAATCAGAATTATACAAATGAATGTTTTCACAATCTCAGAGGCTTCACCACTGTAATTAAAAGGTGATTTTTTCACTTCTATTTTGTTATTATTGTCTCCTGGGTCTGATTTGTAACTTTTGTTACACAATTATATTCATTTATTTCTTTGTGGCATATTGTATGTTATTTCAAAAGTAACATCTAGGGTGTCCTTGCTTTAAAATGTAGATTTAGCCTCTCTGGATGAAACTTGGTAGAACATCTGTGTTTGAAAGTATGAAAAATTACCACATTTTCTGAGTGAACCAGGCTGAGTGCTCACATTATACTGTCTCTAAGAGAAAATTAAAGTGCTGCTGATAGCTGAGGGACTGGATGGCTCAAGGGAATCGTAGTGTGACACAGTCTTTCATCTGATAAAAACCAGCATGAATTCAGCCCATGCTGATAATGACCAAAAGTCATTATCATTTGTTCAGTAATTTATTTAAAATGAGTTAGGGGTCCAGCTCACGTCTTGGTGGTAAAGAGTCCAAATTAGAACTGAGCAAATAACGAAGAAGTGCCTCTGCAAAAATTATTTCATATTTTTGTATTAGTACGCTTAAACTTCTTTGTGTTTATTACCTTCTTAGTATTTTAACAAACAAGTTTAGGAGGAGGGATGCTTGTGAAATTAAAAGATGTATCTGCAAATTCTCATGGAAAGGAAATCCTGAATTTATGAAGGCAAGTATTTGCACTGGAAGAAAGATCTAATTTTTAGGATTCTGCTTATTCAACTAAATACATTAAAATATGTTCCTTGTGGTCTCTGTGCCTGGTCTATTTTGTGAATCAGATGCTAACAAATTAAGTGTTTTCAAGAAAGCTACAGAATCACGGCTATTTACAAAAAATACTCAGCAAAGAAAACCAGCTCATAAGTTAAACAGAGTTAAACAGAAAAGGAGACTCCATAAAATATGTGATGTCTTATTAACTTAATATTTGGGATAAACTGAGGCCTGTTGGAAGTGAGAATGGAGAAATTAAGTCTTTGCAGAAGTGGAACAAAGACTGCTGTGTGAAGTCATTCTGGCAATGTGGCCAGGGATAAAAATTACAGTGCTGTATGAGAGACTACAAAATCTAGCAGAAGAATTTACTGGGCTCATGTTCCCAAAAACAGAGCGTATGAATAAATATGGCCATCTTGCAAAAGCAGCTACAGTGAAGCTATCTGGTGTATGCTACCAAAATGTGGAAGTGTAGAGCAATATTTTGGTAAAAGGCAGACATAAAAAAAATTTTAAAATCTGCAGAGCTACAAATCTCTCAGCATGACTACGAGGAAGACGGACTATATCATTTTGTACTGACATTTAACATATGCTTTTACAAAGTCTAAGCATCTCCATCATATATGGGTATCTCTGTGCCTGGCTAGGACAGAGGGTTGAAGACTGCACTGCATGTAGGCAATTTATTCTCATGTTAGGATATTTCGTGAAAGTATGATCTAATGTATATTGGGATCTGGTAAGCAGGGGTATGGATAAGAGAACTCACAGATTCACAGAATCAAGGTTTGGAGGGACCTCTTGGAATTCATCTTGTTCAAACCTGCTGCTCAATGCAGGCTCAACCTGAGCCTGTTGCTCAGGGCCCTGTGCGTTCAAGTTTTGAATACTTTCAAGGATGGAGACTCCTAAATCTCTCTGGGCAACCTGCTCCAATGTTTGACCAGCCTCACAGTAAAAAAGGGTTCTCTTACCTTTGCACAGAATTTCCTGTATTTTAGTTTGTGCCCATTGCGTCTTGTTTTTTTACTGGGCACCACTGGGGAGAGCCTGGGTTCATCTTCTTCGCTGACTCCCATCAGCTATTTATAAACACTCGTAAGAGCCCCAGGAGTTCTCTTCTCCAGTTGAACAACTCCAGCTCCCTCAGCCTATCCTCATATGACACCTGTTCCAGACTGTAAATAATCTTCCTAGCCCTTTGCTGAGCTCTCTCCAGTATGTCCATATCTACCCCTCTTGTACTAGGGAGGCCAGAACTGGACACAGCACTCCAGTGTCCCACCAAGACTGAGTAGAGGGTGGTGTCCACCAGGACCCCGAGGCCTTTGCTACACAGGTCCTTTCCAGCTGCTCAGACCCAGCCTGTACTGGGGCATGGAGTGATTCCTTCCCAGGTGTTGGACTTTGCATTTACCTTTTTTTAATTTTTCAAAGTTTCTGCTGGTCTATTTCTCCAGGGTGAGGTCTCTTTAAATGACAGCACAACCTCCTGATGTATCATCTGCTCCTCTCATTTTCCTATTTCTGCAACAGCAGTTTTGGATTCTCTGCAACAGATTTCCCAATTTCCAAAAGCATGCAATCAAAACAGGGTGAGACTAGTCTTAGAAAATGGAGAACCAGCTTCTGAAAGCTGAGTGACTTGCTGCAAGCAGGAAACAAGAACTATGTGGGTATAACTACAGAGCTGAGCTGATGGCTTTTCATGTGTAAATACATGAAAGAGACTCAAATTCCACTCGTATTTTAATAACAAAGACATTATGGNTATGACACCTGTTCCAGACTGTAAATAATCTTCCTAGCCCTTTGCTGAGCTCTCTCCAGTATGTCCATATCTACCCCTCTTGTACTAGGGAGGCCAGAACTGGACACAGCACTCCAGTGTCCCACCAAGACTGAGTAGAGGGTGGTGTCCACCAGGACCCCGAGGCCTTTGCTACACAGGTCCTTTCCAGCTGCTCAGACCCAGCCTGTACTGGGGCATGGAGTGATTCCTTCCCAGGTGTTGGACTTTGCATTTACCTTTTTTTAATTTTTCAAAGTTTCTGCTGGTCTATTTCTCCAGGGTGAGGTCTCTTTAAATGACAGCACAACCTCCTGATGTATCATCTGCTCCTCTCATTTTCCTATTTCTGCAACAGCAGTTTTGGATTCTCTGCAACAGATTTCCCAATTTCCAAAAGCATGCAATCAAAACAGGGTGAGACTAGTCTTAGAAAATGGAGAACCAGCTTCTGAAAGCTGAGTGACTTGCTGCAAGCAGGAAACAAGAACTATGTGGGTATAACTACAGAGCTGAGCTGATGGCTTTTCATGTGTAAATACATGAAAGAGACTCAAATTCCACTCGTATTTTAATAACAAAGACATTATGGCTTATGGTCTCAGCCTTTAAAGGCAGACAAGAAAGAAGGTTGCAAAGACAATAAACAACAGTGCTTTGTTTCCCCTGTGTTCTACACTCTTGGCTGGGCTCCTGCTTCCCTGGGAAGAAGAGGACTTTGCGACATGCCAAATACACTCGCACAGTGGCAAAATCATAGGCAAAGAGGAGCACTTCCAGCAATTATATTTCTGTGTGGCTAACAATATGGCACAAGCCCCACGAAGGCCTGGACAGACTGCTGTTTTAGACAGCAGATTCTCCTCACCGAGAAACACCATCTTCAACTGGAATAAACAGTATTACTCCCGATTTACATCAGCAAGTCTGAGAGGAGAAAAACACCTGGAGGAGCTCACCATGAGAGGAGCCATAAGCTTATTTCTATTGTTGCTAAACAGAATGTCACCAACAACATTTCCAATCTGTAATTTGTACTGTTCGCTATGTTCATCTTCATGCCATAGGGAAAAATGATGCTTAAGGCAGAATGATTACACCACACTAGCCTTAAGCTAAAATGACATCATAAATAAACAGTGCAAGAAATAGTAATAATGACAGCAATCAAGACAGGTATAAAAAAATAAAACCAAAGTAGAACTGTGGCAAAGTAATATATCTTCAGCCTTATAAAATAAAACTAGCTAGGACATTTAAAGACCCATTTAGAATAATAAAGAGAAAAAATGGCAAATGGAAATCTATTATAATGCTTGAAATTGTCCTTTTAACCTTTATTTGAATTAGCAAAAGTTGCATGTTCATACCCGATGGCAAAATATAGTCCTTTTCTAGCAAAACATGGGAGTTTGGTATTAATACAGAGTATGTAATATTAAAAAAGTCATCTATTATAAAATCTAAGGCATGACTATATTGCCAAGTATTGAGCTTAGCAAAGCAATATTAATTCTGCTTAAATTGGTCCAAAACCCAATAAAGCTATCCAATGAAAATTTGGCTGGATTGTCCATTTGCAGACCAGTAGCTACAATAAAGGAGACAATGTCTTCACTCGTTGAAAGTAATACCCATTTAAGTTCTGAACACAAGCATCCTCTAACAATAAACCAAATGAGCTCTCAATATAAAATATGTCTTCCTTCTCTGAAAATCTGTATAGCGAATACAGCCCGAGGGAACTTTTAACAAAATGTTATAAAACTGAAAACTGACATTAATAGGAAGTACTGATATATCCTTAGTGACAATGAGTTCAATTCTTCTGCCACTGCATAATGGAAACACCAATTGGCTCCAATTTGCTTCGATTGGATTTGCTCCTATCAGTGACAGAAGAATGAGGCCCAGTCCTGCTGAGACATCATTATGAGAGACAGATTTAGCAGAAAGTATTGGCTACAGCTGAAATATGTGACTCTTTAACGTTCCTTAGGCTTTGGTTGAAATCCACGAGGGTGGATAGGACATGGGAAACGTGGTCAATGCATTCCTGAGAGTCAATGACTAGTTCACATCATGAGCTCCATCCGTGAGATAAAGCACATGGTGTTTCTACCTTCCCACTGCACACACCAATCTCAAGTCACCCTCTGCGCAAATTTATCCTGGCCCTTTATTCTCAAAAAATCCTCTAGCCTCTCCCACCTCCTTAGTTATTCTTACGTCTTTCGCACATCTTTCTTTTCTGTCTGCCTAAATGCACCTCATTTTCTTTCTCATCCTTACCTCACATCTTAGCCTCTTTCTCCCTTCACCAATCCTCATCAGATCTCCTTTACTCCCACTAGGCAGAGGTGGGAGAGCCCTCTCAGATTGTCTGCCCAAAGCAGTCCAAAGTTCAGACTCTGCCAAAAGAATCTTTCGCTCTATTACTCCATCTTTTTTGCAGTATGCCTGAATTTTGAAGGAAATGAAGAGGTACTGCAGTCCTCCTTGTGAAAGCTAGGAAGGGGAAATGTATTCTGTCTGCTTACCATAATGTTCTGATCAAGAACAGATATACTGCACCAAGAGAAGGTGCAAGACGGAATTTACACTGCACTAGAGATATCTGATTAATTTTTTACTGAATCCAACTTAATGTTACAATTGATTTTTTTTCCCTTCAACTCAGGATTGAAAGCCTATTATAATACTACTTATCAATAGAGAATGTTAATTCACACTTTGAATTAAGTGCCTAAAATGGGGATTTAATTTAGATTTACTAAGACAGCAATTGCATGTTAATTAAATAACAATTGATTATTAAAATATTTTTACTGAGGTTTAACAGCTCCACTACATAAGAAGATTTGCTAAATTACTGTCCAAATTGTGTCTTTAGATGTACTGCAGTGAATTCACTGAGGTTGCACAGATGAAAATGAAATAAAATTCAACTAAATAGTTGTTTTCTCTTGAGTTAGTGTTTACTTAACATACAGTAACTCATTCAGTTTAAATCAAGTGCTTAGCTACACATATTTAGGATAGTTAAAGCGTTATATAATGTTATTATGTCATGTGTTTTGAAGCTGTAAAACATGATAGTAAATATCTAATAGTCTTTATTCATTGCCAAAATAATCTTTAGTTCAGAAAGATACCAAAGACTGTTGATACCCCTGTACATAAGTCCGGCACCAGACATATAAGGTATAAATCCAGGCTATTATGGCCATAACACAATTAGGTTAACAACAATGTAGGAATCTGAACTTGAAAGTGAGGACTGAGCTGGACTCAGTTACCCATCACCAAAGCGTGGAGAGGCGAGACCTCTCTCCTGCTGTTGCCTGGTATCTGGGCACACAACACTAACCAGGTGCTGTGGTCGACTTTTTTTCCATTTGACGCTGAAATTGGGACTCAGGATGTGCATGAGCATAGCCTAGGTTCTCCCTCTGCAGCTGAGGCAGTCCAAAGGGGCATGCCATAATTTGCTTGCAGAATATTCACTACTGATTAACATAATCAATAGAGACCTTAGAAGGGCAGGATAAAACACTACAGTTGCATTAGTAGTGTCCTGTCAGAATCTAACCTTGTACAGGTAGATGTTTTTCTGTATTTTTCCATCACTGTTTGAGAGGATGCCATCTTCAAGGAAGAGAAAACAAACATATTAAAGATTTATCTAGTCACAGAGTAAAAGCATAACTGTGATTTTTTTAAACACTTTTATCCAGTCTTGCATTCTCACCCAGTTCTTCCCTCATAAGATAGCTCTTCTCTTGAAACAACAAAACGTACTGATTTTTCCAGTGTGCATGTGGGTAAAATTCCTCTTTTCATTAAGATTCCTTGGACTTTTTTAAAAATTTGTTATTCTAACCAGCCACATTCAGCTTTTTATTCCCGATTTCAGTGTTTTTATCACTCCTGTTCATCCACCGTTTTATCTGCTGCCTTTCATCCGTTCCAACTCTTGCTGGTCTACAGAACACCAGCACAAATTTCAGCAACACTGCTCATTGCCATTTTTGCTTTCCATTCTTCATGAACCAGAAATATTCTTCCAGAATTTATTCTTCCAATCCTTGGACCTATTCCAAATCTTGTGATATCAGATAAATCACCATTTTCTTTGGTGCAAGAATTCCTGTTTCTTACTTTGTATGAAAATGCAGTTATCAGGAAAAGGTCTTAGTTAGATCCGCTATTTTTTCTCCCCATCCACTCACATAAACATAAGCTTATAGAATCATAGAATGTTAGGGGTTGGAAGGGACCTCTGGAGATCATCTGGTCCAACCCCCCTGACAGAGCAGGTCCACCTAAAGCAGGTTGCACAGGATGGCGTCCAGGCGGGTTTGGAATGTCTCCAGAGAAGGAGACTCCACCACCTCTCTGGGCAGCCTGTCCCAGTGCTCTGCCACCCTCAAAGGAAAGAAGTTCCTCCTCACATTCAGGTGGAACTTCCTATATTCAAGTTTGTACCCATTACCTCTTGTCGTATCACTGGGCAACACTGAAAAAAGACTGGCCCCCTTGTCCTGGAACCCTCCCTTTAAGATGGGTCACCTCCCCTCCCCCAGCTCATCTAGTACAAACCACCATTAAAAGGGGAAAAAAAAAGGCTAAATCACACTGTCACGCTCAAGCCAAAGCTGGATTTTAAGTCAATATCCTTTCTTTCATCAAACACTGCATCTGTGTCAGACAAACATAGCTTTATCTTCTCTCTTTCATGGCAAAGTGCTCATGTCCAAGGAACTCAAAACCTTCCTGTCAGCATCAGCCTCTGCCTGCCTAAATTTTTATCCACAGCTGAGTTGCCTGACAAAAAAAGACAAAAAAAAAAATAAAAATCCCCCTGGTTTGTCCCCAGAGCCTGAGGACTTGCTCAGGGTCATGCCAAACACTGCCACCAGGCATGCCCAGACTGTGGTAACAGTGGGGGTGTATTTGTGGTTTCTGGAGTTACCCAATCCAGCTCATTTTCCTCCTCTTTTTGATGGCATTCCAAAAGAGGTCCTGCCCGAAACACAATAGTTTTCCTTCTCTTTCAGTCCTCCAACTAAGCCTAAAGCTAAACTGTCCTGCAGTGTATGTTCATAATCTTAGAATAAATGTTATTTTGTAGCCAGTAGCTAATCTTCCAAAAGCAAAGACACAAAATTTAGCCATTTAGTTTCTTAAAGCGAAGTATTTTTGAACCACATTAAAGAAAAGCACGTGCTCTCGTGCTTCTCCTGAACTTTCTGTGCTATTCTAAACCAGACACAAGGGATTCAATGACTTACTCTCCATACAACGACTTAGTTTACCTTTTTGGGGAGGGGGAAGGAGGAGAGCCCAAGTGCAGCTGTGCAATGTTATGTTGCGTTGTCATTACTACTCCTACCTACTGGACACACGCTACTCGGTCTTCCTAGGAAATGCAGACATTCCAAATATAAAACAAATACAAGTTGATGTTACTTTTATCTCTATTTCTCATTCCTCAGCGTTCACACTTGAGTGACTGATTTGTGTGTGAAATGGTTTCCAAGTTTTCAAGCAAAAAGCAGTTAAGAAACAAAATATTTATACTCTTCTAACTTGTGCTTCCTGCCTAGCTAGATCCAATACAGATGCAAAGTCACTGATCTGCAAGAGCCTTCCACAGATCTCTAATAAAATAATTAAATTAGTGAGTTGTGTTTAGATCAGAGATTCTTGGCTGCCAGCTCCTAAGAACTCAGGGAATTCAGAACCGCAGAAGGATCATTTGGAGTCCATTTGGCAGAAACGTCAGAAACTTGCTGCTCCTGGGAACATCCTTTTCCAATAACATTTATAGCTCTAGATGGAAGTGAAAAGCACCATATGTTAAGAGTTTCCTGCAAAGCTTCCTGGTAAGAGAGGAAATAAATTCAACTTGTCACATCTGCTCGTGGGCCAGTCAAGTAGGATTTTATTACGGCTTTAAGTGGTTTACAAAACTGTCCTGTTATCGACTGAAGGGAGCTTTACTTTTCAAGGTTTTTTTTTTCAATATGCATGTTTATATAATCTCAATTATTAAATGATTTATTTGTCAGTAGAATTCAGTAACATGTATTATTATTTATCTCTAAACAACAAAGATTACTCAGTTATTCAGCTAACAGTAACAATTCAGTTGGGAGCCAATTTGCATGGTTCAGCTGAATAAAGCTAAGCAGTCCCATTCTGCCCTTCATTTTTTTGACCCCAGCTCTGTATATTGCATCAAATTTTCCATTACAAAGTACACTTAATTAGACAAAAGTCAAGCTTCTACCATCTTCAGAGATCCTAGGTCTTAAGCACCGTAAATGCAATGCAAACGGCTGGCTTCAAATTCCCAGGGAGTCAGGGATCCCAAAGAAAATATTATGAACCAATACATACTGTCTCTGCAGTTGCTCAAGAAATCATCACTCCCTTTACAGAAAGCAGAAATTTGTTATGTGAAGGGCAAAGATAGCACAAAACAACACAACAGTATTCTGTGGCAGGATTTTTTGCAAAAAAACCGCAGGGCTACGAAATTAGGCATAGCCAAACTCCACAAGCTACACACGCGTTTTTTGGCATCTCGTCCTGTTCTCATTGAAGTCGGTGGGAATTTTGCCACTGACTAAACAAAGAGGAGGATTGGGCCCAAACTATGCAGCTATTTGCCAAAATAATCAAGTTACAGGAAATTGCTCCTCAAAAGGTAGACGTGTTTCAAAATTCCAGATGCCTACATGGAGCTGATCTAATTTACACACACCGGGCCATATACTGCTCTCTGCCTCTGCGCACAGTTCGCTTTGATGTTAATGGGAATCTGATGCTGCTTCAGGGCAGTACAGTGCACGTTCCCGGGAGCCCATTCATTCCACTCTATCAGTAAAGAGCGAGCACAAAAGAGAGTGGAAGTAACACATCACATTACATCCAATATTCATGCAATTATTGAACACTGTATGTATTCCATTTGCAAACTGTCCATAATAATTTAATTTTCTCTCCTCAATTTATAATATGTTAATTAGGCATGAAATTAAATGCTTTTTAACATACAACTGATTACGCTATAATGTAGCCAACAAAAATTGATTACTGAATAATAAATCAACATTTGCATAAATATTTATATAATTTATTTTTTTAAAATTCCACACTGCATAAACAGATAACATGGGCAAACGACAAGTACTATGACAGAAATTGTACCTTGCCTTTTAGAGATTTTTTTTTTCTTGAGACTCGTCAAGACTTTGCTACACGGTAGGGAAACAAACTGTACTCCATACAGTAAGGAGCGCTGCGGTCCTTCTTTAAATGTTATTAGAACTTCATAATAACATAGCACATTATCCTTAATATGCTCCGAGAAACAGAAAGCTTGCCCAAAAAGAAGAAAATTGCACTTTAATTACGATACAATGTATATCAGTTTTACCCAATGTGGAATCTTCATAAAAAGCTGATGTTTTATTTGGGATCCATCCTTGTTCTTGCTCATACCAGTGGCAAAACCTCTTTTTTCTGACCTCATACCTATCATTATCATATCTTACCCTCACAAGATCTTGCTGCATTTATTTCAACCTAGGTCTCTCTGTGACAAAATGTCACATACTCATTATGTTAACAGGTAGTTACATTAACAGGTAGTTAAAAGTGGGTAGTTTGTGTTTACAGGACACCACGGAAAACTTTCAAGTATGAGCAGAAATCTAAAGAAAATCCATTAACAGAGGCTGCAATGAACTTGTTCAGCAGATTTCCCAGTGAACCTGGCCACACTCTGCCTGCCTGAGAGCAAATTTCAGTTTTTATGGACTACTTGTCCTTGAGGAACTTTCCACAAGCAACAGCTCAGATACCTTCTCCCTCCCTCACACAGTGCCTGCTCCAAGGTTGACTGAAATAATAGGAAAGACTCCCCAAGACCTCATGAGCCTTGGATCAGCTTCACATTTTCCATGATCTTCTCATAAACCAATGTTTACAGGCTAGTCCCCACATTGGACTCAGTCCTGCCCACACTGAGTGGGAAGGGAGACTCCAATTCCAGTTCAGCAAGAAAGAAAAGACAAACTGCATGTAACTGGATAAATGCTTCTACCATGGCTAACTTTATTTATGCTTCTTGTTGGCCTATTTAGAAGTGTCAAAGATATTTAAAAATAACATTATTCAAAAACCGCAGCCAAAACAATGGAGCAAGTTTTTTTTGGAGATACTAACTTGCTGCTTACAAGCCAGGAGCAAGAAAGGGTTTGGGAGAAATCACATTAGCTAGAACACAGAATGCTCTCGTAAAAAGAAAACTGAATTTAATGCCCGATTTAAGATTACCAATTAAAAACAAATTCCAGTGATACAAAGAGGAAGAAGTTTAATGAGAAAACTATTATGAGAAAAGAAAACTGCAGCTGTTTTTTTCCATATCTGCTTAGAAGTCACCAACTAGCCAGCAGCAGGTGCCAAGGAGACGTATTCCACATGGGGAATAAGACTGAAATAGAGCCCAGCTTTGGTTCACTGCTGCAAGCTGCTGTGCACCTCTTGAGAAACACTCAGCTCTACACAGAAAGCAGTGGGAGTTTTAGTGACTCAGACCGTTACAGCATCAGGTTTTTTTATATTAATGTGGCTTATGTATTAAACCTCTGTTTTCTTGCCCAGAAATCCTGTGGCAAATTTGATCTGCAGTAAGTTTTCAGAAAGTACTCATCATTAGTGGAAGGACACGGTATAATATCAGCTTTTATGAAAAGTTTTGAGATGCCACTTCCCCTGGCTGCTGCAGTCTGAGAAAGGAGGTGGGAGTCCCTGCACAGCTGAGAGCTCATGGGAGACAGGAGCCGAACGGCTGCCCAAGAGCTCCTCCTGGACTTCTCCCAGGGACTGCACAGAAAATGCCACAAAGCTGAGTCTTCCAGGAAGCTTCTGCAGAAGTAGTATATTTGTCTTCCTCTCTTGTACTTCTTCCTACTCCTCATTCTCAATTACTTTCTCGTTTTTGTTTTCAAGGTACCATGTAAGAGGATTTTGTTTTTAAGAAGTGATGCTCTTTGTGACTATTCCATCACAATTGGAGAACACCAGACCGTCCACATCTGCTAAACCACACTCCACCTTCTATTATTGTTGTTCTGTTTGGCACCAGCTTCAAACCCCATTTCCTAAAATGTGCGGAAGTCTGCAAGCTGCAATCCCTCAAGGTACAAACTGGTAATGCTATTCAATACACTGAATTCTTAGAGCTTTTGCCTGTGATCTCAAAATGCTTAGGAGTATCAATACTTCTTCTGCACACAGAAAACCTGCAGCACAAGTACATGAAATGACTGAGGGTATACACACAGTCAGTGACAAAGCTACACACTGGTCACCCAGCTGGCAATCCGCTGGATCATCTGACATCCCCGAAGTAACCAGATCAATCTTTCCTTCCTCACAAAACTTGACTAATCACATCATTCTTTCTGGTTCAGTTTAAAATTGATGTATATCTTCCATTTTAAAGATTTTTTGCAGCTACTGGAAGCTGTTCTCACCCCATTCCCACCTCCACCCCACCATTTGATCTAGCGCTCCCTCGGACAGGTACAAGAAGGGCCGTGCGCTGCCCTCGACTGCTGTGTTCCACACTTCTAGCACTTAAGCTCTTCTGCATCCACTTTTTACTACCATATTTCTTATATGCAGCACACTGCAAAAGTGATACAGGATGTTACATGAGGTGTACTGAAATGCTTTATTATTAAATATTTTAAATTAATCATGTGTGATAGTTAATTATTCATTCAAACAAACCATGAAAAATAGGGACTGCAGCAATTTCCTCTCTCCAGTATCAGATTGCTACTAAATGTATGGCACAATAAAACACTCAAATTAAAAATTCCTGATGTGACACCAAATTACTAAATATCCGAACTGCTGAAAAATTAGAAGTATAACCCTTCCACAACATATTTATTATATTCATGTCCTACTTAAAACTGCATCTTATTTAGAAGAAAAGAATATTCATGATCTCTCTTCTACAGATTGGAAAGGAAGTTTCTTGATTTGTCTGAAACTTTTGAACAGGAACATAAGTAAACCTTAAGGAAGGCACATCATGTGCAAGCAGTTGGTGGTGTATGGTGAAATTAAATAATTACACAGCAGTGTAACATCTTGAAGCCAGTCTTTCCCACCTGAACAACTCCATTTTTATTATTCCTAATTATTTAAAGTGCCCTTCACCAACAGTGAGTAAAAGCAAAAGTTCACTGCCCCAAAGAACTTGAAAATGAAAATCCTATTACATCCTGACACAAGACTAGTGTTGGTGGAGTAGGTCCTTGCAATAAGCAACGTGTAAGACAGAATTTGCAGGAGAGAAGCCTGGAAGAACAAAGGAAAAACAAAACACAGATGAAAGAAGTCCCTAAAAGAGATGAAGGGTGAGCTGCAAAGGAGAAGTTCAGCTAAACTGAAATATGGTACGTACCCTGTTAACTCTCCAATGCTACGTTACATTTACACACTCACACCTCTCAGGCTCAGACTGAGTAGCCCCTCTCCTGCCCTCCCTAACAACAACCAAAGCCACAGAAAATGCCAGAAAGATTAAAACAAGATAGAAAAGATGAAAGAACTCAAATCCCAATCTTATTTTTATTTATGATTTTGTTGTAATTTTGTCATAAGCACTCCGCTGTATAAGTTTTCCTCCTATATAATTCCCAAACCCTTCACAATATGTAAACATAAGACTTTTGACTGAACTTAATGATTCTATTTTGAACTGCCCGAGTTCTGGCAGAGATATCATTATAGTATATACTCCTGAAGACTCAGAGTAACGATCAAAGCACTCTCAAAGTACAGCGATCAATGAAGAGCTGTTTGTCTGTCAATCCTTCAAGAGAAGCAGGAGTGCCCGGCTCAGCAGAACAGCAGGAGAGCGCGCTGCTGTCTGAGGGAATCGCGGCTTGGTCATGGTCTCTCCAAGGTAATAATATTTTGTCAGTATTATTTCTTTTCTTACTATAAAAAGAGATCAGTCTTCTGTGAACCCATTTGTTAGATTGCAATTTACAGGTTTAACCTTTCATTAGTCTCTATCCACTTTCATTAAAGCCACTAATTTGACAAGTGAATGACTTCTTTTTGAGAGGTTTGTCCTTTCCTTTCCAAAGAGATTCTTTTCACCTCGCCTATCAGCGTGGCCCAGGCACTGGGTGTCATTACTGCCTTCTCTGCTGACAGAAAGAGGTTGGAACAGGCGAGTGCCTAGGCAAAGGTTTGCAGAGGTGCAAAGAGATTACATACACAGATGAATTTTAATACTAGTCATCCTTTTAGCACACTCTCCCATCCTCTGTTCTTCCTTCCTCCCTTTCCCCTCCAGTAAAAGCTCATGCTCACCCCTCTTTTCCTGTTACTGAGATATTCTTTACAGCATCTTTGAATCTTTTCCCCTTGTGTGTCCTTCTATTCTTTCTCCTGCTTTGATTCTCCTTTGCTTTCTTTGTTTCACCTTCTCTCTAGTCAGTTCTCCTATTATTTGTTTCATCTTTTGTTGCTCTTTTCCCTCTATACAGTTGCTCTTTTGTGCGCCACTGACCTAACATTTCTTTTCCTGAATCTTGAAACCATTCTTGGAAAACTTTCTTTTCCTTTTTCTTTTTCTTTTTTTTCTTTTTATATTTTTTTCCCTAGAAAGCTTTCCAATCTTCCTCTAAAGCACAGCAACACAAGCAAATTACAGCATTTTGTTAATTTAATCTAGTACCTCCTCAGTGTCATTCTTCTCTTGGCCAACCTGCCCCCTCATGCTTTTCTTCAAGCAAGGATAGACAACTTTTGCTGGTCAGGATCAGAGACAGAGGAAAAGATCATGAGTATGCTCTTCTGAAGCTCTCATGATGCTTCCTGGAGCCATTTCCTAATTTTCATATCTATTATCTATTTGATTGTTGCTGCCATTGCAAAAGTCTTGTCCTTTATGCCTCCAAATGAGTCAGATTACAGCCTTCCACTGTTTTCTATCATTTTATGGCTCTCCAGTCTTTTTATAGCAATAATCTGGAAATATATTCTGCACAGTATTATTTGTAAGCTTCCCTCTCCACATCTGTTTCAGCTTTTTAACTGTTATTTACCTTTTTAACTGTCAAAGCTTGGGACGCTGCATTTGAAAATACTACTCGACATCTCTACACTGGAAGACCTGGGAGAGAAAAGGAAGTACAGAACCTCCTGAAAGTGTCCCCGTTCCCTGACGAGCAGCACATAGGACGTCTGATAGTCATTAGGTTTCTTCAGCCTTTACAATGCGGGTGAAAGCTGGCCGACACATAAGAACTATTTGGGAATAGCCAGCATAAGTGGGATCAGAGAGGGAAAGGGTCCCATTCTGTAGAGCAAGGTTTGTGCCTGCATAGGCTCTGCTGCATACCTGCCCGCATAAACCAGCTGCCACAGGTTGTTTCTGCTCAGGCCAGGTTCTGCACGCAGGGAGCGGCGCATGAAGAAAAATTGGTAGCAAGTCCTGAGGGTATTATACAGATGAGGCACAAGCAATTGGAAAAAGGAATGAAATGCAAACTGCCATGACAAAAGGAAAAGAGTAGAAAACATAAAATATGAACAACATGCAGAGTACCAGGCCAGGCAATCAGAATGGATGGAGAGAAAAAGAGGAGAGAGGTGGGAGGTAAAACTTTTTACTTCCTATTCACACAGTAAATCTCCTCAGATTACTCATAACATGTGAAATTATATACAATTTTCCTCAAAGTTGTTGACAGTAAAGTTACTTCTACCTCAACAATTTGGTTTGCTCTGTACAGATATCAGTCTGTAGCAATAATTTTTGTCTATGATTCATAAAAACAGTGTAACGTATATATGCATACAGCAACCTTATCCAAGAAAACATAAGCACTTCCTAAAAACAAACACTCAAATCCCCAGTTAGAGGTAATGCATTTTTTTCTCTAATTACATATATGGGTTCTTTTAATTTAAAATGTTAATTCACTGACCAAGCAGCACAGAAAATCAAAAGCAAAGCCAGGAACAGAGATGTCCTGCTTTCAAAGCCTGGCTCTGAGCACCATCCACCCTTTTTCAAAGAAAGCATTTTGAAGAAAACACTCAAGTTGTTGCAGACAGTAACACAACTGTACAAGTAGCATCAGGGAGGTCCTGAAATGCAACTGGGATGGGAGACAAGACAAAGAGATAATTTTTTGATATTTACTTGATAATTATTGGATGTAATTTTTCTCAATACTAAAAATATAGGCACTTCAGATCTTAACTATGTGGTTCTCCACCTGGGAAAGTTGTTTCCCCAAAAGCCCTAACTGACAAACAGTCTCAGGCTGTTGAGATACCTGAACAGCAGTCATACAACAAAATACTACACAGATTCATATGAAGAATACCAGGAAGTTGCTTCACTTAATATCCAACAACGCCATTTTCTCACTAGATTTTGTAGAATAGTATTTTAACAATCTGATTTGGAGACTTCAGCTGCAGGCTGATTAGATTCACTTTCTACATCCATAAACAACCCAACAAGCTGAGTACAGTGCTCCGCATTTCAGTGAAGACAAGACTCCTGCCTTGAGCAGGGTAAACTTCAGATAATCCTAAATAATTGAATTATCAGTAAGAACAGTCTTCAATTAAATTAGTAAAAGGACTTTATGGTTTATTCTGCCATTGCTCTCTTTTCTAAGAAGAATAAGGTTTTACTTTATTTATTTTTAAATGATCAATTAAGGGAAAGTTGTCTGGTGACAAGAATTCTTCTAATTACTAAGTTTTTTCAGTATTAAATACTTTAAGTTAAATCAACCAGCATTTAGCAAACTGCTGCTCCCCCCTCTTCCCCCTTTCACATACACACTTTTTTCCTTCTAAAAGCCCTCCACTGAATTAGCTGTTAGGTGCTAATTGCAAATGATTAAGCACTCACCAGTCTTACACTTCTTGCTTTAATATTAATGAGATGTATTAGCATGGAACATGGCTTGTATTAATATTATAAATGGAAGCCTGCATGGATCACTGCCTACTGTTTTGCATTACAAGGAGCATGCAGCTAAAGAAAAAAGTCCAATTTAGACCAGAAAAAGCCTAGTATACCATATATTTCTGTTGGCAACAAAGAAGTAAAAGAACTGAAGAAAATAAAGTTAAAAACTATCTATTTGTATAAACAGCATAAATTTTTTTCCATAACCAGCAGCAGCAAACATTTCATCCATCTCTGAAATAACTGGAATATATGAAGCTAAAGTTAAATTTAAATTACTCCATTAAGCAGAGCCATGTCACAGAGAAATGCCTTTTCTGCCTTGCTTTAAAGAGGTAACTTGATGCCCTTTTTTCTATGTATATCAGGTTCAAGAACTGTAGTCCAGTCTAACATCTTACTTGTGCTTTCTTATTCATAGGATGCAAAAGTGTACGTAGTGGGTTTTTTAAGTATATATATGCATAATTATTTATCCTTTCTCCAAGGTAGCTTTCCTATTTCTTCAGCGACCATGGACATGTAAAACATAGGCCTGTTAGTATGTACTACTTAACTAACTTGCCTTTTATTTGTTATACAAAATAAGTTGTGTGCTAAAATTGAATCCAATCTGTTAGAAATGAAGAACGTTGTTATCATTCTTCATTGCTTTATGCACCTCTAAATGGACATAACATGTTTAGATGATAGGCAAACAAAAGGTCACAAATTGGGTCAGTTCTAAAGACAAACACCTTCTACAAAGTCTACACATTTTCTGGGGAGCCTAAAGAGCCTTCTCCAAGATGAAATTTTTAATGCTAATCATTGGAGAAGGATGGAAAGTATGATGCGCACACTTCAAAATACATGACAGGTTTCCCTCATCTGGAAAATGCAATGCTGCTTTTTTAGCTTTTCTCTTGAAGCTGGTTATGAGAAAATGCTTGTGGAAGGAAGGGAAATTATTTATACAGTATTCTTATAAATAAGTTGGAAGGATCAATACAAATGTGATTTCAGAAAGAGAAAGCCTGAGAGCAGAAATGAAACCAGCAGCAGAATCCTGGGATAGTTTTGCCATTATAATAATAGCAGGAGTGTGTAGCAACAACTAAGAAAGGACTGATATCAAAGCTGCAGGTTATAACATCCCATACACATACATTACTGCTGTTGACATCAATGAAAGGCATCCACAAAGAGCAGAAGGAGGATCTAGTGCAGGGGACGCTTTCAGAGAGAGTGAGCAGCTCAGCCACACCACATCACACCGTGTAACGCAGGCCAGTACCACTCATCAACCAACTCCCACGGGCAACTGGTGCTCCAGTAGCCCCTACTCATTTGAAAACTATGTCCAAATTGAGAAGCATCAACACAGAAGCGCAGCGGAAGCAAAAAAAAGGCACACGCAGAAGCAACAAACACAGGCGCAACAGAGCCAAGGAGCAAGGCAGGGAAGGACCCTCCCTGGCCAAGCACCACCACTTTGCTACCTCCTCTACACTGCCGTCAACTGCTGCTCTTGTGGCCCTTCAAATTCAGGGCCAATCCCACCGCAGAGCCCGTCCCTGTGTACCTCAGGCACCCGAGCTGAGCCCCTGCAGTCAGGTTCAGCCGCCAGCTCCAGCAGAGCGAGGGCTGCGGTGGTGCACAAGGGAGAGCTGGCTGCAGCTGCACAACGTCCTGTGCTGCCCTAGGTAACCGACACATCGCCAGCCTGTCCCAACTTACTTGATTCACTTGTTTTGTTTATTTGAATCCTCTACGTCTATTTCTGCTTCCTATTACTTGTTTATTTTGACTATGTGGGAATTAGTACGTTGGGATCTCGTAGCTGCTGATCTCAGCTACAGGTTGGGCCAAGTGGAATTTGATTTGCGTAGATGTTACAGTCAAAGACACATTTATGAAGCACAGTGACTAGCAAAATATTCATTTTTCAACAATAAAAAAAAAGTTTGAATTATCTTTTTCATCATTACTGGATTTCATAGGGGATAGTGAAGACGTGCTCCTAATTAGTCTAATAAATATTTTGGTTTGGTTTTGTTTTCTATTGTATGTCATTACAGAAAAGCAACACTGGCACAGTGTAACTTCACCATTTAATGGCTTCTGCTGCCATCATCCTGAAGCACCTTTTGCATAAGGAAATTGTTTTCCCAATGTTTCTTATTCCCTCCCATCCGTCTGACAGCAAGACAGGAGCTGACTGAATCACCCATTGTCACAGAGCGATGCAGTGGCTGATTCAAGAGTTAACCCAGTTCATCTGAATCCAACTGACTCACTCTTCTGTCACAGAAGTTGACATACACTTACTTGTTCATCTAGGAGGGATGGAAACATACGTTATACATGTATCAGTCATCCAGATTTTCTGAGACAGAGGTTGATGACAATTATCCGCCCCCCTGTGAAAAGACGAATAAAGGGTTGTTCAGCCTTACCTTCTTCATTAATCCAGGAATGCAATATTAGTAGGGCTAAATTTACAGCTATATATATCCAAAGGAGGAACCTTAGGAAAAATAGTCATCAAGTTATTAAAAACACTATCAGATTTTCAATGTATAGCTTTGTTTTGACTGTATATACATAGAACCGTCATAGAAATTCAGCATTTGCTCATATTTATCACACAGTCACAGAAGTTTCTCTGCCTTCTGTTCTTAGAATTGGAAATAACACTATTGCTAAGAATGTAATTTTCAATCAAAACTACCTTCTAAAGGAATACTAAGACTGATCATTCCTTGGAGTAAACGCTGCCATTTCTGCCCTTCAATCAATGAAACTGAGCAGTCATTTCAAGTCAACTCCATATCTGATTATTATTCAACTTGTCTTTAATTTCTAATGCAGGACAGGAAAACACAACATCAGGTTCCCACCCCCAATGACAGCTGTCCTCTGGGAATTATGTACTTCTCACTAGCAGTGGTCAAACCCTCTTTGCTGCTGCAAGACATCCATTTATTCCTCAGTGCTTTATATAAAAAAGCAATGAGCATCAGCCAGATGCCATCTTCCTAGGTGCCACAGCTCACCCATACAATATTTTGCCACAGCTACTTCATTGATATTCTCTGCTGCACCAAAAAGATTCAGCACAATTGACAGTGGAATTCTGCTAACATGAACTTTGGGATTGAATGTTTTTTAGATTATTGAATGTTCCTACTGCAAAATGGTGAGTACCCGTGCACGTATTTATTCTTCAGATACGCTACTGAGCCTTTTTCTTTGCAAATGAGTGTTTGGAAAGAAGACAAAACAGCATACACAAGAAGTGTGGTAGTAAGAGAATTAGAGGAAGTGGTAGGTTGATATTTGTCTACACACACTACTGAGTTAAAGGACCGTGCTATTACTCTGTATTAAATTGCAGTTTGTGCTGAACTTTCACAGAAGATTTCCATTGGCTTTGCTTTTGGAAAGAAAGGGTAAATTAGCCACTAGATGTTAGAGAAGTTGGTACAATGTACAGTTTTAACCAAGTAAGATCGCTACATCTACCTCTATGAATACATATCTATGGTGCAAGGCATTTGCCTGAACATACATCATAGTACAGCAAAAAATCCTGCTACTGGACTTCTAACCCATGGGATGCCAGTCTCAGCAAATATATACTTCAATTACACTGTTCTTTCTCTTATACAGCAATGATTTGTTGAAGAATTAGGATATCATTCTTGTTACAACAGTTGACTTTCAACAGTTAGAGAGGGTTTTATCATTTCCTTTGCAATTGTGTATTAGCGCTGAAATGCATCTCCTCCTTCAGTGTATTTCCTTCCTTTTTCAGGGTAGTAAGCAACATTGAAAGGTCTAAAATCCCCCCTTCACACTACCAGCTACCTCACGCAAGTGAGCAACGGTTGTTTTAGTTAATGCATGTCATGGTAATCTCAGGAAATATTCATTTAAAGTTGTAAACTGGATGGCTCCACAAATTTTCCATATAAATTACAATTCTTCACTTTTCAGTGGACAAACTGCACTACACGAGTGTGGATAGCAGGACAGTTGGAAAAGAGAGACATTTGCCTTCACTACTGGTTGCACTGCAGTAGCATAACCTATCTTATTTTCTGCCTTGGCGATACTGACTTCTCCAAACAGGCAGAGAAGCAGGAACAGAGTCTCTGCAATATTTGGTCTCTACAAATATATACTGACTTGATCTTACATGGATCTGAACTGCTGAGCTCCAGCTTAGGAAAAAAATTTCAACCTTTTTTTAGCCTTACTTCAACAAATTACCTAACTGAAGTCCACTAAATCACTAAAGTTAAATGCAATAAAGCATTTTAAACTATTCTATGATTCAAGCACACACTGGGACAAACCGCTCTCCACTTTTGAAGCTCGTACTCTTAACTAAGTCTTAACCAAGTGTCACACTTAGGAGTTACGGAATGAGAGTCTCACCTGCTTTACTTCCTTTTGTCTTGAGTCCTTAACAAGCACATTATTCAGTCACCTCTTATTGCACCATATCAGGTCTGCAAGCACTACAGCTTCAAAGAGGCAAAGTACTAAAAATGAGGCAGGCTGATCATATGACATCAAAAATATACAAGAATTTGGGTAAAGAGGTGGGAAAAAAAAGAAAAAAGAAAAAAGCATGTGCTTACAATCCCTGGACAAGAACTGCTCTCTCAAAGACAATGTACTGTACATATGTTATTTATATGCCACCATTTTAATGTCTCTTCAATGAAAAACATCTTGTTACCATAGTAACTGCCACATTGCATGCTATCTCTGAGACTACTACATCATCATACTAGACACACACAGCGTTTCACACCAATAAGTCATGGGCTTGTCTGGTATTTTACGAAAAAACGACGTGCACATATTTTCTCCACCTTAACCCATTATTCTGCGTGCACACTATTGATGTGAACGTCTCAATATGAAAAAGGAAAATTGTGTTCTTGTTATTTGTTACTGTTTTGGAAGATAGCAACCTGTGCTCATAATAGCAACTCCCAGTAACAGGAAAAAATGTATTTTCAATTATTATTTTTCCTCTCCAAGTATCCAGAAGTTATTTACAAGCTGAAGAAGAATTTGTTGAATTGATTCATTTCAATTTAAAAGGGCTTACTTATCCCTTTTTGCATTTCTGTAACACTGATTTTTCAGGATACTTTGCAGGGAGTTATGCCTGTTTGCAACAGAAATTCCCGGCAAAGAATCTCTCTGTGAGGGGCAGCCAGAGGTCTGTCTCCATGCATCACTCTATCATATATACATTGTAAGATATTGTACATCTTACCTAAGCCATTGAACAAGTAATGTCTGTTGCCCCAATTGCTTCCATATTCCTTGTCAGTCATAACTACCATAAAGCTTTAAAACTAGACAAAAAGTGGACTGAATTTTCCCTTTGGGAATGGGCACAATAAAAAAATGCTTTGCCATGAGCCTAAGGAAATGTTCAGTGTCTGTACATAGTCTTCACAGGTAGAAATTCAGAATAAACTATGCAAGAGTGTCTGCACACTGCATACAGTAACAGCTCTGAAACCTGTGAACTAACATCCATTCAGTGGTATAGCTGAAGAAAACACAGGTAAATAGTGTGCTGTTTCTAATTTGATTGGTAAAATATCTTCAGACATTTTGTTCACTTTAAATGGGCAAGTTTATTCATTTTGAATGCATCATCACAGAATTTTTTCTTTTTTCTTTTTTTTCAATCAAAGGACAATTAACCCTGGAGCCTACCTGTGGCAAATATTGTCGGCTATACTTACAATACAATTAGCAGAAACACCAAGCTGTTAAACTTATATCATTACAATGTTGTTAAACATAGTAACAGATACCACAGCGGGACATTGCTTGAAGATTTCTTGAAACAAGGAGGAAGAGTAGGAACCATCATTGCCAGGTTTAAGGCTCCTGCTCTGCTGTGCAACATATGGGTGATAAAGAGATACAACTATTTTTCACTGCAAAAAACCTCCTTTGCAAGGTAACAAGGACACCAAAATTCAAACCAGCTTCTTGCGATGCCTCAACACTAAAAGCTCCAAAATTTGAGGGTAGATGAAAGTCAGGCAATTTTACTATATAGCCCAGGAAATGACCTAGAATACAGTTATACAGAGGACTGAGGATAAGTTCCACCTCTGGAGGACTGCTGCTAGGTCAGCACCATGTCCTTCCTATGGCTCTGCCTTGTAACACAGGCTCAGCAAGAAAAACACAATTTTTGATCATGTGACTTACAATCACACCAGTAATCAGCGTTTTTCCCTAAGTTACAGAAAACATACCTAACAAATATATTAAAAATTTAACTCATCTGGAGAGATATTTTCCTTTGAATATTCAGGGATACCCTGCATTGTCACGGATAGGGACAGAACTTGCTCAACTTAAAACTTTTTAATTGACTAGGAAGTCTGGAAGCCCTGAGGCCACGTATGCACATTGCACAACAGACTGTTTCTGCTTTCCCACTAAGAATCATGAGCAGCCTTGCAGTATTTTCCTCTTACTCATGAAATTGGAACTGCAAAAAACAATGAATTTCTCACACTGTACGGAAATGAGCTCAGCCCCAAGACAGATACTAGGAGTATCTTTAAACCCTCACACCAGAAGTTATTTCAGACCTGACAAAACATACTTGTTTATAATATTAAGCATAGGCTCTCATGGCAGGAGTCAGCATATCTGCACATTCTAGGCCACGCTGCTGTGCAAAAATGGGATTTTTTTGTTGTTGATTTTTTTCCTGTCCAGATTGGAAAGAACCTCTTGTTATTTGTTCCAGAAAGTCAATTGTTGATCTGTTGTTCAATCAAGAGATAGACACCACAAAAGGAGAGCTTAATATAACAAAGTTAACATGCCCATATAACCTATTTCTGTTACCAATTTTCATACACAGAAGAAAGCCATGTAAAAGTTTATATGTAACTGCAAATTTTGACAGGTTTGGAAAAGGACAGGATGAAATAGCATTAAAGATTATAAAGGGGTTCAAACCTTATGCTGGGCAGAGAAGTCAAGAAGAATAAAACCAAAATCTTTGACATTTAAAAAGATGCGGGTACTACATTAGCAGAATTTTAATTTTTTAAGTTTTAGAGTCCCAACCTCCCCAAGTTTGGCTATTTCAAGCTTTTGTTTAATGTCGTTATTCCTGATTTGGCTCTGTGCTCCTCAGATTCTTAAATATCCTTACACTTTTGGTCCCCCTTGTAGCTTTTTCCAGTGACTTCCTACTTCCCATTCTACTGAACTGAGACAACTTTAAAAAGTTTATTGTACATCTAATGGCACAAGCACTAATGATGTGTTACTTTGTAGTTTAATATCTTTAAATTCTATGCTTTAGACCACAAAAAAACCCAAGCCAGTTCTGCTTGCTCAGAAATCATTATCTGCACTGTTTTTGATACCAGCAATAAGGGACCAGACTCTGCATTAGCAGAACACAGAACTTGTGGCAGCGATGGAAGAAAGTGAAACAACTGGACGTCACTTTGGATTTGGTTTCTTTACATTTTCAAATTGTTCCACGTTAGGCAGGAGCAATATGTTTTAAAAAATAATAAGAAAAGACAAGTAAGAGACCACTATTTCCTGTAGTTTGGTCAATTCAGTACACAGAGTTCTTTCTACCTATAACTCACCAGTGGTGTATGGGAGAAATAAAGGGAGTGTGGGAAAGAGACAAGAAAGGGAAATGTACATTGGTTATTTTAGACGGCTCTTAATAGCTGCTAGCAAACTATCTGGAAAAAAAAGTGAACCAGTTCCAAACCTTCATATGTTCTAAAGCCAACTTGTAATAGAAGGTTTTCAGCACTGGAGAGAACTAGTCACTCATTTAGACATCCAAGATCCATACGACGAAGACCTGAGTGTGAATTCTGTTACCCATCCTCAGCTGCCCATGTTTCTGAAGTTTTTTTAATAGCTCATTGCATCAGAGAAAGAAAAGTGTAGTTACTATTTCAAAAATTGCTGAAGCAGCACTTATTAAATTATGCACTCAGGACTTATTCATATTTGAAAACTGTCATTTCCCAAATTTTAATCCTACCTTTCCAGGCATCTCTCATTATCACCTGAAATTCAGGACCACAAGCAAGGAGGACTGAACACATGGTTGCAAGAGAGTGATTTTCCTAGCAAAGACAGACATGTGAAAGCTTTCAGAACTTCTTTTCCAACTCTTGTGGGTTTTTAATGATTTGGATAGCGTGGGTAGTGGAAACATGCTATCGTCTCTACATTTTTGGCAGAGGATAAAGCAGCAAAGGCTAACATATTCATGCTGTTTGCAAACTGATGTATACCACAGATCATCTTTCCAAAATATATTTGGGCAGGACAGAAAATTTCCAGCTCTTGATGATATAAAATTATACCATTAATGTCTAAATATACCATTACTTTTTAAAAGAAAATAACCCCCCCTCAATACATAATCTTTCCTGTTCTCAAATGGATAAAGGACACATATCTGGGTAGCCACTTAGATTCCTTCCCCTCCCACAGAAGAAAACGAGGCTTGCCAAGTGCTTTAGGATCTTCAGATGGAAGACACTTTGTATGAGCGAATTCCATTATTTATTGCTACCATGCAGCATTCAGTACATCCATACAGCTTCCTGCAGTCTGAAGACTATATTAAGACCTAGTGCAAGCAGATGTAACTCCACTGACATCAGCAGAGCGGCACTTACTTGCATCAGGCCTCAACATGGTCTAAACACATTGTCTGTTCTTACCAGAGAAGCCTTAGTAATTTAATAATAATTGTCTAGATCTAATCCAGAACTCAAGATACACAAGCTACTCACAAAAGATAACTAATGCAAACCAAACATCCATCTTTGCTTCACCCTAAGCTTCACTCTTCCCAACACAGATTGGTTTGGAGCCTTGGAGCCCTAAAAATTTAACCTTTAAAGATCACAAAGCAATAAAGCAGTTACGTAGCGAAGAGAGCTGATAAAGGGCTTAAGCATTCTATTTTTCCTTATAGCACAACACACTACACCACAGCCTGTGCAACACATATGTATCCCTGTCCTTTGTGTTATCCCCTTTTAACTAGTTGTAGGCTGCACAACTGAGATGCATCATGTAGCATATTTAATAAATAGCATCTGTCATCCAATAACCTGAAAATACTTCAGTTGCATTCCTGCAAGAGATTAAACTTCATTTGAAGTGGTGAATGAAGACGAAGGCAATTCCAGAATACACGCAACGTGCTATCATCTGAGAAGGCAATTGTGCTGCTAATTCTGCACAGGCAGATCACCATGCGGGTGCACGTCCTCCTTAGGGTCAGTTGGGACTATGTGGATAAGTATGCCCCAAAAAGGGATCTGGTTTCAGGATGGGATTTTCTAAGCATTCCCATAGTGCTGAGGCTCAGGAGAGTCACCAATTCATATCAAGCAAAAGGCCACTCGGACAATTAGGACTGAGGATTACTTAAAAGTGATAATAAAATGCAGGATATTTGAGAATTTCATAGGTCTTTAGAAAAGAAACCTTGACTCAAGATTCACTACCTGACCTTCAATCTGCTACTGCAGAGTACTCTGGAAAGCAAAGGCCCTATTCCTACAATCAAGCTGATATCACTGACAGCATCATCAGTGATTCTCATGAGTAAATCATACTAACGCTGACTTGAACTGTATGAAAAACTTGGGCGGGAGGGCATTGCAGCAAAGCAATGTTTTTCCCATTGTGGGAAACAGAAGACACTAAAAAGGGAATGGTGTTATCTTCCAGCTTCTGTATTAAAAAAAAAAAAAAAAGGCACTCACTATCATCTGTTTCATACTGTGGTGAAAATAGTGCACTATGGTTTGTATTTTGGCTTTAAAGAGTGACAACAATTTGATTTTTCTGATATCTTTGTTTTTAGCAAAGTAATGCTACGAGCCTTTATATAGCATCTTTTGAGAACAGCGTGTCATGACTTTTGGAAAAATAAAAATAAAAATGCAGGCAGTTTAAAACCAGACTTGCCTCATACCAGACTGATACATACAACAGGTGGTGTTAGATAGAAACAAATCAAGGGGGCAAAAATCAAGTCACAGTTGGATTTTTTTTTTTTGGTAGTTTTAAAACTACCAAAAATCCCCTGTCTCTTTTGAACTCTAATGCTATTTCCATATACACTATAGCATAAGAATTATTAGGCTAATATGTCGTGGACCTACAATCCTACTCCGTTACAGGAAGAATCCTAAGATTCAGTTCTGATGATTTTTCCCAATAATTAAAGAAACTGTGTTAAGCGTACTTTAAATAAAAGAGAAACATGTCATTGTTTAAAAAAATACTTGCAGTGAATTGCTAGAAAAACACAATTATGTATTACGGTGACATGTTCAATTAGAACTGCCCACCTTCCAGAATAAGCATTAAAGCAAGATACAATATTTCCTTGTCTTCCTTCTAATGAGTAAGAGTGGTCAAACAGTCTGGAATCTTGGAGGAGTCTCCAAGTGCTCTGCAAGTCCCAATTACAGCACGTGTGGTGACAAGCAGTGGCTATGGCCTGATGTTGCTGTGCTTTGCTCTTTAGAGCAAGCTGTTTTGGTAAGAGAACTGCCTAGAGAAGGTATGGCTGCAATGGAGAAGATAGGGAATATAAGATGATCATTTTTTTCTTAGGATTACTGTGTACCATATCTAATGGTTCTTATTCCATCTGTATGCTTGAGGCAATAAGCCCTACCAGTAAACCTTTCACCTTTCACATTTTCTATTCAAAGACTGTCAAGACAGATGGCAGTAAATGCCATCTTTATTGAATTATGATCCTTAGTACTTTACCAGAAATAAGCAAGTATTAATCAAAGTACAAAGGTTTGAAAAAGGTAGAGCCGTGAGAGCTTTGGGAAGAAAACAGCTTGTCAGGCATGCTCTCATTTTTGACAAAAATTAAAATAAAGGAACATATCAGGAGTTAGAAAACTTGCCAGATACCAAGTAGGGTTTGATGAGGCATCCTTCAGTCTGCATATAAATTTTCAGAGTATTTTGTGTTATGTTCTGTGCCATGTCTACATGCCTAACATGCCTTTTCCTGGGTGAAAGCGTATCTTTTTACATTTTAATTTCTTTTGGTTTCATTTTAGTTAGTTCACCAAACCTTTTCAGTTACATATGGTTGTTCTCGGCCCCCTTCTTGGTTTTGGGCTGGTTTTGTGTCTTGGTTTGGTTTGGGTGTTCGGGTTTTAGGTTGTTGTGTTTTGTTTGGGTTTTTTTTTAAACCTTTTTGCCTCTTCTTGTGGCCTCACTGGCTTTTTGTCATCGTAACTTCATGCTTCTGCAATTTGCTTTGGCCAAAGGACAAAAGACCAGTCTCTCTGCGAGCGGAGTCCTATTCTTTGCAGCGCAGGTTGGAGACGGGACACGGCAGTGAACCTGCACGCATGTGCTCAGTCTACATCCAGAAACAGGCTCCAATTTGTCCCCCACCTAGGAGGAGTTGAGAGCCAGCAGGTAAACTGGTGAACCAAAAGTGTATAGTACAGTTTGAATCCCTTGGGACACTAAAGCTCTGGAAATCTGAAGCAATTACTTTTAACAATTATCTTTTTTTTTTTTTTTTTTAATTGCCAAAGGACTATTTTCTGTAATATTAAGAGAAGCTCTGAGACAGATATACGGTGGAGCACACCCACATACAACCTAGATCTAGCCGTGACAACCAGGAACATGTTAATGGGGCACTACGGTCCTTTGAGCCCCCTCACCACTCCCCAAAAAGCCAAAGGCTGTATCCAGTCCCAGCTATCCCATAGCACATATGCTGTTAGAGCCACAGAGGCAAAATGAGAGACCTGGCTACAGATAGGCAGGAGGACATGACATGAGCACACATTAGAAGAAATACCCGTGGATGACCTTTTCTCATATTAACTTTCTTTTATGAGTGTGGTTTAAATACTAACCAGCAGGTAATTTGTTCATGCGCTTGCATGCTGAATACCTTGGATCGAAGAAATCAGTTAAGTTGTACCAGACTTTGAGGAAGAAACTCAGACTTAAAAATTCTGTTTGGTTCAAGTTGGAGCCAAAAAGCCGTACACATCTACCGCAGATGAAAGCGTTTTCTCTACTGAAATCCCACTAGGTGTTTTTCCAATAGAAATGCTCATTTAACAAGTGCATTCTGCCATGCAGGTGGGACCTGTTAGGAGCAACAGCACATTGGAACATAAGCCCTGTGTAATTAATATTTATTGCTTAAGAATATTCATTTTATTTATGTTTTCATAGCCAGCCCCGTGATCTACAAACAAGTGTGGTAGGAAAGTAGTAAAAGTTTTCACTAGCTATATGCACCTTCTACTGTATAAAAATGCCTCTAAACACTTAAAGACATGCATTTATGACGATTTTTTAAAATTAGAGCAAAATGTCAACCAATTTATCACGTCATAGAAGAAAACAAAACAGTGAGTGACTCCAGATGATGAATGCACAAAAATGTCAACATGAGGCAAATTACAGTCTGAACAAGCAGCTCCCAGAGTTGATTTGCCTACATACGTGATGTCACTCCCCAGTAAACAGGATGTGAGCTTGCTGACCCGCTAATGAAAGGGAAGCGAGTTACCCTGCAAATACAGGTGGGCAGAATTACAGGCAGCTTATGCACTAAGGTCAGAGCAGCTGGCAGGCTGCTAATTACTCACGAAGTTACCCCACAGTAACTCAGCAATGTGTCTGCATTCTGGACTTTGAAGCGTAAGCAGCTCGAGGCACCACAAAGCCTCTCCACTTATTAGCAACAGGCAGTGGCTCGTAACACAGGGTGGTTATTTACAATTAAGGTTGCTTCTTTTTAAACGGAGATAGCACAAGACCTGAAGAAAAATTCATTTTATGGGACCCACAATTCTGAACATACCTAATTTGACATTTAAATAGCATCTTAACCATTTTGTATCCTTTCCCACTAAAGTACCACGCTACTTATTATTCTTCTCTTTTCTTGTGTAATACTCCATGCTATTTTTCATAAAGAAAAATATTGATTTATCTACTGTTCATTGTTTGTTGTTACTGGTAGCTTCCTTCCCCTAACAGCATTTTTTGTGACATTTGTCTGGTATGCTGGCATTTAAAGAAACTGTGGTTCCACTCTGCAAAGCACTTAACTACTTAAATTTGGTTCTGCTGCAATCAGTGAAGTAAAGTACTTGTGTAAATGCTTTGCTGAACTAAGGCATAACTAAATATCATGAATTCTAAAAAGCTAAATTTCCATTTTGTCTCCAAAAGCACAGCAGTTCTCTGAAAGGCCAAAATAAATCTTATGTACATCCTACTCCAGTGGATGATAAATATTTTCACTTTTCTTCATATATATGTAAATAAATGTATATAAATACATACAGAAATATATAGATAGGTAAGAATTAACACTATCACAAAACATCTAGTGTTTGTTCTCTTGCTTGCTCAACTATTATTTTAACACAATTTTTCAAGGATATAGAAAAAACTCTAAAAATCAACACAAACTATGAAAAAACCATTTTATTTAATAATACTTCTCCTACTTTTTAAGTAGGATATTTTAAGGACTGTAAGCACAATTTAGGCTTTAGAGCAATGTTGGATATCAAACCACCCCGAGACTTCCTGTATGCTTCTGTGTCGGGTGGTAAGTTCTACCAGGTTACTACCAGTTTTAAATTGTAAAGCATTCCTATAATCTATCTATATTTCTACTATTATTTCTGGTCGACTTTTGCCAGGCCTGTGCTAAATATAGAAGAAATGAAAATTTGTATTATTTTTAAGTCATGCTGCTTCAGTTTTTAAAACAAATATTTCTTTCGGAAATTAGATAACACCATTCTATTAGCAAGATTTGCAAAGATGTTATATGATACAGTACTACACATGTAAATCTGTTCCAGAAGGGTTTAGAATCTGTGATCATCCTTGTTTTTTTCCAGGACATTTTTATCTGTTGGAGGACAATGGGTCAAGTAGCAAAAACTAAGCAGTTACTCCAATATAAGCTTCTCAGTTATTTGCCATCTCCAGTTATTTGCCATCTGCAGCTATTTGCATTTAAAGCTAGGAGCACGGAAGACTAGAATCTAGTCCATGGATAGCTTATGAGATAACTTACTTGGGCAATCTCATGTCAGGGCTGCAGCAATGAAAAATGGGGGGAAAAAAATAAATAAAATCTAACAATAAGAACTTGAACAAAACAGTTTGAAACATCTATTTTTCCTCTTCTTCTCCTATTTCAATCCCAGGTTGTTTATTACTAAATACAGAGCACAAGAAATCTGATGCACAGTAATGTAAATTCAACTTTAATGATGCACTGAAAAATGTCTTATTGTTACCGCGATCAGTGTCTTTCTGGATATAAGAGAATTTATAGGATTCTGAAATAAAGCCCTAAATCCATTTTACTTCTCCTACCAAAAAGTAAAGGCTGATTGCTAAGGACAACTGTAACAGTATTTTGGTGAACTACAGACCCCACTTGTCATTAGTGGTCAGAAACTAAATTAGATCTCCCAATATATTTTTCTGTATACATTCTAAACAATCTTCTTGCTATTTGACCCATGTAATTTCAGAAAACAGGCTGAACACCGGTAAGTTTGACAAAGCTGCAGTAAAACAGACTGCTCTACTGCTCTGTTTCTGATATATTCCTAGATTAAAATAGCTGGTAATTTACATCCAAAGATGTAAAATAAACAACTCATGAGGCATTCAAGTTGGAAGCACAACTCCTTCTTGAAAACTATGAATAACTTATTCACTAGCATCAACAGTAATTTCATCTAGATTGCAGTCTTTACATTGTAGGCACTGAAGGGATATTAAATACAACAGTATTAACTTCTGCCTTTGTTATCAAGCAATACCTCTTACTCTTTGAAATTGAAAACAATAGCACAAAATAAAAGTAAAGAAAGAACAACATGACCAAAATTAACTCCGCAAATCCAGAGGATATGGGTAAGTGTTTGTCAGTCTATTGAAAAGCTTAAATGAAAAACATTGTAAGCCTCAAAAACACGGCTAGATTGTAGCCCTACTTATAGAGGAAGAATGATATTTCTGATGCAAAATATTAGAACACGCTGAGTGAAATATATTACACACTTGTTCCTGGTTGGAGATCCGTAAAGAATGTTTATTCTTTGCATTGTTCAGATACTTTTGAGAACTCAAATTTAAAGGGGAAAAATCAAGAAAGAAACACAAGTATTCAATATTTTACTATCAGCCGCTTGGTTTCATTTAGTGTTAATGTATATATGCTTTGGTGCTTACAAAGAGAGTTCCAAGGAACATTGGGTGTTATTAGATTGATAACCAACTCGTATCCCCAGCAGGTGGCTCATAAATACTTAAATATATGCAGATTAGTTGGGAGAAGATAGTCTTCATTTGTGGTTTTAGGTCATACTAATGTAATTTTCTCTTTCAAACAGAACTAAATAGATGTGTCAGAAGGGGTAAAATTCTTAATGGAAGGGAACACAAATAGTTTCTAACCTGCTGTTAAGGTTAGAAGTGTCACGGGTTGTTGTCATTACCATGAAACAGAGAGTTCTTCATCATTTCAAATGCATTTTTATATCCACAGGTAGTCAGATAAGTGACCATTACCACATGTAGCAAAAGGACAAACAGATGGGATGCAGCTCATTCGTTTTGCCTCTCCTGTACATTTCTGTTGTTTTCTAAGTTTTCAGCCATCTATTGACTGTACGATGGCAGTGGTTCACTCTTTTCTTAACTGGAAACACACTTCTATATGCACTAAGAAGTATCATGTCTTTTGGAAAGCTACTTTCTCCAAATTTAAACAAACTCCATATTCATTTGGATCTTTGAGACAGTTTCTGCCTGGCACACTGCTGATGCTGGCACAGATCTGTCGCAGGCTGAAGGCAGAATAAAAAAGAAGATCTGAACAACAACAAAAAATATTTGATGATGCTTCTCCACACCATTATTTTTAAGTAAGACACAAAAAAAAATTAGAATGAGGTTATAATTTAATAAGTAAAACAATGATATAATCAGCAAATTTATAACACTGACAGATCATATCAGAGTATCAATCATGAGTCATGATATGATCGAGGCAACTGACCTGATGCATCATTCCAAATATTTTAAAGGAAACCCATCATGTTCAG
This sequence comes from Chionis minor, assembly GCA_013398295.1. NCBI lineage: Eukaryota > Metazoa > Chordata > Aves > Charadriiformes > Chionidae > Chionis > Chionis minor. The sequence goes on from VZSF01002834.1 coordinate 508,972, forward strand.
TAACTCACAGCTATTAAAAAAAAAAAATCCTAGCAAATTAACATTTTCAGTCATTGAATATGATTTCAGTCAATTTTTTCATGCAATTTATGCGATATGCCTCATATATACATCAACATATATAGAGCTTGAACACACCAAGTGCAGTGACCTTTGTAGTGTCCCGCATAAGACTGCAAACAATCTATCCCTTTGCACATCTGCTTACAAAATTATAGAGCACAGAAGTCAGTGGTGTGCCCAGTTCATACCTATGGTTGTTGCTGCCTAAGGACAGACAAAAGCATCTCTAACTAGACAACTGGGTTCCTTTCGGCACTAGCAGCATGTCTTCATTTAGTTTGATTTCAGTAAGTGAGCTTTCAACAGCGACTGCAGTGCAAAGTTGTAATTATGTCTCAGGAGTGGAAAGACACTGAAGCCCAGATTCTGCAAAGACTTAGACATGTACTTAGCTTTCTGCGCTGTAAGAAAACCCATTCTTCTCCAAACACTGTTCCCTGTGTACACAAATACATGCATAAGCCCTTGCTGGACTGGGGTGCAGGTTGGAATTTTATTTCGGTCATTTAACTGTGCAAACTTGCCAATTTTGATCAAATTTTATCAGTCCAGTAAAAATGAAGAATTGTTGTCACCCCTGGCTGAGACTAATGCTATGAACCCTTCACTGCACTTGGCCCAGCGATAATTCTAGCCCAGAATGACAGTTTTCATACCACTCAAAAGAGAGATCAATAGAGTAATATTCACATTGGCACTGATGGCCAGAGAAAGGCCTAGTGCATGGTATTTATCGGCATGGAGGTTTGATATGATCAGCTGTTATCAGGAGCTCACACTGGAACTACCATGGAAGAGTATGCAGTGATGGACACAGAATAACCAATCTGTTAGACCTGCACCAAATGACAGAAGGAGAAGAGAAAGAGGCTGCATAGAGACACACAATTTTAAGTCATATGTCGTGGTTTGGGCCGGATTGGCCCAAGCAAGCCGAGAGACAGACGTTCCCTCTCTCCTGCAGCAGGAGAGAGAGAAAAAGAGAGACTGGTTTAGTAAGAACTAAACTACTTTGATGAAATATATAAAGAATAAAATAATAAAAATAAAATAATGCAATATATACAAAACCATATCATGTTCCCCGGGTGATGATCGTGTCACCAGCAGGCACTGGTGAAGTCCCAGACTGAAATCAGTGATGGACAGGAACTGGGTTCAGGATCAGGATCAAATGCAGAGGAACAGACCAAGTCCTCCTCAGACTCCGGCCTTTGAAGGAAAAGAGCTGACCCTTTGGTCCCTCAGCTTTTACACTGAGCATGAGGCAGGTGGGATGGAATACCCTGTTTGGTCAGTTTTGGGTCCCCTGTCCTGTCCACTCCTCCCCACAGGTGGGACCCCTCTACGTGTTTCTGCTTCCGACCCTCCAACAGGGCAAATAACAAAGTTGTCTGGCCGTGGTTGTTCTAGCAATAAGTCTAAGCAAGAGCCTCTCTGCATCCCGTGCCTTGGCATCAGCTATAAACATGGGTCTTATCGCTCCGAGAGCGAGCAGTTTTTCTGCACAACATGCTGTTAATTTCAGCAGTTAGGAGAGGCCTACTTAGAAAGTAGAGTTACTGAACAAAATTGGTCCTGTTTTACCTCAAACTAGGACAGTCATATAGAACTCATTATTCCTAGCCCAATTCGGTGGATAAGAGCACTCCACTACTGGGGCAAAACAATCCATCTTTCAAGCAAAACAGCAGATTTTTAGGATAGGAGGTTATCAAGGCAGGAAACTGGCAATAGTTCTCCTATTTTGTCTGTGCCAGAGCTCTGCTGCTGCTGTGCCCCTTTGAGAAGCGGTAATACTGGTGAGTCTGCAGTAACTACGACATCAGCCCCCTCCTGTATCCATCAGGGGCTACTGCAAACCCATCTATCCTATCATCCATGCTCTTCAGGCATCCTCCTTTACCCCAAAGGGGCTTTCCATCACCTATTCTCCTTCCTTTTCCTTTAGAAAAAAGATGCAATAGCAAGTACGTAGAAGGCTCCCATGAATGCAGAGCAAGGGGGGAGTCTTGGGCATCAAAACATTTATTGAGAGACGTAAGAAACTGCAGTAAATTCCTTATGACACACCCACAGACTTGGAAAAGGGCTCACATTTCAAATAAAATGCGATCATCCTGCCAATCACATTGGTTCTCAAGGCTGAGCTTCTGCTTAGGCCTTTTCTTGCATATATGTTGCAGATCTGCACAAGCACCACATACATCCCCTAGCCTTCCCATGATGGTAAGTTACTCCATCCTTCCACAAGGAAATGGAGTTTCAGCCCTAGGTTTTAGGAGCTTTCTCCTTATGTCTGAAGAGAAGTGCCCAGCACCCTCGATTTCTCTAAGCCAGCACTTAGACTATGTACTCTGTACTCTGGAGGAAACAGGAAGAAATTCTGGGAAAGCTTTCTCCTAAGGAAACTTGAGAGTTTCCCCAAATCAGCAGCTGACTTTTAACTTCAGATGTAGATGTCTCTTAGTATGTACTAAGCAGGCGTTACACTGGAAACTGTTTCATAAGTGAGCCTGCCATTGAAAGAACTCAAATATAACATCATAGCCACATATAAGAGAATGCATTCTAATCAAACATTTTACTAAAGGTGAATGTACAAGCAGACTGATGTATACAACATCTTTTTAATTGATTCTTTAGAGGCACTGAACTCTTCAAAAATATGTTAGCTTTGAAATGGAAATTGCCTAGCAGTAGTACTTAAGTTGCAGCTGGGCCGCTTATCATGTCCAATGCCATACTGGTATACAGCAATGTAGCTAAATTGGAAGCATTACGCTAGCTTTCATGGTAGACAGTGCTATCGTTATCGTCACATACAGAGTTCCACTTAAAAATTCTGGTTTCACTCATAATTTGCTGGGGAAGGCTATATGGGCAGTTAGGGGGGTGGCGGAGGCAAGGAGGGTTACAAAATTTTTGATGGTTCACCTCTGCAAGTAAATTACTTCACTAATTTGGAATACATACCTTACAATTGCTTGATTTATAAGTTGCAAGAACAGGATAATTGCTCCTGTTTCGCTTCACTACACCATCATCCTCCATTACCTGTGCTACCCTTTTACTTTTCTACTTATTATTAGTTACAGAGAGAAGTAAAGAGAAGTTATACAACACAATAACAAAATAGCAAGTAAGGTAGTTACAATTGCACCACTACACCATACTAAACTCACAGATGTGAATTTAATATTCACACTAAGAAACCTATGGAACTAAAAGTTTAATGTAAAAACCTTTGCAGACCTTTATCTGTAGTTACTAGTAGACTGTCTTTACACACATGTCCCCTTTTACAGAATCTCTAACTCTTTTTCTCCTTAAATTATGTGTTTTCATCCAGGCTCTAAGGAAAAGAGCTGAAGCTCTGCTAAAACAGTCTAATGGCTTGTAAGATGCTGTCGTCTTCTGTTTTACCTATCACCACTTATAAGTGAAAAGTTATTTTATGCTGGTCATGTAGAATCCATCTCCACTGCGTGTTTTCTCCTTTTCTCTTCCTAGCTAATAACTTGGAGCAGGGATTTAAGTTAAATGGTTCTACACCTTGACCTCCATCTTGATGTGAACCATAGGTGGCAGAGACTGTATTAGAGTTGTCTCTGGGCTGTTATGCAAAAGACTTCAGTGCTCATGTAGTAAAGAAAATCGTGCTTTAGCGCTAGCCTGCTGAGGATGCATTATAATTCTCTGTTTTCAGCATGGTGTTTTATGGGATACAATGCTTTCAGATGCTGTATATTTGATAGCAGGTGACATTAAACTTTTTCATGTAAGGTTCATTAGCTAAGTTTACATGTTAAATTTAAAATTTTTCTTGTACTTTATATAGAATTATGACAAAAGGCTGTCAGAAAATCTAAATCTCAGACCCTGAAACTAGTTTTTTTTTATATATATTTTTTTAATGAAATTGTCTAAACAGTGCAATTCAATATAGATGTGCTGGGAAAAATATATCTCAGAGGAAAATACTGCCTCTTATAAACATACAGACTGCATAAAACCAGTAAAATCTGCTAAAACCATTTCTGTTTTACTCAAGATCAGTCTGGTGATATTGCTCCAGACCCTTATACAGCAATCAAAGACCTAACAGATTGTGGGCCTGGAGTTACTCTTCATAAAAGAGAAACACTTGTTGAGAGCTGAAACTCATCTTGTGAGACTGAACTCATCATGCCCAACGCTACCTCATCTTAACTCCTTCTTTCAGACTTACACAGTGGAAAAAAACCCAGCCCTTTCCTTCTAGTTATTTAACTTCAGTCTGTCATTACAAACCAAAACGTCAGCTCTTTAGGGTACATATTGTGTCTGGGGGATACCAGCACTGAGCTCAGAACCATGGAACCGACAATTCAGGCTGAGATATTTTATGACATTCTGATTTACATAATACAGGTGCTTTCTATATATATAGAGATATATATATACACACACACATATATACACAATTTCTAGTCATGTGGTCTTTCTATATATACACACACACTTTCACATAAATATGTATATACATACACATATTCGTATCAGGCCAAGTACACCCATGAGCAGGAATTCCAATTCAACAGCAATGCAAAATCATGATACATTGGGAGCCGTCATCAGTAGGATGTCAAACCTGCCAAGAGACTTTTCCTGAATTACAGTTTAGTGTTTCTTTGTGTCTTCTAGTCCTTTGATGTTAATATACTGATGAAAGTTAAAAACTTAATGTACCCCATCCATACAGCAGAGCTGTTAGTGCACTGTCAAAGAGCAAGCACCTCTACTCTGCTTACTATGGCATTCATAAATTTTTTAGTTACTTTCAATTCACAAATCTTTTATGGCGAAATGCAAAACAAAAATAACTCGGTTTGCTTAAGATAATCTTGATCTTACCCAGCTATGAGAAAAACAATTTTGTTTTTTTTCTTGAACTGAAGAATGTAACATTAAGTTAGTTCAAGAAAAGAAATAAAGAATACTCCTTTTCTATTTCTTTTGGAAGACAAAATTAGAGCTTTCTGCCATTCATAAATGTTCATGTCTTTTTTTTTTTTTAGATAAAACATTATTAAAATGAGTTGCACATATAATTCCTCTTAATATTCCATTAGGCAACTGTGCTGAACGCAGTTTTATTTGCATGTGCTATTTACAACCTACATGTACCAATGTTCTCTTCCAGTTCATTTAACACACATTTAGATAGAAGAAAAAACATTGCAACTACAGTAAGACAGTGTATTTGGAGAACATATCCAGCCTACCCAGGGCAAGTGTGGAAGTCTACCCCAAAATGGCTTAAGCCAAGAATTTCATAGAAGTAAAGAGACTCAGGGGGAGAGAGAGGAAAAAAAAACCACAGAGTTGTTTTAGACATCAATGGTATATTTGTTCAGCTAAAGTATTGTATTTTCATTTTGCCTTTGATACAATGATTCCCGCCATGCATTACCATTACCTTAGCAGTCTGATCATAATGACATAACGAAGCAGGCTTATGAACCACCAATACAGCATATTGGATAGTCATCACCATCCTTTGCGACTCCATACCACAAAACCAGTTTGATTTACACATTGTTAATTCTTCTTGTGTTCATATAATTCTTATTTCCAAGGAACATTATTTCTACATACCTAATCTTCTCTCTTCATCTACTTTATTTTCCTCCTCTCAGTTATCACTGTTTACCCGGCCTTTCCCTGCTTTGTCCTGCGTGTTTCAGCAATATATCCTTTCAACTACTCTTTTTAAGTGTGATTGCTAGTCCAGAACATTTGGGTGTTTTATATCTAACTCAGCCACTTCCCGGCATACACATTTCAGAATTTCTCTGAGTCATTTTTAACCTTTGTTCAGCTTTTACTGCCAGGACATATGTCTCAATATGTATCAGATGTTTTATGTACCATTAAAATACCATACTATCCTATTAACTTTCTTTATCTGAGTGCACCATTTTTTCAAACTACATTCCACATGAATGGTAGTTTTTGCTGTCTCTCACTAACTCTACAAGTAACTATTTCCCCCAGTATCCCAGAATAATTGCATCTTGGGATTTGGATCAAGTATGACTTTCAATATTATATTATCACATCACACTGTAATGCAGGTGCCATACCAACAGGGGAAAAAATAATTAAAAACCTTACGCACTACAGCTAGTAGTAAATAAAAATGGAAAGAATCTCCAAAACTATGATGGGGGACACCGAATCCTAGTTATTAAGCCTGTTTAAGCTTATTTTTCAACATTTCCTACTCACAAGGCACCTCATTTTGAGGAGAGAGGGAGGAGAGGCGCTTACACAGATGTATGCCAGTGACTCAGGACAAAGCGACAGAGTAAGCAAACCCATCAGATTTAGAAACACGAAACCCCAATCATGATTGAGATATAAAAAAGTCACTTTTAACTGTTTCATTAAAATTATTGCAAATATTATGCATAACAATTTACCGTAGTTAGCTAAGACCCTGCAAAGCTGTGTCCTTAATAAATGAGGTTCATCTGTAGTAAATGGCTTGGTACAACCCTGGCGTCTCTTATCAAATTTGGGACAGATGAGTTCCATAGATTCAGTTTATTTCATTAATTTACAACTGCTTAGTGCTCATGCTAGATGGTCAAATGATATTATTTGTGACAACACTAAATAAAATAAGCAAAAGAAAATGAGGCACATGATGTATTACCAGGGTAAATCATACCACAAAATGTAGGGAGATGAAAGCCTACAGCAGCAACACTTAGCACACTTCATTTGATTCCCATCCGTCAGCTTCAGTGCCAGTGGCTCAAAAAAGAATGCAAAGGTAAATGAACACCAAAATATGATTTACAGCACTTGAAAAAGAATCACACAGAAATAAATCAAAATTCTAGTGTTATTTTAGGCCAAGGTTTATTCAGAATATGGGACTTTTACAATAATATACTGCTAGTGCAAAAACATCACAGTAAAAATACAGTCATAAAAAAAATCCAAATAAAATAAACCCCCTCCATAGCTAAGCCTGTCTGCATAAGGGTCCGGGGTTGGATTTCTTTTTTGAGTAGATATATTTGTGATAGCTATATTCATTCCCTCCTAAAGAGGATGCATAGTCACCTAAAATTTCAACTGTGGCTCGTGATGCTGAATGCCTTCTCATTTGCCTCAGTTTTAACAACCAAGGGATCCTCTCCTATCTTTCTTTAGCATCAAGATAGCCTTCTGAAAGGCTCACAAGTTGTATGCGTGTGGGTCACAGCTCAGAGGGGGTGCAGGCAGGGAGACTTTGCCAGCTAGGGAAGCTTCTCAGCCCTTGCCAGCTTCTGTGTAGCGTGGTGGCTCTCTCCTGTTCAGCAACACCTGGTGCCAGAGGTAGCTAGTGGATAAGCTGGTCAACTAACTGTATGCTGCGCAGGGGGCTAAAAAGTTGGGGTGCTCCTTGCTCAGGGGTGAGGTATGTGATCAGGAACTGTGATAAAGCTACCAGAGCAAGAGTCCTGCATAAAATACAAGACCTGAAAGATCTCAGCCTACACAAAATGGAATTTTCCAACAGCCTGCTTGTCCTGGAGCAAAGAACTCAGCTGCTGGCGAGAGTGGCATGTGGCAGCACACAGCAGGACGGAAAGCAGCAGGCATTACTCAGACACACATAAGCAAGGAGCCATTTGTGCAGTGGCCTGTCCGTCCTCCACCTTGCAGGTGACACCAGCTCACACTATTGCCCTAGAAAAGTTCTTGCACGTTTGCTCTACAATCCATGGGGGAGGTTTTCTCCATCTCTTCTGACACTTTTTATGAGCCACTGTTGGGACATACTAGCCTAATTAAATGCATAAAAGCTTCAGTAAAACCACCAGGTCTGAGCAAAGTCTTAGGGGAAAACACAAACAACTAGACATACATTGCAGGCTTTTCCTACGTGAAATAGGAAAGAGAAAATGAGCCTTTGCATGCCACGCTGTATCCAGGTCAATCCTAGCTAGAGTATTCTCAAGCAGCCACGCTATACACCATTCTTAGACTAGTAATATTTCACAAGTATAACAGCATTCATTATTACACTAAGCTTATGGTGTTGATTGTTTTTGCTTTCAATAATCAGAGCTCTTTCTCAAGGTTAACTAATCCATGGCTGCAGCTTGAATGTTTGATTTCCTTTTTTCTTAATTGCATGTAGAAGCAACACATTGGAATGATTTTTGACCACCTACTGCTATATCTCATAAGATTTATATCCAGTACTTTCATTAACAGGCTAAAAAGTAGCAGCAAATAAAAGCTTTGATGATAATAGTAAAAAACCCCTAAACCTCATTTCATACCTGTAACATCATTCCCAGAAAGATATTTTCCTAGTGTTTGCTCCACAAATACTTTTTATATTACTGAAACTTAAATTGTAATGCTGTTGCAAGTAGGGATGAAACATTAACAAATCTAGGCTACTAGAGTTGTATGAAGTTAAGATTATACATTTCAAAGGTTTAAATAGGTGTTTGCCTAAGAGCAGCAATCTCTGTGGAAAACAAGTTTGAGAAAGAAAACACCAGTTGGATTTTCATTATGTTATCATTGAAATGGCATGGAGCTTTTTTTGTTAATAACTGAATAAATCAGAATTTTAGCATTATATTCACAACATTTTCTCCTAGTTATTCCATGTTTGATGCAAGACTGAATGTCAGCTGAAGAAATAACTCACTTTACAATAAAATGTAGAGTCCGCAAATTTGCATTGATCAGGCATTCAGACTAGATAATTTTAAATCCCTTCCAACCAACATCTATTCTATTCTATTCTATCCTATTCTATCCTATTCGTACTAGCTGAATTACCTCTCAGGAAGAAACAACCCCAGACTAAAAGTGATTTAATTTACCATCACAGCTACAATTAAAAGAATCTGGAAGATTTCCAGTGCTGTTCTTATTGAGGTGGGAAAGATGATAAGGGTGACCCAGGGAATTATAAACTCATGATCCTCACGTAAGTACCTAAGAAAATTGTTGAGAAAGTCATAATAAAGTACCTGAGACACAAACCAGCGGAGCTTTCTTTAAGTGTAAACTTTGTCTAATATATTAGAATTCTTTGAAAAAGCTAGAATAGCGAATAATTGGAAAAATGGTAGATATACTGTAACCTAAGCAGTTTGTGATGAAACAACTCTCAGTTTTTTTACAGTGAAATAAGGGTAAAATTTACAAAAGAAAAATAAATAGTTACAAAATTAATCTTACAGCTTTTGGCATGGAGGCTATTAAGGGCCAAAATGCACATTTAACATCTTCCCTTCTCCTCCTGGCCCGAAGCAAGCAGTCTCAGCACTGTATCATTGAGCCATAGAGCCCTGACAGCTTCCTACAGCCTTTCCCTATCAGAAATGCAAAGTCTTTTCCTGCTCACTATGAATTTGAAGCAAATCTTAACACAGTGCCTCTCCCACCAGCAATAACCCTAGCAGGTTTTTAAAGATTTGGGCATAAAAATCCTCCCACCAAAACACCACACCAGCACCACACAGAGCTATAAACAGATACTTAAAGCTCATGGCTGGTGAGAGAATCTCCTCTAGTGCTTGTAACACCCCAGTATTATTTCCTACCTGCATAAAAATGTTGGAAAATAAAGTGCCCAATGTCTATGATTCAGTATTCCTGCTGTCAACTGAACCGGCAATTAAACGTTGCATCCGAGAAAAATGATCTCTATATACACAAGTACTAGTAGAAGTAATTATGTAGTTGGTTAAACTTAGAGAATGTAAAAAAGCCTCCCGAGGTGGTTAATGCAATCGGCACTAGGCATCTGACAAACGTCTGCAGGCTGAAGCTCCTGGAGCCTGATTCTCAGCCCCTCCATAGCTTTTGCTGTTATTCACACCTGCACAAGGCAGGTGTAAAGCCGCTGCTCAGATCTGGCAGTGTTTATATCCATGCAGCACAGCTGTGAATGTCGACAGAAATCAGTTCAAAGCACCATCTCATCCCAGCTCATCTTTCAGTTCAACATGCTACTTTAAGACTGGAAAGCTGCAAAAGCCATCAACTCGATTGCCTTAAAACTCAGTGTCTGCAAGAAGTTCAGAGTATACTTTCACATCTTTCTAACTGTCTTAATAAAATCTATAATTAACTAAATGAGGATCATAAATGTTTTGATGTTTTAGATAAAATATGACCCGATCAATACGTGTAAATGACATGTCCATTTTATTCTTGGAGAAAGCATCTGAGGCTCATAAAAGTATTAGTAACACATGGCCTCACTATTGTTTCCAAGAGAAAATTCTGAAGGAGGAGAGCTACTTCATTGTTTTAACCATTAACATGATTTACAAATATTCCCTACAGCTCCGATAAAACAAGCAAACTCTGATCTATTTTAATCTAGTGCACTAACAGTCTTAATGATGCTCAAAAGCATGAGACTGGCAACAGCAGCACCAGAAAGACCGGTGGGGTCCCAGGAATCATCATTCCTCAGTGCTCTTCCTGCAGCTGTCTCCGTAGGGCTGAGGCTGGAAGGCAGAGCTACCGGCGTGCTCCTGCCATCACCAGGACTGGATGAAGTTGGAAGTCGGCCCTAAGATTGCATGCTCTCCTGCATCTCCTCCGCATCCCAAGTTACAGCCGCATATGAAAGCAAGAAGTGAGGAGAGGAGCAAAACTAGCTGAAAACCTGTGAGTTTCACCATCGGGAGCTGGAGGCGTGGAGTTGCGTGCAAGCAGAGAAGCCCTTTGCTCAGAGCCATGCAAACCATCCAAACTTAAATTGATGATACCTTCAAGAAGAATGACAAATCCTAAACAAACCACAGGCTGAGCCAATAACTCATAAATTTATCTTTGTCAAAATATTTATCTCTGTCAATTCAGAAATTTTTGCACACAGCTCGGTATGATAACCGTTTTATTCATCACTGCTGTCAAACTACTGTCACCTATAGCTTGCTTATAAGCAACTGAGCACCCAAATTCAAGATTCAAAAGTCAAAGTCACATGGCACCTGCCCATCCTTAGCATGGAAGAACAGAAGTCTCAACCCATTGCAAATGTCTATTGAGAACAAATTAACTTGATGGTTTCTGTGAATGTCTCAAATCTTCTTTACATTAATTCTCTGAAACATTCAAAGGGGAAGAAATGACAAAAACAGCAATGAAAATTCCATTATGAAATTAAAGGGAATTTTTGCAGGTTACACAAATTAAAGGTAGGGGTCGTCCAGTTCCAACAGAAAAAAAAAACCTAAACACATAAGTGTTCCTATGAGTGGGAGAGCAGAGTACAATGTAAGAAAAAGGAAGGGAGTGAAAAATGAACAGTAATGAAAATATTCATTAATTCTACTCACAGTTTTGGAAGGGAGGAAGGGAGCACACCATTTCAAAATAAAGAGATCATAAGAAACTGTTATTGACCCCAAGGGACGGAGAAGAAAGCAGATCAGGAAATGTTTACATAGATAAGGTAGGTATGTAAAATGGCTGGTCTATTGCCCATGAGAGGTTTCAATTACTCCTTCCAATCGGCACAAGAGTGGGCTTACAAAGAAAGCATTCATTTTCCTGGAGTTGGGACAGAGTCAACAGGTTTCAAAAGCTATTCTGGAGTTAGTTTAAGGAATTAAACCAAAGAAAATGGGCAAACATGTATAGTTTAGTGTTGAGAACCAAGTTTCAAATATACACAGCTAAAACCCCTCAAACTAAAGAGTACCTAAGGAGTCAAATTTTGACAGATAAAAAATATAGAAAAAAGTAATTTAAACTAATTCATAGGTCAAGTTTACTTTCAAGATCCATGAAACTGGCTGCACTTCAGTTACAAGATAGTTTATAACTTGTACTTTGCTTTCATTTTTACTCCTCCCTGATAACAATATTTTGCTTAAATGTGAAACAACACATTCCTGTTGAAAACCCTGTGAATACGTTATACTCTTCAGCAACATTAAAGCTGCGCTACCAATTTTTCAGTGCTAAAATAAATGGATGGAAGATTCTGTTGCTCTAAGGTCTCAATATTTTGGAGGCTTAAGTGTGTAATTTCATGCAGTCTATACATTTCCAAGAGGCTCCTGAGAGCACCAACCTTTACAATAATACAAATAACACATTAGCATCTTAGCTGAAGGTCACCCTATAAACTGAATTAGCTGACCTCATGCTAAGGGAATTAGGAGCACTCATGCAATGCAGTGCTCAAGTTGATGGGTGCTAAATTACAGGCAATCACAGAATGGCAGGAGTCAGAAAGGACATCTGGAAATCATCTAGCCCAACCCCCTCTGCCAAAGCAGGGTCACCTAGAGCAGGTTGGACATGATGGCATCCAGGTGGGTTTTGAACATCTCCAGAGAAGGAGACTCCACCACCTCTCTGGGCAGCCTCTTCCAGTGCTCTGCCACCCTCCAAGTAAAGAAGTTCCTCCTCATGTTGAGACAGAATTTCCTGTGTCACAGTTTGTGCCCATTGCCCCTTGCCCTGTTGCTGGGCACCACTGAAAAGAGTCTGGCTTGATTCTCTTGACATCCACCCTTTAGATATTGGTAAGCATTCATGAGATCCCCTCTCAGTCTTCTCCAGGCTAAACAGACTCAGGTCTCTCAGCCTTTCCTTATAAGAGAGATGCTCCTGTCCCTTGATCATCTTTGTAGCCCTTTGCTGGACTCTCCGCAGGGGTTCCTTGTCTTTCTTGAACTGAACTGGACACAGTACTCCAGATGTGCTCTCACCAAGGCAGAGTAGAGGGGGAGGATGACCTCCCTCAGACCTGCTGGCCACACTCTTTTTAATGCACCCTAGGATGCCACTGGCCCTCTTGGCTGCAAGGGCACATTGCTGGTTTGTGGTCAACTTGGTGCCCACCAAGACTCCCAGGCCCCCCTCCTCCGAGGTGCTTTCCAGCAGGTCAACTCCTAACCTGTACTGGTGCATGGGGTTATTCCTCCCCAGGTGCAGGAGCCTGCATTTGCTCTTGTTGAACTTCATTAGGTTCCTCCCTGCTTAACACTCCAGCCTGTCCAGGTCTCGCTCAATGGCAGCACAGTCTTCTGGTGTGTCAGCCACCCCTCCCAGTTTTGTGTCATCAGCAAACTTGCTGAGGGTACGCTCTGTCCCCTCATCCAGGTTGTTGAGGAGTATGTTGAACAAGACTGGACCCAGTACTGACCCCTGGGGAACACTGCTAGTTACAGGCCTCCTGTAATTCCTCCTAGAGGAAGGACCAGTAATTTCTTTCAGCTCTTCCAGTTAAGATTCACAACTTCATCTACGCTTCTAAACCACTGTTCAACAGTTTCAGGAGATTCAAATTACATTCTCTTCCTTCCTTCTTCCTCTAGACTTTCACACATCCATGCACTTCATCCGCTCCTCGCTTAGTCTCCTGCCCTTCACACACACTCTTTTTCTTTGTCCCATTTCCACCCTGGATAAATCAGTCTTGCACAAACTTTCCAGAATTATACATCTGGACACAATCCAAGCATGCAATACTTCTGCTGAAAACAACTGGTGTTCCCAATTGACAAGTCTTCCCTAATTATCAACCTCAGTTACTCCTTTCCCCTCTTCATCCTATTGCCTCAAACAGCATTTTGAATGTTCATATTTTAAATTTAACTTCAGATTGAGTAGATACTGATTTATGTCTCTTACTCCCTGCTTAGGTAAACTCTATACATTTCTCTCTTCTAAATCTTCATCACGAGACAATCCTTTTGTTGCGGCATTTGGCTGTTTACTAGGTGAGCTGGCAAAGAGTAGGAAACCCATCAAGCAGAAAAGACAAGCAGAAATTAAAAAAAATATTCAAGAACTAAATAACATTTTCTCTGGCTGACACACTGGTTCTTCGTCTCTGGCAAAGTTCTCCGCTTCATAAACGGATCCAAGGCCATTAGCTAAGGTACAGAGTTTCATTTGAAGTTCAAATGGACACCTGGCCATTACAGGGACAGTGCTGCAGCATCTCCAGGCCTACACACCTGATGTATTTTTTTAATCAGGAAAGCAAAAGAAATCCCAAGCTGGGAAATCAAGGAATCCATGTGAAAGTAGTAAAGAAAAAATCCAGTTGTAAGCAATAAAATAAAGAGGGTCAAGTCTACTTTGATATGAAACAATTTAACTGGTTTATTTTTTAAGCGTCATTTTCCTTTCAAAGTTCAAGGCCAATTCCCCACTTGTTTTGGTAAAGTGAAGTGATAAATTTTGTTCTCATGGGTTGTGGTGATACATTTGCAGTTACTGGAAAAATCTTATCTTGTAATTTACAGCAACCAGGGCTCAATCTCCCTTTGCCTGAAATCCTGTAAAGTGTGCTTAAATGGAGCTGTCAGGGCTTTTCACTTGGCAGCTCAGGGGCTGTATCCCCGCTGCAAAGGACAGTCGAGTAATGCACAGACAGGCAGAGAAATTATAAAATTAACCCAGCTGGAGCCCAGCCTGGGCTCCCCGCCAGGGCCACAGAGGCACCCTGCCTGCACAAGGGCTGAGAGCTACTGGCTACCATTGCCATGGCACTCGTGTGATGGTAGAGTGGGACATCTCATGACAGGGCAAAGGTGAGGGGGGGACAAAGTGACCTGCAGTCAGGTACCCCAAGATGGTACCACAGACCCTGCCTGCGGCAGTGGGTGGAAAGGAGCTGGCCTGCACATGGGGCTCCAGCATCGAGTGCAGCACAGGAGCACGGGGCTTCGGGAGGCACTCAGAAATCCAGCACGAGGCAGGACTTCGGGGCAGGGTGTCCTGTTACCTTGCTGCCTTGTCTCCTGCACTGGAAATAGGATGGGAAGGGGCAAGATTCCTACTTACAAATGTGCAGAATAAGACATTTGCAGCCCATCTGCCCTTTTCGGGGGGAAAAAAAATCTGAAAATTTACAATATACTCTGTCCTGTTCATGTGAAAAATCTGCACTCTGTTTTATAACGTAAGTCAATTAGAAAACATTCATGAGTTTTTCAGGGCCCAGACAACAGTGATAAGCAGATACAGGTTCATTCTTAGATGGTCCCAGAAGTCTCCACTTACATAGGAAGGTATAACAAGATGCATACACAACTTCTAATCTTTCATTATTTTTCATACATTGCATTTTTCAGAGCATAGACCACTTTTCCAGATGTAGCTGTATCACAGGCAGGAATGACTGACTTGCTCCTTCTGTGATGGAGTGTTTTTAGATATGCTGACCAAAACTCAAAGGACTCTCTGTTCCTGGTGCTCACTGAACACTTACACAAGAGCTTCTGTTCATTATTGCACCATTCCCCCCCCCACCCCTTTCGGTACTGTAGGAAAGCTTCTGCTTTTCAAAATACTTTATGCAAACATATTGCTTGCATACTTCCAAGCTGAAACTCATTTTGGCATTTACAGGGCATGGTTTGATTCGCTGTAGATGCTATTTCATTATTTCCTTGTCTTTCTGGTATTTGTTTCTTCTTTCTTCTCCTCAAATTGAATAAGAAAATGTGGATTTATTCCCTCATCTCTTTGATGAACAAAGATGTTGAATATGTTCTTGCAAGAATGAGTGTCATCATAGTACAAAAAAATAATCATACAAGTATCAGTAAAAAGAACACTAAAGAATTAATAGCTTTTAATGGGTACGAGAAATAGCTTACAGAAAACAAACCATAGTTAAGACTATTTTGACCACAGCCACATGACAGCATATATATTTCCCTTACATCTAAATGCTATTCAGTAAAAGAAAACAGATTTCTCCTGAATTACAGAGAGATTGTATTTACTCCTTCTCACCAGTTATGTTGTTTCTCACCAACATGTTGCTTCCCCCACATTTTAATCCAAAAAAAACCCAGCTGTTTATCGCAAGAACCTGTGACAGTGACTTATGCCAGTACACTTCTCACAGGCAATTGTAACTTTGATTTTTACACTATAATTTTGACATTTACATTGGTCAAGATGTACCTTTCATGGAACACAAAGAGGAAAAAGGTGTTTGTAAAAAGACAGAGCATCTAAATAGGATCCAAGCGACAACAGAATAGCCAACAGAAAATACTCATGAGCTTAAATAAAAAAAAAAAAGAAAAAAAGAAAAGAACTTAGATGAAAGCCTGGATCAATGGATTAGATAGGCCACCCCATGGTGTGCCCATCAGCCAGATCTCCCATAGGGAGCCTGGCCTTGTCCCAGCTCGTTGCTGAGAGGGGGCTGGGCTGCCTTGCCCTTCCTGGACAGGTTTGCTCCCAAGGGTAGGGGCACACCTTGGTGTGACCAGCATTGTCAAGTGGGTGGCACAGGGGCTCTGCAGCAGAGATGAGGTTGGGGTGACTGAGAATGTCACCAATCCCTCCTGCCTCACAGCATTTCCCATTCACAATGAGGAAAACAAAATTTAACCACTACAAGGTACGGTGAAAGCTATCCTATTGCAGCTAGTCCTTCCTCAGACACAACAGATTTACTGTGCAGGGGGCAAAGACTGATGGTATGGGAGTGCAAATCCTTTTTAATAGTACGAGGTATAAACAAAATAAAAGTGAAGCATGTACTGTGCTTGTCATTTCTATGAAGAGGTCAGGAGTTTGCTTTTGAAGGAGGAAGTTTTCTTTTTTCCCTTAAGTCTGTAATGCCAGTAGTATTATTAAAATGGTTAGACAGTCTTAAAAACCATGGCCAGACAAATATCCAAATGTGCTAAGGAAGTGGGGAGAGAAACCAAGGAATTAGCAGGCACATTCACAAGTTCATTTAGTTTACAAGAGACCCCTGGGGACTGGAAAGTGGCTAACATAACAAAGTTATTTTAAAAGTGCCTGGAGACATAACAGGAAACCATAGACCAGTTAGCTTGATATAAAGTGGGGAGAAACTCCTAGAATATCAAATGGGAAAACACTTGAAGAAGCACAGCTTGATTAAGGATTGACAGTATAAGAGCAGAGAGAGGAGGGAGATCAGGGTTCATGGCTCGCTAACTTGCCGGGATTCTTTGAGGAGATTTCTGCCATGATAGTCAGGGAATGCAGTAGGCACTACCAATATAAACCTTTATCTCTATTAAAGAAAGCATATGCTCTATTTCATACAAGGATTAACTCTTTCCTTGATGGCACACCGCCACAGGCTCTGTGCAGAAAAATCTGATCATGTCCAGGCACACCAAAATACCCCCTGACAAGCATCACCTTTTGTGGAAAGCTGGTCCTTACATAAATACGTTTCTCATGGAGAAATAATCTAAAGTAAATCTAATGAAGAATATAGTGATACTTTTCATTAGCTCTTTCTGGCAATATCAATAGCAATGCTGCTTATCAGAAACCCTTATTAAATATTGTAAAATACACTGCAAAAAGAAAAAGAGAAAAATTAAGAATTGGGTCCTGTTTTTAAATCCTCAAAAAGGAAAACAGCTCGAAGTTTGATTTCTTTATATTTTACATGAAAGCAAGCACATTCTCTTGATATGCCACAGTCTGTAGATAATGAACCAGGCAGAAAAGACAGCACTGAAAGTCTGCTTTGATTCATGGGCGAGACAGCACAATAATGGCAATGAATATGAAGCCGTCTACCACTCAGTAAGCATTTCAAATCAGTTTCATGATTATAAATAATTGTTACCATATTTGTAAAACTGAACACTAAATTCCTCTTTTTGTTAAAGAGATAATTGTCCAATTCATGTGAGCAGAAGTTATTCTCCTTCCTCTCCCCGCTCTAAGTAGCTGTTACTTGTGCTAAGTTTTATTACGTGAAATAAGAGAGCTGAGATACTGATCAGCACAGTTAACTGAACTGAAATGTTCCCCAAAAATGAAATGTTGCTGCAAAGGAAACATTTGGCAAATACAGAAGTCAGATTGTGGTCATGCAGAAGCATTTTATGATTAGAAATGTCTCATTCTATTCTTCTGCCTGCCCTTGAGGAGCCAAATTTAACTTGCATTTCTGGCGGTAGGTTGCAAGCTCCCAGCCTGGGACAACTGCTTATATGTTTCAGAGAGTCGAGCTGGTTGACAAGACTTACCATTTTCAAACAGAAATAGCCTGGATATAACAGCAGATCCAACACACGAGTTCACATGCCAGAAGTATATGTGCATTACCAGCAGGATGGCTGTAAAGTATGAACTAACTTTGTTTACCTGAGGATGACTTGGTGCTATTTCCCTCACAGTCAAGAGTTTCCACAATTTTAAGGATTCATTTTACCAAATTTGCATGGCAAGGCAGCAAATTAACAATTTATTGAAGACCATGAAACAAAAAATATTTAACTTGCATCATTGGCAAGCTCATCTAAACCCAGTTCTGGTTGCAGAAAGGTGAGATAATCTTGACATGGCAGAATCATTCACCGAAAAATCCTCTGTTTTGCAGACAACTGACGAGATTCTCGAACAAAAGGTAGCAACCCTGACAGAAACTCAACCAGCAAAGAAAGGGTCATTAAAAAAACTCTGGGTTTTGAGGCCGAAAGTTGAAACAACGGCAAGAGCTGGAAACAGCAGATTTAAAAGATCACTTGGGAAGAATTCTGCAAGCTATTTTCTGTCCTCCCTTGAAAAAAATAAGGATGCTAGGGAGTAAATGGGCTGCAGACTACGCTGGCCATCAACAACATGCTGCTAAAACCAAAAAAACTACCTGTGTGACCAGTAATTGGGGGTAAAAAAGTAAGATGGAGTCAGAAGCCTCACATTGTAGCCCACCAACACTACCTATGCTAGAAAAAGACAATTAAAAAAAAAACCAGCACAATCTGTGATGGCTTAACTCACGTCTTGAGCGCTGTGAACACAGCAAATGAAAAGAAAGATTTAAATATCATCTAAAACATGGCATTCACAGCTACTGGTGTTCATGCCTTTTCTCAGGCTTTTCTTATTCTTTCAGCAGCCTGAAAAATATCTGGTTTCCATTCAAAGAGCAAGTGTCATCACCTTCTCTCTATAAATCAACAGCAAATCTGCACGTATGATATGGAGTGCCATGGTGTGCTTTGCAACAGCTTTTGCAGCCAAATATTTTCTGCTTCATACTCTGCATTTGCTTGCAGAAGTGCCAACATGGCTTTCTCCCTCTCTCCCTCTATAACAAAGGAACAAAGATCCCATAGATGTTCTATTATTATCAACATAAATCAGTTCTCAAGATAACGTCTGCCACTCAAATCCTTTAAGCAATGATCTTCATGATGGTCTGAAGTCACTTGTTTTATTTCCTTTTTCTTTTTGCACCAAAAAAAAATATCACCATGTGATAAAATAATAAAAATAACAGATAAAAATAATAGAATCATAGAATCATTTAGGTTAGAAAAGACCTTTAAGATCATTGGGTCCAACCATAAACCTAACACTGACATTAAACCATGTCCCTAAGTGCCACATCTACACGTCTTTCAGCTAAAAGAAAAACTAAGGGAGTTTGGCTCTACCTGCCTCCAGATCTCTGGATCTCACTGATTCCAGGTGTTGCTGAAAAGAAATGAGAAGTAATTCTACCTCAGGCCATACTTCTTAGAGTATGCGGCTCAGTCCAGTCATTCCCAAAGACAGTTTGCTCATTCACCAGTTTCCATGGCACTGAATTTTTTCAGGTCCCAGCTCCATCCAACGCTGTGCCCACCAGAGAACACATTACTATCTGTTCTTCTTATATCCATAGCTATAGCCAAACACCTTGGTATCCATAGCATTGCCTGCCTGCAAGTGGTCACAAGCCAGTTTCCAGGCCCTACCACTGTCTGCAGGTTGACACGGTCACAAGCCTTCAAGCCAGGTCTTGTCACCACCTGCAGAAACACAGAGGCAGGAGGCAGCTCCTAATTTCCAACTGCTCATGCACATGAGTTACTAGAAGCTGGAATGAGACTCCCAGCTCTGCCCTGTACCTTTCTGAGATTATTCACGTAGCTCAGCCTGAAAATCTGTAACTCCAATTACTACTAGCCATACCTAAATTACCAGTTTGAAGGCTTCCCCCTCAATTACATTCCCACAGCTCATCACCAAATTACACAATATTATCTGAAATGTCATCCAAGACTTCAGACGTTTATCAGAGTTGGCTTAAATAGTTCGTATGAGATCTTTTTAATGAGATAATTAGCTACATAAAACAATGACAAACCTTGAACCCTTGTATTTGGCTGATAGTATATACATATATAAAATATTACTAAGAGGTTTACTCCTGGTAAAGCAGTAAGTGGATAAAACTGGCAGCTGCTATAATGAGATAACCACCTAGCTGGGACTTCTGAGGAACTTTTAAATACAGACTGTGAAAATAACCACCGTTGTTCCCTCCCTTCTTTACCCCTTCATGCAAATCTCTGCTTTCTTCCAAGTCCCTGTGACAGTAGATGGTTTTCTCTGCACAGCAATCTTCTGGTTATAAACTTCACACTACACAACTCTGAGAACAGCCAGACAGTCTTTCAGATCTAGCAAAAGGCACCCATCCTTTCACAGCTACATGAAAAACAATCCCAGGGTTGCTGGGTCAGGTTGTTTTTCAACCGCTATGTTGTAAATAAAGTAGTAAATCAAACAATATTCAAACAATGTAAATCACTGCATTTTTTAGACTGGCATGTCTCAAACACCTTGTCCAATTCATTTCTCTCACCATCCTCTCTTTAAAAAAAAATAAATACAAGTTCTCCTGTGGCAAAGGAGAGCACATGAGAAATGTCTCGGCTGCATGGTGAAGTTGAAAATGAAATCAAACTCAGATTTATGGCAAAACCCGCTAATTACTAACTTAAACATGGAAACAATTGTCTCATATAATATATTGTGATGAATCAGCAGAGCAGTCACAGGTCATTGGGGACAGTGTGAGGAATGAAGCTGCTGCTTCTATCACGGGGTCATACGTCATTAAGAGACAGATTATTTGGGGGAGGCCAAACAATCGTGGAGCAGCTGCTAGAAGGGAGCTGGCCTGTCTGGAACAGGGACAGGACAGACCTCTTTCAGAAGGGACAGGCACAGAGATCAGGGAGAAATGTGCCACGTGGCATGGTACTAGCAGGACTGAAGCGAAAGCCCCTTGCACTGCCCTGCACACCCCTGGCATGACGCTGCGCCAATGTGCTGCAGAAGCCTCACGAGACCCCCTGGCACTGAACCCCGCCTGGCAGAGACATATGATGCCTTGTACAAAAGAACAGACTGGTGGAGGATAACCATCCCTTGGTTGGCTCACTTCAGGCTAAGCTGGACATTTATTAATTGCAACTGTTAAATCTAGCAAAATGAAGTGTATCCGTAGCTCTGCCAGCTCTACTTTATCATCTTTCCTTTAAGACATGTTCCAGGTAACTAGCAGAGCCCAAAAGACTGTAGAAACTGTGGGCCCACCAGCTGCCTCCCCTGCATCGCAGTGCACACAGGTGCTCAACAAGCACATGAGAGAAAGAGGCTGGCATGTCCCACCAGCCCACTGTTCTCTCGGAAGAAAATGACTGCCTACATAGCTACACACAAACACCAATATAGACACCAAACATTTTGCAATAGGAATCTTTTAGGGGGAAGGGAACAGAAAAAAGAAAAAACCCTTTCACTTGATGTTGCCAGTTTGTTTTCTCGCCTAAGTGTTCCTTATGCTACTCTCATCTCCACTGCCAGGGGTATTTAACGTACAACCCACTTACTGCTACATTCATTCAGAAGCTGAGACATGTCTTTGGTATTGCAGAAGGGCCCATTTTGGGGCTTTGTTTCAGAAGGCTATTTGCCTTTTTCTGTTTGTAATTGAACAAAGGTTTGTCATTTGTCAATGTCTGTCTTTTCCATTGTATTTTGCTGATTTTCAGTATTTGCTTTTTTTCACAGGTGCAGTGCTGAATGACAAACAAAAGTTCTCCCTGCTCTCAAATAGGTTACTTTCTCAAGAGAGTCTGTACTTTTCCATAGATTCAGTTGTTTCTCTAGTTGTGTAGCATCATGAGAGACACCATCGATGTCTAATAGAAGCCCAGCCTGTGCAGAGCACAGCAACATACATGAAGGAGAAAGGCACTGGGAAGAATGGGCGAGAAGCTGGTGTCTTATAAAACGGAGGATGTTACCCTGCCTGTTCATACAGCCCTACCAGCTACAAAAAGTCACATCCTCACAGAAGACCCACAAAGTACCTGACACTTGGCGCCTGCTCTTCGAGGAGCTGAGCCTGCACCACTCACCGAGTACAGCATTAGGAACAACACATTGCCTGGAGAGCTCTTCAAGCCTACCTGGCTTCTGGCCTTCCAGCTCTTCTGAAAATTACTACTTCTCACTCTCGCTTTTTTTTTCTTTTTTTAATTAATGCACTTTTACCCCTCTTTTACACAATGTTGTTTTTAAGTCTGCATAGATTCAAAGATGCGTTATGAAACTCAGCTCAGACTTCGGACTTTGGTTTGTTTTCAGCCAAAGGGATGAAAAAGACTTGACACCAGCGCTGCAGCAAGACCTCAGGGAGCTAAGGAGAAGCTGTGTAAGGAGTAAGGCTTTTTTTCCTGTGTCTAATTCCTTAAATCCACCCTGACATAATTCTTCCCCCATTCAGTTTTATTATAACCCTCAGCTTTCTTGTCTCATTAGCAGGAAATTCCCATGCCTTGTGCCAGTGCCACCAAGAAGAAAAACTTTGTTATTTGTTTGATGTGTTAGAGTCATCTCTCACATAGAGACCAGAAACTCTGGGCCCTCTACCTAACCATATCTGTATGAATATTTTTGGTATTGGTAGTTACATAAAATAGAAAAGCTTTAATACCATATCAATTTTTGGCAGAAGTATCATCTCCAAACTCAGATTTTTTAGCCATATTTTTGTAGGTAGAGAAAAACCTCACCAACTTTACGGTATCTCTTAGTAGAAAGCCCATTGGTTTCTAGAGGACAGCCCTTCCTGATGGAAAAGTCAGCCTAAGTGTGCTCAAAATCTATTTTTCAAAAGAATACACGAGATGAAAAATATGGGTGAAAAATAAAGTAAGAAATAAAATATTCTGAACAGCTTTTTTTACGCAGTCACTGGTCTAATACAGTTAACCTTCAGAACTCATTCTCTTTAAAGATCAGCCATCAATGTGCTCCACAATCCACAGCTCTGAAAGGTGATGTAACCACCAGAACTTAAAACAGGGTTGGCAACAGGGAACATCCCAAAATGTGTGCACATATTTCTCCCTTAAAAAAAAAGTTTCCCATGGAGAAGTATTCCTAAATACTTCTAAAGTGGTGGAGAATTGTTCCCCAAAGCGTAAAGATGCCTTGCTGCAACACTAGTACAAATGCATTAATGCCACATGTGTGCAGAATGAGTAGTTAAAAGGATTTCTAGTCATCTAGTTTTCTTATGAAGTGGGAGGAAAAACATGGGAGCCTGCAGGAGCTAGTGTCCATTTGGATTAATTTTGTGAACCAAACAGCAAATACCTAGCACCACAAAGGTATCTTACATGATAAATAAGACAACATAAGTGACAAGAACAGACATTCATGTAAATACAAAAAGGGAAGGGAAAAAAAAAAAGAAAAAAGTGATGCAGCTTAGCTGTTTTATTAATAGGTAAGCTTGCTTGCTGGTGGCATCTTCTTCCTTCCTCAAATTCAAGTTCACAGTGACTCAGGTTTCTGGAACCTACACCAGAACAAGCTGAGGCATCACTGCCTCATGACACAGCTACAGCTCCATTGATCTGTTCCACCTAGTTTCACCAGTATTTAACATACACAGAAAATTCAGCAGGAATGTTTACAGATAATCCTCACTGACTGAAATCAGCCCCAGCTCCCGAATTTCAGAAGACTGGATCACCAGTAACCACACTGACATTAAATTCCAAGACTCTTTGGCTTCCTGCTGTTCTCCATCATAGTTTTCCACTTTCTCCTTGCAACTTATTTACACACACAGCGTCTCTGTCTCCACTTGTCTCTCACAGCTACCCATATCCAAGTGTTTTCATTTCACTACTTCGTTTACTGGAAATAATGTTCCACACACATACTATCGTATCATTTTCCACCAAATCCATTTGAAAGGCATGTTTCTCTTTCATTTAGCTTCAGCTCTGTCACAATTTTCTGCAGTCTACCCATTCATCCATCTCTTCCCAACAAGTCAAGGTCCACAGCAGTAACACTGTGCTATTACTGTTCTGCCCCAGGAGATGTTCCCAACCGAGGCAGAGGGAACTGAGCAGGCACAGCAACTTTACCAGCCTCAGCCCAGCTTCCTCCATCCAACCTCTCTTCCATTCTTTACTGCTGTTCTTTTCTTCACCACTGGCTTCCATTGCCTTCTATTAATGAGAGCCTCACTTAGCCGACAACTATCTTTGTATCACACTGGTTGCTCGTCTGCATTAGCATTGATGCAAAGCAGTACTGTGAGCAGAGAGGCAGCTAAACTGCATGCTCGCATGGCTTGTCACATTTCCAACAGACAAAAGACTATGTGCACTGCTGTCCTTTTCCAAGAGTGCACATAAAGCTGAAACACACATTCCCTATTTTCTATCCATGCTGCTGTTTTGTTTACATTTTTGTTTGTACTTGTCCTCAAGGAAAGAGAATTAGACATTAACATAGGCAGCAAAAAGAGCTTCCGCTCTTCTCAATTAAATTTATCTTTCTCCTCAAAACCAAAAAAACACTATTATTCTTAATATCATTTAGAAGATTGTTTGCTGCTGAAGGAAAAAGTGGAAAAAAAGATCTTTCAATTTTATTTACTACTTACACTTCAAGTAGTAGCAACGTGGTTATCATGGTGGCTAAGAATACAAGTAACACAAAGTTGTACAGAAAGAAACAGCATCATCCTGCTAATGTAGTTGAGGAGAAAATAGAAGAAACTCTCCAGACTTGAAATATAAGTAGTGAGCTTTCAGCTAATACTCATATTAGGAACAGCTGTTCTGAATTAAACTTACCTATCTTAATTTGGTGGATGATTCTAGGCTGTATAGCACCTGTGCCTTAAGCAGGTTTCTTAACAATTTAATAGTCTTTTTTTTTCTTTTCTTCTGTACTTTTTTAAAGAGGTGGAAAGGCATTTAATGATGGTTAGTTACCATGGAACTAAGTAGGTAAAGATTTCTGCACTAGAATTCTTCAATCTTGTTTCAAAGTCCAATGTACAATATTCTTGGCTTTGACTGTTCAGGCTCATTTGGCCCATGAAAATTAACATATAGTCTTCTACAGAAAATGCCAACTGTTCCAGGAATACAGAAGTTATGCTGATGACTTTACTTTAGGAATGACTTGAAGAAAATTATATGCCAGACTTGAGTTTGGTGCAGCGTGCTATTGGAAACAGCTCTCTGACAGGATGTCTAAGCTCTAGCAAAGGACTCGATTTTTCCCCTGTGAATTTCAGTATCAAAACGTGTGCTGCTTTTGACTGGAGCAGTATTAAGTCTGTTTTGGCATGTTAGCTAGTATATGAGCAGATGACTCTTCTGTTCACCTACATTTTTCCATGCACTTTCAATCACAATGTCTGAACTACAAGAAGGAAACAACTTAGGCATCATCTTTCTAGCAGTCCATAAACTACCAAGTAAAATAGGAGAGGAGTTAAGAAGGAAATAAAGCCCTCTGAGGAAGGAGATGGAAGGGACTGAGCAATTCTCTGAAGACATATTTTTATTGAAGTACACGGTTATTGATAGTCTGGAGGATACAGCAACAAAATACATATGTGCTGTCTATGAACTAAGCGATCCTTTGAAAGGATTTCTCTACTGTATCCAGAGTAGAGGATAAATTGAAACAGATGCAAAAAAATTCCTTTCTATTCCACCTACACTATGTAATTATGAAATTACTGAAACACGTTTTTATTTACATGTATTTGATTGAAAAGTGTCAGTTATCTGTTTAAAAATAGGATTTTATAGAACAGATTTTTCTTTATGGGATTACATTTTTTCTCCTTTCCTTTCCTCACTTCTTTTCTTCCTTGTCTATACTATTTTGCCTCTTTGTGTTTCTCCTTTCCACCTTCTTTCTGCTTTTCATTGATATTATATTGTGAGTATTACGACTTTAATTAAAGCCCCAGCATATGGACTTGAGTGACCACAGGATGATCTCAGTTTCCACCTACTATAAACAAAACTGGCTTCCTACAGTTTTGTACCTTTGTCTAATTCCTACCCACAAAAGCCTACAATAATTGCAGGTAATTTAAACCCGAAAACATGAATGGGGAAGAGACAGCAGTACTGAGATTACTTGCGATACGTAAGTACTAACTGGTCAGCTAGCAGCTACCCAGACAAATTCATTGTGATTGAGTACTGTCTACTTTCTTCTCAGAAAAGAAACCTTAGGATCTTTATTAGTAGCTTTTTTTTTTTCCCCATGTGTATAACTTCTTAGGTTTTGTGCTTAGAGAGAAACCTTGAAGAAAAAGCAAATTGTAAGAACCACAACCATAGTTCTATGATATCACCACCTGAAGAACAGTTTCTGAATAACTGAGATTCGTAGTATCACTTAATTGATAGAGGGAGATGCTCATGGGTATATGGATACAGGTACCCTCTTTACTCACCTTTCCATCAGTATTAGAAATATTCTTCTACCTCTCACACTCTTACAGAAAAAAACTCCCCTTCCCTTGTACGGGTAATTGCTGCTACCTGCTCAGCCTCCCAGCAAGCAAGAGAAAGTTCCCAGTATTGGGAGGGCAGAAAACTCTGTTATCCTCTGCAGACAAAAGCAGGCAGTGTAGCCTTCCTATCCATTGTCATTGCACAGCAGGACCACCCTGTATCTCAAGCAGTTAAGACAACCACAGGGAAAATAAGCGATGAGTAGGGGCACAAGCTCAGCCAGTCACCTACAAGTACCTTTTCTCCACCACCTCTGTCAGGTAGCTGGTACGCTTGTCCATCTACAGAGCAAAACATAGCAACTAGTCTCAGGTGAAGAGCAGGAACCTACCTTGGAACACAGGATATAAATGTACCCATCTGCTTATCAAGTCCTTTTGTTATTCTAGGAAGAATGGTGATAAATATATTCATACACAAAATAAACTATTGATTGTTGTTGCTGCTATGAAGGTTAGTTTCCCTGTATGAAGAATACTTAATAAACTCAGGAGTACACTTTGATTCTCAGAAAAACGAAACAAGACCCTGCATGAAGCTGAGATTCCCTTAGCCTATGGAAAGCACAGTGTAATACAAGTTTTACTTATTCCACTGCGTAGATTTTCAACAATGAATTAATTACATCTCACATAAATGATAGCAGAATTCACAAAGGAAATCAAGTAGTCCTTAATTTGTTGATTTTTCCCACTGATTATAGCACATTCCAGTGCTATAGTAATTTTCAGCGAGCTTGTAAGCATTTTCCAAGCCAGAATAGCCCCCAGTCCTGTCTCAGCCTAAGCAGAAAAAGTAGGAGGTTGTTCTGGACTCAAAATCACTGTAAAAAGGAAGAAAAAACTCCAGAAGATAATTCTGAACAAAGAACATAGGGAAGCAATAATAGTAGCAATAATCTTCTTTCATTTTTAACACCATTCACCTTGAAACTTTCTAAAGCTCTTTCAAAATTATGTATACAGGAGTAAGTTTACCAACGGCTGAAAAGGAGTGGTACCTGTGAAGTAACACAGCGAGCTGCAAGAGAAGCAAGGACTTGCTGTTTTCTTCCACTACACCCTTCCTTTCTCCCTCCACAACACATACCCCATACAAACACCTTTTGTGAAGCATATTTCAAGGCTGCTATCCCATTCTGTAAATCCACTTTCAAGACCTTTCAACATTCTTTACAAGTATTTGACCACTTGAGACAGTTAATGCAAAAATAAAAATTCCTTTTCCCTTCCTGTGCACATTAACATCGTGGTGCTGAAAGCACTTCCACCATGCAGCCCCACCATCTCTCACCTGGAACCTCCCCTTGTCCTCCATGGAGGCCACCTAGAGCAGCAGATTCCCCCAGCAGTTTGGAGCATGTGATCTACAGGCGTTTTTACTAGTAAGGTCTAACTCACCAGCTTTTCAGGGCAGGACTGATTTCCCATCTGGGCATTTGAACCAGCTCATTCCAGGATGCCATCAGACGTGATCCAAACCTAACAAGTACAAAACCATTGGATTAATAATCAATTAACACCTAGCTAAAGTTTATTTATATGTAATATTAGAGCATATCGAGATACTTCTTCATACAAAATACAATCATGTCATTCAGTCCTTTGTCAAAAAGAAAAAGGGTTAATTTACTGAATAAATTATTTTGTCCAAGCTCTACAATAATACTGACATTCTTTCACACAGAACTATTAATATTTTATTTATATTCGCAGACTGCCTTCAAATCTCAGTCAAGAATCAGGTTCCCATTATGCCCTCTCAGCAAATAAAGAGACAATCCCTGCTAGGAATATGTACCAGCTAATTAATTTTTTTAGGGACTTTCTCCTTTTTTTCAGGGTGCCTTTGTAAAAGCAGAGCCTGCCAAAGACACTACCCTGGATTTTCTCTAAAGCCACCCAACTCTTTCTGAAACTGAATTTGCATCACAAGTAGAAATTAATCATTTTCTCTTTTTCAAACTTACATCCAAGGACACTTACCCTTTCCTAGTACTTGAACCATGCACAGCCCATGAAGTCAACACACCAAAAGGCGTTTCATTACCAGCCAAATGCAGACCAATGAAAAAAGGAATGATATGAAGACAGAGCATCATACATCATCCCTCACCTCCTACTCTGTCATTTGGGAGCCTTATCAAATTTCATCAGCAGACTGTTAGTGCAGGATGTAAAATACACAGAATCATTAGACAAACTAGCAAAGATCAAAAGATAAATCTTCCATAATTTTTTTTAGGGTCGTACTCAGATGGAGAATCATTACATGAAAGAATCGCAATCCAGAAGAACAAGTGAAATTTTTCTCCCTTGCAAAACATCTTTAATGCTTACCTCACCCACAGCACTATACAGGATCGCTTCTCATAAGTTTGGAATGACAGAATAGAGGGAAATTTCAAAGTTCTTTCATTTGGCCATAAACATTTTGGGATGTTTATAGATCATACAGCAAAAACCACAATGCTCCCACTGGAATGTGACCTGCCACTCTCTAAAGTTGAAGAGAGACCAACAGTGAAAATGCCCCAACTTCCCTTTCTTGCCAGCAGAGGCTTTTCACAGCTTTCCTCATAATTGCACATAAATTATGTACTTCCTTCAAAGACAAGCTGTCCAAAACACCACATTAACAGCTCGTGCATCTTCTTTTCTTTCACCTGCTGTGCTCTTCTCTGGACCAACATTCACCTCCTAATGCGATGACTACACAATGCTCCTTTCTTGGATTTTTTTTGTTTGATTCAATCTCTGTTCCCTACGACGAGATTTCCTCTTCATTAATTATCCTGAATTAACGTCAAGCGGTCATAGTGTAGTACCCAGGATCTATCATCAACAGCCAAGTAATAGCAGGAATTATGACTTCACATGCCCACATCTTACAAGATACAAGAAAACAGAAATTTAAATAAATTCTTTTGAAGTTATGCCCCCATGCAGCAGCTCGTGGTGCAAAGACCATCAGGATGGAAGTTTTGCTACAATGAGTTGCAGCAAGTGCCATTTCATTTCATAGTATAATTTTATTTAATTTAGCCTTGCTTTTCACATACAAAAGAGTGCTGTCAATATGTCCTCCTCCTTTTGGCTGCTGATTGCTTTTTGTATCAAGTATTGGTGGCACAACTGATTTTCACTGAGTTGTCTCTCTTGTTAGGTGAAGCAGCAGGCAGAGAGCAACTCCACTCTTTCTCTCCTAGCTTAAATTTGGAGATCCTTCTCCCAGCCTGTTGCCAGTGCTAAGCAAGCTGTGCCAGTTTCAGCTTAGAATTTTCCAGAATTTCCTCCTCCAGTGCAGGTGGACTTCTGCTTCCATATTACCTACAGCAACTCCTCTGAGACGGGGCTTTCTCAGTGCATCATCTACTGGTGGGCCAACATATCAAGCATATTGAAGTTAGTGCCACAAAAGAAGAGAGCCTGTCCAACCTCATTATCCTGGGCTACATCATTTACAATTAGGAGACGTATATCACAGACAGTGAAAGCTAAGGGACTTACCTAATTTGCATGCAGTCATGAACACTAGTTAGACTTCCTCCCAAGCTACTTACGAATTTAAGTCTGTGAGTTTGGAATTAAATATTACTTTGGAAATAGGAGCATAGCCTGAAAATAACAGATGAGAGATTCTAATACAGAAAAATCAATGATAGTTACCACACAATCATGCTTTCAGGAAAATGAGCCCTCCATCTCCTGCTGCATGTAATCAACTGTTAGATATGTAGCAACTCTCTGCTTACAATATAGCCAGCCAATATCAATATTAATTAGAGTTGAGGAAGCGGCTTGTAACAAAGAATTCATTTGATGAGTTCCATGTATTTTGCAAATGTCACTGCTCTCTTAAATTCATAATTTTTCATTATTTCACAGAATATATACTTTCTTGCCAGCTAACTAGTGTTGGAATTGTTACTTAATTAATTGTGGTTTGTCACAGAGATCATTTAAGAAATCTTCTCTTTTAATTTTGCTTTGTATGTTATAAACAACTCCCATAGAATACAAGTTTTAAATGAGTTTATTGGGAGAACAGGAGCTTTCAAGATGAAAATGAACATTCTGTGAACATCTGCATACACATATTTTGAGTAATTGGGGAAAACGCACAGAGAACAGAATGATATGACTAAAAACAACACACTAAAATGCTGTGGAACATTCTGAGGAAATTTTTATTGCATTTAATAGTACCAATTCCAACCATATTCTGACGAACAAAAATTAAACTGTCAAAGGAAGGAAATACCTGCAAAATAGTGTTTCTCAATTGTTTTACTGTTTACAAGGTCTTTCACAGCCTCTGAAGTCCTGCCAGGGAATCCTAGAGATCGCCAGGAAGCCAGAGGCAGCCACAGAGAAGCCCCTTATCTCTAAGCCAGCTCTTGGTCACTATCATTTGCTAATTGGCAACATATTCCCAAGCGATTCACACTACAGATTTTGTAACTGAATTGAATATTGCTGTTTAATCATACTGAAACCACAGAAGTACTTTCAGGCAGGGCTTGGAAAACCGTTAAAGCCTTATGTTGCATTAGATTTCCTAGCAGACCTATGCAGAGAACGTGCAGATCTCGGTCCTCTCTTGCTCGGCGCCTGTCCCTTCCCCATACTTAGACTTCAGAATCTGAGGTATGGGCAGATGAGTACAGTTCCTAGAAAAGTATCATCAGACTTGCAGGTTGGAAAAAAAAAAGGAGGGAAAGAGAATATAATACCTAAGATTTCCACTGTTTCAAAGAAAAAGTCAAATACACAGCAGCCAATTGTGCCAGAGCACAAACACTTCAGAAGTGCAAAGTCTTGCAATCACAGTCCACCTTACAAAGTATTTGACTTGTTCCAAGATTTAAATAAAAATATCAATACTGAAAATGTTTTCTATTCTGTTTGTATTTGAGAACAGTCAGCAGCACTTTGAGATTTAGAAAAACTACAGTTTTCAGTCAATTTTTATTTTGAATAAAAATATCCTGCATCACTCAGCAGACTTCTGCACTACTGATAGTTTTTCAGAAAGACAACTTCCATTTACAAAAAATGGACTCAAATATATGTATTCTTCTCAACTCCTCACATCCTAAAGCATTCTGCAATTTATTTCCCCACTTTCATCTGCTGAGATTCAGAGCAGCCATGGTGTGATCATATGTTTTTTCAAGAATAGCTGATGAATACCTGAAAACTCTCCCACTGTGGGACATTCTGTTTCCTCAGGAATGAAAAAAGCAGCCAGAATGACACATTTTCTATTTCTAAAAATAAACTAAAAGGCCAGAGAAATCAATGAAAAAAAAAAATCATTGCTAAAACAGCACAAAACACAGAATACCAATTACATTTTGGCAATGTGACTAATGAGAGAGCCAGCTAATTACCTGATAAACTTTTTAGCAAACAATAATCTGATGGGCAATGTCTACTTCCTTTCTAACACTGCCATTTTTCATAATGAAAAAGCATAACAGATAACATGATAAAATCCCTCCCTACCTAACTGCGATTTTGGTTCTATGCTGTTAACCATCTGAAGACTCGAACTAGCTAAGAGGATTACTGCTGGATAAGGAAACTGAAAGAAGGGGGTTGTCTGGGAACAGGTTGATCTTTTCCCTGTATTGCCTTACGTGAAAAGGTAATTTAATTTATGTGGCCTTCTCTGCAAGGATTTCCTATATTTCGCTGCTGTCCTATTTGGAACTGTCCTGGGAAGTAGGAAAGGAAAGGATCTCTCTGTAACCCCCACTATTTTGCACTGGAATTCACTTCCACATCCAAGGCTCCCCCTGAATTTGATAATCACCGAATACTACAGAATAAAAAGGAGGTTAATTCAACCCACACATGCTGTTCCAGAGAGATGTGAGTAAGGGTAAGTTTTTCCTTTTGCAGATCCCAGTGCCCTGCTCTGACCCATGAACTCAGACACATAGGAATAGTTCTACCAGTTGGGGGATTTTTCAGAGCACTGTGGATATCAGCACAGATCTGCTGCCTTCATTTCTACAGGTGTTGCGACATTGGGGTACAAGCATTATTGTGATCTATAAAAAATACCTGTTATCATGCCCCCTCCAAAGACATAAAATTAATTGTTCTGAATAATTCCTCTCTAATAGGGATTGATTTGTCACTAATCCACAGGCCCACCCCACCCTGGCCCAGGAGTGTGTGTGTATTGGGGAAGCAGGGGACCAAGCCAAAAGTGGCTTGAAATCTACAGCCAAGTAGAAGCTCTGAAAACCTCAATTGTTACACATTTCTAAATGTTATTAAAAGTCAAGTTGCAGAAAGGACATGTAATATCATGTAATACACTAAAGTATGAAAACTCTTTGTAAATAACATTGTTCCATCATTGCTCTGTATTCCTCTGTATCCTGCTGTCTTTTGGAAGTTCTTTCTGCGCATTTGTGCGGCATACAGCACTCTGGGATCCTGGTCTATGGCACGAACATCTAAATAGTGTTTTACCAATGCACATTATAATATGGCTTCTTGGGTATCTAAAGCATGCTGCAATTCTCTTTTATTTCTGCCTGTCTTAAAAACTGAGATTTCACTAAGTTGGCAATAACAATTAAGAGTAGATATTGCAGATCAATATACATTTTTATCACAATAGAGATTCCAAACAACAACTGTGCATGAAAGGTAAGGAACTTCAGTAGAAATCTTGCCCTGCATGGTAAACAAACAGCTGTTTATCATTGGCCTAATTACCAAGTTAATGAGATACTAATTTCTATATTCATAAAGTATGCATGAGCAAGCATAAGCATATGCAAAGCAGAGCATAGTGACAAATTTAATAAATAAAATAACAAGGTATTGGTAAATAAACATTAATGATCTTTAAACCTAAGAATCAGGTTATGTTTTATGGGAAGCTTGCATGAGTAAGACATAATTCTAGTAAGTCTAGATGTTTGTATATTAACAATATTGAACAAGAACGAAGTACTTCATTTAGAAAGGAAAAATAGCAAATGTACAAATATAAGCTGGGAAATAACTGTGCTGGCAGCAGCACTGAAGAGATGTTTGGAAGTTATAATACAGCACCAAAATAAGTCAAATTAATAATATGCAGGTGCTGCAAGGAAAATTTTCTGGGAGGTCACCGAGAAGTACAAGCAGTAATTCTTCTCTCCTCTGACGATGTCACGGCTGAAGTGCTTCATTAGGAAAGAGCTAGAGGATTTATTGAGAATCCAGAGTAGAACAACAAAAATGCTAAGAGGTTTGGAAAAAGTAGGCTTTGCAGAAAGGTTTAAAAACATGAATTTTTCCACTTAGAGAGTAAAAATGTGAAGAGTACACTGTAAATTCTTCAATTACATAAAATATTGCAATGAGGAGTATAATGACTGATTTTCTCCCTGCTTCCCTGAGGAATTATGAATACTCACTGACAGCAGCGGGGACTTAATG
The DNA here is from genome assembly GCA_013398295.1 of Chionis minor. Classification (NCBI taxonomy): domain Eukaryota; kingdom Metazoa; phylum Chordata; class Aves; order Charadriiformes; family Chionidae; genus Chionis; species Chionis minor. The sequence continues at coordinate 543,128 of VZSF01002834.1, forward strand.
TATTAGGAAATCTATTCAAGCACTGGACATTTAAGCACTGTAACAGCTTATCTATGAAAGCTCTGAAACCCTTGCAACTGGCAGGTTTTTAAGAAGCAGTATGACAACCATCTCCCAAGAGCGTCTTCCATTAGAGCAGGAGGATGAGATCAAATAGATGACTCCTGCATTTCCTCTCCAGTCCTTCACTTCTGTGATTGGCCATTGTTTGCTGATTCTGTATATATGCAAAGTACAGTGAAATAGCTCCCTAACACCTATCTGCTACAAAAACTGGAATATACCAGCTTCCTCAGCCATACGTCCGTGTATCCCACCTCTGAGGAAGCAGCGCATTTTTTAGGAATATTGTCTGTGAGATACAATCTACTCCTTGCAAATATACATGGTTCCACGAACCATGTCACTGAGACAGCACAGATATCAATTCTGAAGTTTCCTCTTGCTGACTGGTGCAGATGTTTCAGTAGGACAATCGGTGTATTGCCACAACTTTATTAGAGAGCATGAAAAATGAAGAATGTGAAATCAAAGGGTGTGAGAGCTCAGGATCATGTCAATTCTGAGAACGTTCAGCCTGAGAACGTATCAGCAAAAACATGATAAAGACCAGCTCTTAAAAATAGTTGTTTCCCCTTTCTGTCCCACTCCTCCCAAATTTGTTTTAAAAATAATCTATGACAAACTGACACTGTGCACAACATTACAAATCCTGGCCTGTCAGGGTAAGCCTGATACCAACCGGCTACCATACGCCTAAAAATAGTTGGAAGTTCTAGAAAATGCTAGAACTGGGTCTGGTTTCATCTTTGTCCTTGTCCTTTTTAAGGAAGAATGGACAGCCATGGGTCCTGCTTACATGGAGATGGTAACTGCCCCCCAAAATTATTTAACTAAAAAGGATTTTTTGGTTGTATTGAAGATGAAGGGTTTGACACAATTTTCTCTGGGAAATCCAGAGCTCCGCATCATCCCTTCTCATCCATTATCCAGGCTTAGCCTCCTTCTCTAGGACAAAGGGAGTTCAATTCCCTCTTCTGCTGACAGAGGAAGGGAAAGAGAGAGTAAGTCTATGCCTCTCACATCATGCTATAGTGTTACTGAAATATCAGTAGGTTCATCACCTCAATAATCTATTTCTGTTTTATTTGGAGTCTTTACCATTTTTTGGTTTGGCTGCTAAACAGAAAAATACACTGCACACACAGATTTGCAAACTGCAGGCTATGGATTCTCACATAATTAGCTACCTACTTACAAGTAGCTGCATTTTTTCAAAAGTTATGTGACTAATGGTAGTTAATAATGGGGTGTTGGTAGTTCCTTCACAGCTTCAGCTGAAACTAGCTCTGTATTACAAACCTTTTTTCTCCCTGTCAAATTCTCCCCTTATTAAAAGGACATTGCATCTTGGAAAAATTCTGGAAATCAGTCAGATTTATTTTTCTAACCATCATCATCATTTCAGTGACAGTGCTATTTAAAGTAAAGCTTAGATAGAGATTTTTTTGGTAAAAACTTAGAATCTCTTTTTCAGTAAATATTTTGACTCAGATAAAAGGATTTAGATGCAAAGTCCTTATACTATACAACAGGTTACATGTATAACGCGTTTTGTGCATTGGAGAAGTCCCACAAATATCTTAATATCATGTCAAAATTCTAAGCTTTATTTCATTAAGATTTTACTTATCAAAAAAATAAGTAGACTTTATACCTACATTTCTGCAATATTTAGTCAAGTAGCTAACAACTGGATAAACATCAATAAACTATTCCAAATATTTTCACTTTCCTTTCAACATTTAGGACATTTTTATCTTAAGTGAAAAAAAATCATATGGAAACACTTTTTAGATTCCCATCATGCTGTTAGACAGAAAGACTTTCTAACTTTTAAAGTCCAGTTCTGGTTTCAATGTCACAGTGTTCATTCTGTATTTTTTGATGCATGGAAGTCTTGTACTCAGCCATGCCACAGCTTTCTTGATAGAAGTTACGAGAAAAAATTTACTTGTAGAAGATGGAAGATATGTTGATCTTCACTGGTTGTTGCAGTTCTCTGGATCTGAGGGATTTCTGCATTTTTCTTTGCCCCTTTCAGAAGGTCTCAAACACAAAAGTTTTATTTATAAAAGAAAAAAAAAAGGTATATTTTTGTGTGGCTATTGTTTTGTTCTTTCATTCTTTAGGCTGCCTCCTAGTGATCCGAAATTGCCTTTCTTGCTACATTCCCTTCAAAATTTTATCTTAATTTAATATAGTCATTCTCCAACTTAATTGAAGTTCTAAAGTTGAGCATCACTAATCACAATAATATTTCATGCTCTTTTCTTTTTCATTTATGTGCTTCTCAATCTTAAATAAACGGTTAAAATTATAGGGATAATATAATTTTAGGCTGAAATTCCCCCCAAACTACTTACAATGTTACTAGCTTTAAAATCAACATTTAGTTCATTCCTTATCTACTTCTTTTTATGGCTAAGAAGATGACATGGAAATGTTAGAGCAATCACATTTTCCAGCTATTTCTCTGTGTCTCACATTTTCCAAAGTTGATTTTCATGTTTTTATGTGTTACCTGAGATTTCCTGGGGACTGGGCACCATCTTCCTACTTGGCTGCAGTAGTTTATTTTTATTCAAGCTACTTGCTATTCTCTAAGCTTTCTGCCTCAGCTTAGCACTGTGAAGGATCCTGCACAATCTCCCTAAATTCTCCAGCTATTAGACTGTCTTCTGCTTCTTTTGTGAAAGGTGTATCCCCAACCCAGCATCACTTCCATCTTGACTGTCCTCACCCTGCCTTCAGACAATTGTCAGTCTGCTGCCATTTCCTACACCCTAGATGAAGCTACTACCAGTCTTTTCCCTATTAAAAAACCAGTAAACCTAATCACTCGACCAGAACCTGAAGAACAGTGGTAGTGACGGTTGTTCATTGCTTACTATTGTATATTCATTTTGTATATAATTGTCTGCAATGTTGGAAGAGTGAGCCTGTGACTCCATTTCATATGGCCCACAGCAATGTGAATTGTTCAGAAATTTCCGGGTGTCACCAGGAGTCAGATGCAGCCCCCTGATGTGTGTCTGTGCCCCCCTTGCACCCTTCCCATGGGTGATTGCGTGAGAGCCAGAATTTGGCCCATGTCTCCTTCCAGGAAGCTGCTGTGATGTTCAAGCCCCCTGCACCAGCTTCCCTGCCTTGCAACTTCTGTCTGGCTACGTAAAGCCCATACATTTTGTTGTGAAGTAGAAAAGAAACTGCGGTGCTGTGCTGACATGCTGAGAGGTGTTTGCACTGCAGCAGAAGAGGAAAAGATAGAAATATGTAGATGGGCCTTCCCTCACCTCAGAGAATCAACAATGGATAATGTTAAAGCATGGATCAATATGCAATCTGCCACAAATGTCTGGTGGCTCATGAAGACCTTGGCAAGGAAGGAAGAATTTCCCTCCCTTGCTTTAGGGAAAGTGTTGATATAAAAACAATTGCCAAAACCCCATCATCCAACCATCTGAAATCGATCCTTTCATGTCAGCCAGTGCTCTGGATTCTCCAAAAAATCAACACACCATTTCTAACAATTGATCCTATGCAGTACAAAACTACCACGCCAGTCTGTCTTAAAACACACCTTTTCTAAAATGTACAACAACAAAAATCTAACTCCCTATAAGGAAAGAGGAGAAGTAAGACACATTCTCCCTCTTCTGAAATTTTGTCTAGAGAGTCTGATCAGGTTGGTCTCTCCATGAACCTCAGTGGAGCCTAACCAAGATATGGTGGTTCACAGGACTGGAGCAGCTCATGGAGCCAGTGTCTTTGACTGTAATCCCATTCAACGCAGGGATTTCATTGATCAATGCTTCTAACACATTTGTGTTTGCTCCTTCTCTTATCATTCTGATCATTCTCGTTCATTCTGATCGCTGCATTATGGAACACCTGACTGTCATTTAGGGAGTTTTTCTGGTTTTATATCATTTCTATCTGTTGCCACATTTGTCGGTGAATTTCAAAAGACAGTTATAATTATTTATAGAAGGTGATGGTTTACTGAATTTTTTTCCATTTCGGTTGCCAGAGATCTTGAGTGAGTTTGTAGAATTGCTTTTAGACCAAGCTCTGGCAATACAGTGTTTAGTATGGGTTACCTGAACATTATCTAAACAATAATAGTAGATGTCTGGCAGAAAGCCAACAAAGGTAATGCAGGCCAAGTCCATCTGCAGAGCAGTAATGATCTAATGACTAAAACTGAGAAATGCAAGGAAAATCTGGGACCCCAGACACAATTAAGGAGTAAGCAGGCTGAGATGCAGAGGAGTAACCCCCAAGGGAGACAGGCAAAAGAATGATTAATATCGGTATGTGTCATGCTTGATGGGACCAGTGGCAGCAATTACACTAGTGATTCTAAAATGGGGGCAGGGGCATATGGTTGCACATAAGGCTCAGAAGTGTTATGTCCAGATATCACCTAGATCATTGTAAAATAGTACCTTTAATGATTGCACCATGAGCTGTCCAGGAATACACAGGCATGGAAAGCACTATGAAGTTTGTTATGCCAAAATTGCTGCACTGCTATTACAAATACAATTTTTACAGTCCAAATTCCTCTCTGGCTATTACAACAAAAGCATCTGTTCAGTGTTGCTACTCAAGACAAGACTGCCTGCCCTTTAAGTGAATGAGATTTTCGGAATAAACAATCAGGATGATTATGCTTTCCACTGCTGCGGGGATTTTTATTTACTTCTGCAGCATATTAATATAGACAAGAAAAAACCCAGATAAACATTTTTTTGGTTGTACTAGATGGCAAAAGTATATAATTACATCGCTCAGAATCTCATCAGCTCCCATCAGTCTAAGCTACTTTATGAACATATTTATAACTGCCGAGTATAGAGCAATTACAGGAAAACATACTCCTTTCTGAATGCATCTGCACATTTACTATGGTCTGATCTAATTAAAGTCACTTCCATTAAAGTCAACTGGAGTATTTCCACTCTAGGTTAAGGCAAAGACACAATAGGCACAAGAGGACCCCAGATCCTACAGCCAAAGCTTCTATTTTAACCAAATAAGAGTATTTCTGGAAATGATCTGAAACATGACCTGAATACAAACCTCAGCTGAGACAGCAAGTTATTTGGCTTTATTTTCTCAGTAGGAGTCAAAAATCTTCCTATTTAGTGTGGGGTATCATGCAGAAAACTGTACTCCAAACAAACACCATTTGGGGACAGGAAATTAAGGGAAAAACCAAAGATCAAAGCTCCATGTTTTCTGAGAGAGACAGTGATGTATTTTAGGGTCTCCTGTGCCCTAAAATTAGTGCTCTGTCAAGGACTAGTATCTGGAAGACAACTGAAAACAAACCTTGTGTGCAGTCTGATAAAGTTATTAAGATAGACTTCTGCTTTTTAATGTAGAAAAAGAGAAAAGATCTGAAGCACTTTAAAAGTGAAAAGTTAACATGACAGGCAAGTTTAACACGCTTAATTCATAACTCCATATTAAATTCATATTGATTTTTTTCTCACCAATACTCCCTTTATCTAAACAACCTTTGATTGTGAAAAGCCTGGGGACACTGCCAAAGACCACTTCATTAATATATTCAATAGGAATTGTTAGCTCTCACAAATACAACTAGTTTATGTTTATTTCAGGACAAAAGGTGCAACTAAATATTGCAGCTTGAGCCAACAAAATTGGGCAACAAAATTTGCATCAGAGATTTGTCAAGAGGCAAAATGCCTTTGCTCACATGACCGAGAATACTTCGCAGAAGTTTTAATAGCTGAGCAGAAACTACACACGGTGTCATTGACTTCAAAGGCCTTTCAGCTACTTATATTGAAGGAGAAGCTTTGTCTAACGTGCTGGATTTGTTTTCTTTAAAGGAAAATCCATGGAATGTGTCTATTGACCAAATGTCAAGGTAAGTACAGATGGAGATTTTTCCTTTACATTCTAAGCCAGATTTTTCAATGACAGACTTAATTCTAAGTGTAATTAGAGTGGAGTAGTTAGTGACAAAGCAAGTCCTTTGTCTTAAATAACTAGATTGGTGAGTATCTTTTAATGAAGCCAATTTGATCTTTAGTTTTCAAAATTAGGTAGGCAGAGAGCATATATGTACTATGTCAAAACACAGGGCTGAGCACAGAGATTAAAAAAGAAAAACAATTTTGGACCATATTAAGAAGACAGGGTAATTATATTTAAGGAATTCAAACTTGTAAAGGCTTTAATGACAATTTAACATTACTTTTCAGGACATATCAGTATCTTCCATTTTCTTTCTCTGTACACTACTAATAAAACATTCATAACATTAAGTACACAGGCAGAATTTGAAGGAGATATAATTAACTGCCTGGCACACCAGAAAAAGAAGAGCTTCTCTGGTTCCTCCAGAAAGAAAAGGAGAGCCCAACTAATTATATGAGTAGACAGTCATGAGCATGAGAAAGCCACTTTATCCTTGAAAACACCACTTCAGAGCGAACAAAAACTATCACAGTAGTGACACAGACTGAACCCGCCTAAGAGAAACCAAGCGTTTCACTGGGAAAAAGAAGGAAAAGAGGGCTGGCACATGAGCACCAACTCCAAAATGGATACAAGTTGGTACAGGATGTTTAACAACAACAAGCAGAAAAATTCCTCTTTCTCTTTCTGCTTGTCTCATTTATCTTACATTTGAAGGGATTTCTGAGTTCAGGGTGTTTTGCCTTTTTCTTCTTTTTACTAAGTATCAGGTAAAGTTAAGTCTTATCAACAAAAATTAGGTAAACAAATACGTAGATAAGACAGTGAGCTGTATGATTTGCATTCTTATACAATCACATCACACAAGCCAGATTTACATTTAAGTGCTACAAACCTAAAGAAATAAGGAAAAACATAGAAAGCACAACCAGAAAGCTGCTTCCCTCTTCTATGCATACCTCTACACACCTACAGTTTCTTGATAGCTTTGACATTATTTCTCAGAATTGCTCTAGCCTAATTATTTTAGTTACACACACTAAACCACCAACTTTTCCACAATTTCTGAGTAGCAGTGATTTCCTACAAATTTCCACCAGAACAGACCGTAACTCATGACTCCTTACAGCAGGGAACTATCCTACTCTCACATTGTCAAAAATTACATAAGACAATTTTGCCCAGAAAGGAAGGATATCTCATGCTTAAGACTAGATTGATAAAAGCAATAGGGTTGAGTTCCTGCCTATTTCACAGTCTTTCAATATGGCCTGAGGCAAGTAGTTTAACCTCTATGTATTCACTTGCTATGACTAAAATGAGTATAATAACACTTTTTTCCTTTATTTTTTGTCTGCCTTGCCTTTGGGTGTTCTCCACCAAGGCATGTTTTTCAGTTTGACTTCACTCCTGCTAAAGTGCACACACTTCAACAGAATTACCCATGTACTTGCTGTTGCACACATTTAAGGCAACCTGCTGCACTGGGAAAAGCACCGACCCCAGTAAAGCTTCAAAAATACTGTGATAATTATAAATAATATCTGCTCATCAATACCCTTCATGGTTATCACGTACTAATTTCTATAAAGGACTTATTGAAATATTTATGCCAGTGATAGTCCTCTATTATAAAAAGGAGTCTAGAATCGCAGCTGAGAACTGTGATATTTTAAAAACACTCTTAAGCTTTGTTTCAGTGGTTTCACATACTGTAGCAAAGTTACATGGGCTCTAAGTCTGCAGAAGCAAGGCTCTAATAGGTAAGAGTACTAAATATCCTAGAAAGCGACCAAAGAATCATTAATTTAACAGATCTAAAATGTCTTGCACCAATAACTGCACCTTGCAAAGCAAAACCTAAAAGGTTTACATTTGGTGTACTGTCAACATTGTGTGAAAACACCTTTTCATAGAGAAAAAAGACTTCCTATAATATAATATTTTAAGTAGTTATTATTAATGAAATACTGTTACTTCATTTTATTGATATGACTAATTTAATGTGTTAAAAATAATACATTGTAGGAATCATTCAACTCTGGCAGCAGCAGAAAAGGTGTTTACACAAAGGACATTTTTTCAGACTAACAAAAAATGAACGCGTGGCATGTCTCTAGCCTTCAGGTTAATTCCTGACGCAGAATATGCATTACTTTATTTTTTCTCTTCTTTTCTTATAATTGGTTTAGTTTGTAAACAAGCTGCAGTATCATTCAGAACAATATTTGGTATTCACAAAACTCATTTACTAGTTGACAGGGACTGTACCACTGGCCATCATTGCTGCTAGTACTAGAGTTCTCTAGTGCTTTACTGCTTTTTTAAGCACGCTGCCCACACAAGCATTTTTTCCTCACTCTCCCCCTCCTGTGCTACCTCAGACCAAACGTCTTTTGTCTCTCCATTTTCAGTGCCCCATAAAACAAATCTGTTGTCAATCTGAGGACACCTGGAATGAACTTAGCAGCGGATTCCTTGACCTTTTTAACACATGGGGGTCAAAAATCACCATCAGCAGTTGGAGAGAAAAAAGTGAAAGATCAAAGTCTTCCACTCCCACTACTGTTCTTGTTTTCCTTTGTTGATATGTGCACTGCTGACAGAAACCAGCAATTTTTATCTCAAAAGTGCAAATATTTGATAGGAAACTGAGGCCAGATGTATAAACCTAAAACAAACAGCAAATATTTCTGTGATTCTTTTAACGTCACTAGAAAAGGTCCTCTTTAACAAACAAAATCTTTCTCCTGGAGGGTTTGTAAATCAAACATTGTAGCTTTTATTAGCTGATACACTGTTGATACTAAATAAGAGTCGACTTTAAGCCCAAGAGCAACTGCATAGACCTCTTTCATTGTTGAGCTGAGATATGCAAAAAGTAAACACCATAAATCATGAAAACTTTGCTTTGTACAAGTATTTCATACAATAATATACAACATTTTGGTAGACTAGGCAATGTTAGGGTTTTTTTAATACATTTTTTAATAAGTCTCTCTGCAAATCTATATCTTACAGAAAATTACTTGTTTTCTTTTACTTTCCTTGAAATAAACTTTTTCTCTTTTGTTTTCTAACTATTATTTTTCTCTGTTGACCTTTATGTGGCCCAAATTTTAGAGCAATGTAATGAAAATGCCTCCAAGCATCTTAACAGTTCCAAATTGTTTATATTCCAAACCGACTCCATCCCAAATCAAATGTCAATATATATTTGGTCTTTTAAAAAGGCACAACATTCTTTTTGAGGTATGTTCTGAGAAGTATTGAAGAAAGAGAAGAATAAGAGTACAGAATCAAAAGAACACAGATTTGATCTACAGTTGTACCCAATTTGTCTTGTAAAGTCAGACACTGAATTCCCTCAGCTGTTCCCATTTTTTTGCAACTGAACACAAAATTGATTGAGTAGCAGTTGTGAAGGTGCCACTGAGGAAGCAGCTGATAAAATTTTAGGGCACCTATCACAGTATCAGCGAGGTCCCCTCTGATACAATTTTAATGTAAAGGCCCTTATTTCCTTAAAACCACTGTCACATGGAGTGACACAGTCTCTAAATGTGCTAATAATCCAGGGATCTTATTTATGTTCGAATAAAAATTCTATCCATGCAACTACAGTTAAGCTGACTATGCATGAAAATAGCATGATTTAGGATTAAGATTTGTCAAGGATTTGTTGTTTGGTGGCACATGTATCCTTGGAGAAGCCAAAGCATTTGTCCGTGCCCCTTACCCTCTTGGTACAGAAACTAGGAAGATGCTGCATGCCATCTCCTAAGTGACTACTGGTAAAGACCAAGGCCTCTGGCTCAAGAAAATTCCATGCAAGTGGACCCAATACCAATGCAGGGGTCACAATATGTGTCTAATTAATTAAAAGAGTGCAATCCAAGAAATCACCCAGTTGTTGAGTTCCCTTGACACACTGCTTACATGATACCTACAAAATCAGCCAATGTACGTTATGAAGAGCTAACTCTTAAAATGTGTTTTTTAAGTCAAAGTATCAAAACAGCACATGTTGAAAATCACTAGATGATTTATCAACTAACCAAAATATCTGAACAAGTCCTTAGAGAATCTTAAGGCAGAGGCAATTTCCACACCAACTTAATCAATCCCCACTATGATTTCCATGATTTGATGTTTTTAGAGAATTTTGATCCAGTCTTAATTCCCATAGCTTTACCATCTGCATGACATTTTTATGAAAGGTAATTTTATCCCCTCTGCCAAACTGTTAAATATTGTCATGGGATGATTTATTAGTTTCCATGACTCCCGACAATATTTTATTCTCCCTGAGTTTTCAGCTGGCAGAGCCAAGTTCCTAATTTTATCAATTGAACGCACTGAAACTATTCATTAATAAAAGATTCTAATCTACCTGTTCCGTGACTCAAGAACAACACTTGCTTTTCAGTCCCCAGCTGACAACCTCATTCACAAAAAGAGGAAGAGGAAAAAAAGTTTTTCTGTGTGATAGATATCTCTCCAAGTTAAGAACTCTAGGTAGAGCTCCCCCACTTTTAGTAAGTAAATTCTTCAGAAGTATGAACATATCAGAAGTCTAATTGCTACAATGTGTTGGAGAGATGTAATATTCAATTAAGCTCTAAGCTTTTTAAGAGGACCAAACTCATTTTACTCTTAAAATTCTACCCAGAGTACTGATGATCTCTAATGATCATAGTGCAGCGATTAATAAAAGTAGCAATGCGCCCGGCAGCCTAAGCGCACACAAACTCTTTCTGCTTTAGGGAAGCCTGAAATGCACAACAGTGGATTCTTTCCAAACGTATTTATCAGAAAGCTGTTTATCTTCTGTAGTAGAGCTTGATTCACAGTCATTCCATTCGTGTCAATGAATGCAGCACAAGGCCTTTAATACTCCCTGGTTGGGAGCTAATGCCTTTAGCTTTCCATTAGGTAATTTGAAAGACCTATTCATTTTTTTTTCACAGGCAGCTAACTAATTGTTTAACACTTCATTTCAATACCACTAACACTTACTAAGGGATTGACTTCACTAAGTGAACAATCTCAGCTGTCTCAACATTTCATCGTTACCTGACACATATAGCTGTGTCGAAATCAATGAATCACAGTGAGGTAGGTCTATCCCCTTGAGCATTTTTTTTCCACATCTAGTTCCAGTGCTCTTCTTTATTGTTCAATGGGAAACTTCCAAGACCTATGGAGAGTATGATATACTTGTTTTTTTACCCTCATTTCTATACTGTTCTTCTACTCAAATTACAGACCATCAGCTCTCCATTTCAAGAACAAGGATTGCATTTCAAAATGCTTCCCTTCTGATGGACCTGCAAAGGCAGCACAAAAAAGACTAAGTTTCTTCCTTCCCTTTAGCCTGCAAAGACAATCAGATGCCATGATGAGAGGCAGAGTGTAGGAAAGGCAAATTGTTTTTTTTTTTTTACCCCCCAACTTGGCAGAATTCATTCTCTTCCAACAAAATTCTATCAAATATACCAAGGATATCAGGGAAAAATTCATGAAAGTTTTTAGGATGAATCAGTGAACACATATTGAGTTCAGATTTCTGTTGGCATCAGCTTTGACTATGAAAAATACTAAATCAAAGCGTAGTCATTCCAGGCATGCTTTAGAAGTGAATGATAGAATTTTATCTCCTGACCTGTCTACCCCACAGACAGCAGTATAAGGAAGTTCCTAGTAAAAGATACAAAAGCACATAAGAAACAAAACATCATTAAATTTACACTAACTTTCTTTCAGTGCCTCCACTAAACACTACAAAAGGGCCCTACCAAGACTCAGAACATGCAATTTTTGTTGCCAGCCTGTTTAAGCGTGGTGTCTTTGCAGCTTCTGCCAATCTGGAGAAGTTATTGTCCCTTCATTGACAACTTGCTGGTTTCTCAAATGTATCACCAAAGGGTATTGCAAAAAGTTACTTGCTTTGAATCTTTTTGAATCAATTTTGCAGTTGAATGTCAGGATTAATTCTTTTTTTACACTACATAGCTCATCAGTACTGCACAGGTAGTGTGTAACCTTATTTTTGGTATAACCAGGTTTGCATTATACTGTTTAAAACAAGCAAAAATACCCCAAAATAACCCACCCACAAAAAAACCCCAAAAACAAACAACAAAAAAACAACAACAAAAAAACCCACAAAACCACAAAGGAAAAAAACCACTAACAGTCTCCTGCAAGGAAAATAATCAGATGACAAAAAACTGGCTCTGGAACCTTTTTAATATTAGCTTTAGTGATCTAAAACATCAAGTGAGCTTTGTCTTTCCAGAGGAATGTTAGCTGAGGAAGTAAAGCTGGTGTTTGCCTGTAGGATGCCTGTCACTGTGGTCTCTCCAGGGCAGCTCTGAACTCCTTTGCAAGTTTCATTTCTATGAAAAGCAGAAGGGGACCAAATCTCAAATAATCAGTTGGTTTCATATGCTGAGGATCAACAGTCACCTTTCTAGTCAAGTCTGAGTGAATTCCCTTGCCAGCAGAAAACAGGTGTCAACTTTAATCCTATAATTTCTGCTTCTTTAATGAATCTTATAGCAGATATAGTATACTTTGATGCTTTACTGTCAGAAGAAATTAGGCCTTTATACAATTCAAAGCTGGCTTCTCCCCATTTAGAGTTACAACATATTATTACAATAACTAAATAATTTTCCAACTTTTGTACTTTAACTTAAATCCCATTTAGGTACCTAAAGGCATCCCAGTTTACAAAGATGACTACAATTCAACTTGACCAGGAGCGAGTAACAAAAAAACCAGAAAAATTAAATAAATGCAAATAAATTACATAAACTCTTTTTGAGTACAGAATAAACTACTACTGTACTGAACAGCGGGTATATGGGTGTATTATCTTGGAATCTCATCATTATGATAGGCTTTTACAGTGAAATGGCAATGAAGTCTCATAAATCAGAACCAATTCACTTCCTCCATGACTGCAAAGCCTCTTGTTACTTTTACTGTCAGAAAAGAGTCACTTCATAGGAAATGGTAGAACCAGCTACATATGTTCAGCATTGTAACACAGAAATCACGTTATAAGATTACTATTGAGTTCTTTTAACTCAGACAAAGCCCTCTTGTTAGCAAACGATACTTTGTATTTGGCCATGATTTGTAAAAGGGGATAATATTTTCCATTTGTATCATAAATTTCATCACTGGATATGAAAGTCAGCTAGTACTTATTGGCTGCTTAGGTACAATATGATTCTTCAGACACAGTCTGGTTTTTTGGATACAGAGATGGAAATGCCAAATTAACTGATATTCCCCAAATATCCTCAACACCTCTGGAAGCACAGGGTAGGAAATCCAGTCTCCCTGAACTCCAGGCTTCTGTGCCTTCACCAGCAGAACACTTTCCTAACTTTAAGCACCTTTGTTATTTTTGAGATGAGAAGGATAGGGAAGAAAAAGAACAAACAAAGCTATAAAAAGAGGTCATGCATTAGTAAAAATATTAAGTAAACCAATTTTGAACGAGTCTTGGTTTAATTCTCTCTTCACAGACTTCATACTTTCCCAGAGTAAATTTTAAGAAATTAAAAAAATATCATCATGATGATAGTCTTCGGAAGCTGGACGTCTTTCGCCATAGTACACCTGTCTGGAGGACGAGGAATTAGAAGTCATTTACGTTATTTTACAGAACTTCTATATAAATAAAATGGGTTTAGAAGAGAATGTGCAATATCAAAAATCCAGCATCCAGTCTCAAATAACTCTGTTCCAGTAATTTTGAAGACTTTCATAAAATCCAGAAAACAAAGCTGAATCTCAATTAAGGACTGCTGAAGGGAGAATGGTATCCTGTAACACTGACATCTGGACTACTGCTAGCGCATGTAATGTATATCTGTCACTGACAGCTTATCAGGTTATACATAATTCTGAATCATTAGTCATGTTTTTCTCAGCAAGCACAGGAATCTGCAAACCAACATAGTCATAGAAGAAGTACCTTTGGAGGACAAACTCACTGACATGGAACCATCTTAGAAAGTAATCATAAGCAATTAATATAATGCAGACCATAAATGTCAATACAAATAGTTAAGTGCATGTCAACAAGCAGGGTATAGGCATAACTGACCTAGACAATCAACTTAATATGGCAAATGATAGATTTGCAAACATCTCCAGTATAGGATACATATTTAATCTTCACGTGCTAAAGATCCATTCGGAAAAAAGCAAAATCCAACGTAATTTCATAAGGGAGGAAAAAAAATATCTGTTCCTATTTCCATAGCCTTGTAAAAGAACTGAAAAATGTCCAAGAAGAATGCAGCGTGCCCCACCACAAACTTATTCAAGATGTAGCTAGCAGATAAAACCCTACACGTGACACCGACTGGTTAAACAGAGGCAGGCTCTACATGCCCTGTCATTTGATCATGATATAGATTGATCACTACTATTACTGGACTAGACTGTAATGAAAAGCCTTGTGAATGTGCTAAGACCATTTTAACAGCTCACTAGAGACCCAAGTGTGGAAGGAGCATGCCTAAGCCAAGTTCAGTCCATATACCACTATGAATAATGAACTGGTTTAGGCCCAAAAAAAAAAGGTAGATATTACAATGAGCATTTTTTTTCTGTCACTGGGATTTTTTTGAGAAATTCTGCTGATAAATCATCGGGAGTTTTAGGAGTGGGGGATATGTTTAACCATAACCAACTATAAACTGTTTTTTTAATAGTAACTTAGTGGAAGAGGCAGGAATTTATATAGGTTTTGGACAAAAAAATATGAGAGAGTCAAATAAAAGACTGCTGTAGAGAATCATTGTTTGCAAATGCTTGACTAGCACTGCTCTTAATTCCTTCTAAAACATGGCAGTTTTCTTTCCTGTAAAAACATAGTGAAATTGCTGTGGAGAAATGTACAGTGCATAGGCTTCCCATGTACATTGGGAGCATGACAGACATGAATATAGTTTAGGATAATGTTGGAAGAGACATCTTAAAAATGCTAGTTCATTTCTTTTCATAAGAAGCTGTAGTCTTAAATGCATTCATTTAATTATTAACATTTCCTGTTAGCATCTGAATACTCAAATAAAAACTTTAGAAATTACATACAATTGTACAATCAACTTAGAGCTATAGTTCTGCTTAAAAATCTTTCTTATGAAGCATATGCTTAAAAAAAGAAAGAGGTTATCAGAAGAACAAGACCCCCCAGACTATTCTCCCAGTGTCATTATCAGCTCATGTCCATGACAGAATTAATTCCTCAGTTCTGCCAGGAATGACAGTCTCATTATTCACATTAGAATCACGACAAAAAATAAGAAAATGTAGAGACCACCAAAAATTTTCAAAAATCAAAAATTGTTTCGGGGTGAATAGTGTTTTGTTTAAATGTTCAGATCATGTTATTACTTTATTAAGCAAAACTAAAAGTTGAAAAGGTTTTTTTTGAAATAGAAGTCAAAATATTTTAAACAAAAATACTACAGAAACTTTTAAAAAGTAATTTCAAATGAGCCATTTTATGAAAAGAAACATGTTCTTATTAAATATTTGGGTGTAGCCCAAACTGTATTTCTTATTGGAAATGCTAGAGTTGAAAAATGTTGCCCCGCTCTGCTCCTAGTATAGGGGAAAAAGCAGACACATTTGCTGATGGATGAAGTAGACTAGCAACACATAATGGTTCTGGGAAAGTCAGAAGATTAGACTGCAGTAAATGTATAGATGATACAAATCACATGATATTTGTGACGCATGTATGAAACAAACTGCCTGTCTCCTTTTCCCCAGAATAGACCAGATTGATAGTACTACATTTTCGTAATACAGTGTGTTAGAATTGATGGCTTTAAAGAACTGACCCATTTGGATTAATGATCCTTATCACACTTACACATTTGAACTGAAGCAGCATGCTTTATTTGCTGACAGCATTCAGAACTGAGATTATGATTTAATTTCGATCAGAGATTTTTTTATTTTTTTTTTGCCTAGAACATGAATTACACCAAGAGAAATGTTAAAAGAAAAAATAGCATATGGCTAATTGACTGGCTGAATAAACAACTGCCCTTTCCTTTTAAGAGCCTTCTACCGAATATTCACTTGATGCCTATTAGCAGCAGGCATTCATGGAGTCTCTGCTCATGGCATCAAAGAGAACGCAGGAAACATGTTAATGTTTGCCTCAATGCAGGGGAAGTGCCATTCTCTTAAATTTATCCCATAGTATCATGTGGATTAAAAGACAATTCAATGCATTTTCATATATATCCAATGAATACAGCCTAAACCAGAAAAAGGTTCCTTTACAGAGACGAAGGATTTGGGCCAAACCCCTTTCGTGAGGAATGTCTTAGAAACGGCCAGTTAGAGCAAAGTAAACAGCTTAAGTGTGGGCTCCCCCCAGCCAGCAGGAATGATTCATTAGGGGCCTTCAAGAGATAAGAGAGGTACTGACATGCTTGGGGATAGCAACTAAAATTACACACTCACTCTGCACTCCTCATACATTTGTCACCACCAGATACAAACATTTATGTCACTGATAGCAAACCACTTACCTAATTTGGCTATTTTGAACACCAGTGGAATTTAAGGAATATCATAGCAGCGTGTTATGTTTCTGCTAGAGAAAAGCTGTATCACACCTGAAGTGTTTTCAGGTGCTATCAATTAAATTGTACAATCTTTGCCTTCTCTCATCCCAAAAAGAGCAAGTCTCACTACCACACAAATATTCTTGATCACCACAGTATAATAAGGCACCTATAATACAGTGATTAGCTTGCTGTATAGTTAGCATGTGGCAGAAAATTCAATATTTTCATCTTAGGGCCAGTAGGAGTTGATGATCAGCACTTTAATTGTGTCTCTTCATTGCAAACTTTTGAATAATTCCTAATGCTAATTCCAATTTTCACACTTTCCTGTGAAATGAAATCAACACATATGAAATCTAACACATTGCAGCTTATGCCAGAACCTTTCTCTAAAACTTTGAGCAAAGTCAAGTAAAAGTGTATTTGAGAGATGAGGTTTAAAATTAGAATCATAGCATTTGACTTCTCACATTTCCAAATGGATTTCACCTACGAACACCAAACAGGATTTTCAGCCTTGCAGGATATATGACAAACATTTGTTGAGGAAGCTCATCTTGCAAATTCTTACCTATAAAGCAAGTTTGTTATGACTGTGGGAACTTTGTATTTACAAGGAAAAAATATAGTTCACTTTCAAAAAATCCTTTCAATTCAAAAATAAATAATGTGAACACTAAGTGTCTGTACGGTCTGGAGATGCTCTATGCCTTTAGTATTTGGGTGACATTTCCTGTGTATTTGCTTACTCTAAAGTATATTTGAATGTTGGAGGTTCTACAGTGTTCTCTTAAAATGCCAATACTCTGAAAAGTGACTTCAAAAGACAGGATTGTTGGATGTTTATTGTTTCTTAGTAGTTTTGGTATCAAATGTGCTCCAGTTCAAAGTTTAAAAAGATTACTTGATTTCTGATTGTTAGATCTGCAAATTGATCCTAATTCCAAAAGAGGCTCCCATTGCTAAAATTTCTATAGGATTTCAATGTTCTGTATTTTGTTGCAATGTTGCAATTATATTAAGTGGGCTGACACTATCGGTCAAGAAATGTGCAATCTATCAATATTATTTCTTGATGATGCAACATAGACAATAGCATCTACTCTATACCTTAAAAATCTATTTTAAAAACAGAGGCTATCTGTGTGTATTCTTGACCAGGTAAATGCAATTATTTGTACTGCGAGATATGGAATGAAAAAACACCGAACTTTGAAGATACTAAATGACGCAGCTACTAATTTTAGGGATTTTTTGGTGACAGCTTTTAGGCAAATAGAGCATGAGATTAAGACAAAGTTTCTTTCGCTATTGATTTCTGGGTTAGGCAGAGGGGTCTTGAAGACATAAGTCAATTAACAGTTAAGGGGGATTCCACAGCGTCACAGGATTTTCATTTCACAGTGTCTTCCCCTTTGCTTTCAGGTTGCCCCACGCTTTTCCAACCATGTCTGATTCCTCAGGGCTAAAGTAGAAAATACTTCATTACCAAACACTTTTTGTTCTGTAATCTTGGACAGAAGCTTTTTAGATAGAGTCAAATTCTACTTATATAAAGGAAACAAAGTTTTGACTCATGTGTTTTCACTCTGCAACTGTGATAATTGATAACTGCCAGAAAATTAATCAAGAGTGGGACATGTTGGGACAGCGGATCACCAGGTCAGTGCAGGACTTCATTTGGCATAGGAACAAGAAAAATAGTGCGAACTGAATTTACACTGTAAATGACTCTAGATCTGTCCTTGATAGCTACACCTTATCTATCATTAATGATCTGCTTACTATTTGAACAAAGCTAAAGTACTCCATTTACATATATAGTAAACATCTCCTCCCTTAGCAAACAGATTTGACTCAGTCTGTCCTAGACTGCACTAGACTCCTTAGTACACACAAGACTCTCAGTTTTCTACACAACAGAAGGTTGTTCTCTATAGTCTATCTTTTTGGTATAAAAACTCACGTTCTTTTAAGAACTTAAGTATCTCAATCTCTTTGGTCGTCTCAATGTACTTTTCAAATTTTGTTACTTCGCCTCTTACAAAAGAAAGAGCAACCCTATCAATTTCTGTTAAAAACTTATCTTAATAATAAGATGCTTAGCAGAGGTCTGTGTCTAGAATCATTAAACAAACATTCAAACTCATACACTGGTTGGTGACTAATCTTTCTCTCCCAACACCCGTAGAGTCCTTCTAACTCCAGTCGAATCTCTGTGGCAAAGGTGAAAGTAATTCCTTGACTCTTCCTTTTAAACAGTTAACCCAGCCCCCTGATGGCTACTTTTTAAATTTCGGTGTCTAGAGGTAACTAGACTTTTCAGGTGCATAATTTCCAGGTTGACTGAACAATTTTTAAACTTTTTTCAGCCTAATTATGCAGGGATTTACACTCTTTATCCTCAATGCCAGACATCCATGATGCGCAAGGACATCCAGAATTTTATATGAGCGAGAAGTCAGTATGATGCAGGTATAGTACAATGCAGGTCTACCCTCCCCTACAAAGTATAAAGAAAAGCTGTGATGATCCAAGGTAATTTATCAGTAATGTAAAGATAAAAGTGCATATGGAACAGTTGAACCTAAAGAAAAGAAAATCCAGCAGGCTAAAAATCGTAGAGTTAAGCTTAACCTGTATCAGTATTCCTATCACCTGAGTATTGTTTGTCATTGTCACATGCTTGACATTAAAATGCTAAAGACATATCTTAGAATGCAAAGCATTTTCCAGAAGATAAATCCAAAAGGAGTGAGAAGAATTAAATCAACAGGTAACATTCAGTATTGCTGGTGCTACTGTGGCAGCTACAGGCTTCACAGCAGTCCTCAGGAGCATGAGAGTGGATGGAAAGAATAGGTAATTTCTCAGTGAGAGAGTATTTCCTGTAGGGTTGCTTTTATCCTATCCATTAAAACTCTTACCCACCAAACTCAGATTATGGCAAACTAGGATTATATTAAATCCTTCCTTACTTCATGAACACTGGTTCAGTTTCTTGGTTAGTGTATACTGTAATATTGCTGCTGACTTCAGTGGTGCTACACCAGCTCACTTGAGCTTAGGCTGGATAAATAAGTACTAAAACTGTTGGGTTTAATCCTTTATTAATCTAGAGGTTTCCCAATATTCCCTTTTCATCTGTTAATTGAGATAATTTTTATTATCTGTTTCTCTCTCTAGCTAATGACTCAGCACCTCTTTCATTCCCTTCCCATTAACGTCTTATTGTTGTGAATATTGACAGAGAATATGTTTATAATTGTTCAATAAATACCATGCCATATAGAAAAAAACAGTACAGTTAACTTCTGGGAAAGTAAAAGACTATGACTCCTTTATGGAATCTCATTTAAAATGGATCACAGGATCCTGTATCCTGTTACAATATCAAAAGCATTACGCTTAAATTAAAGCAGCAGAAATAAGGGAAACCATCCAGATGAATGAAAATACTTGCTCAGGGGAATAGCTTTATTGTAATCCTGAAACTTTATATATATGAAAATCTTCATTATCAAGTAAGATCCTAGATCCTGTGATAAGGCCTCTTCAAGTAATCCACAACTGAAATGATTTCTGATAGTCCTCTGGGTCAAAAAAGGCCCCTTGGCCAACTTATTTCATAGGAGTATGACCCAGACAGAAAAAAGACTTTGAGGATTTGAGGATTCACACTATTTTAGTAGCTGTACACCTTAGCTTTGTTTTCCATGTCACCAGCTCTGAGAGACTAAGATTTGTTACCCTCTGTTCCTTTATTAACTGTGCTATCAAAGGCTTATAATCCCTGCATGATTTCAAGATCTCACTTCAACATCAACTTGGTTCAAGATCGATTCCACTTTTTGTCAATATTATTCAAAGACTGTGGATGTTCATCTCATCTTTTATTTAAGGCATCTATGTACTTAGTCATACCAGGGTAAGTACAGGTCTGATAAAAGCAGGTACGGTTCAACCAACTTCAGCCAAACTGAATCTACCGAAACTAGAACTGAACTTAGTCACTCAGCGTTCAAATCACAGTCCACCCATATGGGTAAAATACATGTTTATTCTATTGCCGTCTCCAAAGAATATGTCATCAAGTGCATTTGAAAAATCTGTTTGTGCTACTAGTAATTAGAGGGCATAATCTTATAACACCTTGAGAATTTAATTTAGTAATCATTAATGATTATCCAGTTCATGGTCTTCTCTATTTACAAGCTGATCTCAAATAAATCAAAGATATCTACCAACCTGTATTATTCAGCAGTTCCAAATCCTTATTAGCGTTGACTGTATGCATATAACATGTTTGTTTAATACACAAAACAAGAAACACTCAAGAGGATTTTGACTAAATATGCCACTCACTAAATTTTAGTTTTCTAATTAGAGAGCCTCAGAGTAAAATTTTCAGCATATGCTCACATTCCCAATTGTAACATCATCCCCAGCACTCACTTGAAACTGGCCTCTTCCTTTGCTCTTCCTGTTAGAGATCACTTTTGCTGCTACAGTGTCTTTCAGCAGAGAGTAAATAATGCCCCAAAGCAGCAAGTATGTCAAAAGAACAACACAAAAGTAGAACAAAATCAGTTTAAAAATTCAAGTAGCACTTTCTTGTAGCATTTGCTCAGTTCTAGCAACAGACTCGTAGGATCGCACCCAAGAACAACGTGCTCTAAAACTATAACAGAGGAATTTAATAATGCAGCTGGTTACACAGCAATGAGCCCCTAGAATCTTCTTAGGAGGCTGTTGTTAATTTAGCAGGTTTCATTCTCCATCAACCTGGTCCTGGTCTATCCCATCTCGGTGCTGGGATAACAGAAGACGTGAGGCTGAGCGCTGAACATTTGCACTGGAGACCTTTTGCAGCTAGCGCCTCCCTGCTCACTCCCGCACTAGCCTCTTCACTTTACCACCATCCGGACCACAATACAGATGAAGCACACACAAGACTGTATGCACAGTCTTGGCATCTGTCCTGGACCCCAGACCTCTCCCTCTGAGCTGAGAAATAAGCCATCAACTTAATGAAATCATTGATGGCATTTCAAAGGTTAAAACAGCACTGCAAGTATTCCCTCTCACTTTCTCCCATCTCTCTAGAGAAGACATCACTAGTTCTTCAAAACAGTAAATAAACCTTAAACCTTTACGTGTTCAAAGGAAATGCTGTCTTGTCTCAGAGAGCATTCCTTTTGACACAGCCTCCAAAAGCCTGCTCCCTGGCAAGTTCATCCTGTTCCTCAAGCAAGACCTGGGTATTCCCTGCTGTGAAAGAGCAAGCCCTTCTTCCCCTTCTCCCTCAGTGGAAAGTACATCTTCTTTCTAGCCAGGCTAACCTTTGACTTTGTCTAGAGCATAACAATATTCTCTCCTTTGAAAGCTTCCTGGAGGACTTCTTCCTTTAAAGTGCAGAATTGCCCTAATTGGACCTCCAAGAACGACTGTCATCTTTTTTCACGTTGCTCTACAAACCCACTATCCTCCCCACCTCTCTACTCTGTGGTGTTAGATTTTGTTAGGTTTTAGATTAAAATAAATTAAAGGCAACGGCATGAGGTTAAAGGCACTTTAGGGTTTAAACCACTGTTACTGCAGCAGCTCTCTCCCTACTGTGGCACTATCATGCATCCATCACATTGTCACTTCTCCTTTCAGTATACAATTGACAGAGAACAAGATGGAAACAGTCCATCAATCTAGTGTCACAGCTGTAATAAAAGTCTACAGAAAACCTGTAAAACTGCTTACACTCTCAGCTATAGCACTGGCGTGCTGGCTGGTGTAAAGTATTCCACAGAGCTGCAAAGAGGTAGCGTGTCATATGGAAAAACTGGCATTTGAGTCATTTTGCAAGTACTATCTGCTTGCAGATACCACCCTATCATAACAGGAGAGAATGAGGACAGCACAAACAAACAAACACTTCTGCAGTTCTCACACCAAAAGCTCAGAGAATTCCGCTGTGCTTCCATCTATTGAGCTGCATCTATTATACACATTAATATACTAAGGGACAAAGTTACCCAAATCACCAAGCACTTGCCTAAGTAACCAAGTAGCTCATAGCGAGCAAACATATAACGCTTCTCAATGAACAGAAATTTTTTTATGTGTTTTTTGTGTGCACTATATATTTGCCCCACTTGGTAAATTATAGGCAACACACCTGAGTGTGGATTTCTTGTACAAAAATACTGAAAGCCACAGTAAAGAGAGGACTGCAAGCTTTCAGAATAAAGAACCTGTAACACGTAAATCCTTACTTACAGTTCACAATGTACAAATTCATTCCATGGAATGCATGCTTTACATGTTCTGCTTATAAATGAGAATCATGCACAAGAAATATGAGAGACAAGCTACCCTATCTACTACCATTCCCATTCCTGGGAACAAAAATGTTAATACATAAGAAATGAAGGAAATAGGTAAGTGAAGAGATAAAATCCTCAAGAAGGTGCACATTTAGGAGGGAAATAAAGAAGCATCAGAAACCAAATAATCAACCAATATAAAGATGTCACAGGAGACTGGATCTTAGGAATAATAAATGGAGTAAAATTCTACTTCAGAATACAGTAACTTTCTATAAATACCTACACAGGTTACACTGAATTTTTTTTAAAACAAATTAAGTCGGATATGAATTATATTTAAATTAAAGCAAGCACCTTTATTTTAAAAGAGGATCAGGAAATATCCCCAGCATCCTATTAACACACATGAAGAAAGCAGTCAGTGCATTAAATCGCTCCTTTGCCAGAGTGAAAACTAATCAAGGAATATCTTTATAGTTATTCTAACAGATTACTTTTACTTAGAAAATAGAATACTCTCTCTTTAAATTGTTTATTTCTTACACAGTTTTTAAGTGACTGGCCCTTCCTTAGTACCATAATCTACCACAAAAAGGAGGTTAAAAAGCACTTAAATTGCAGAGCTTTGTCCAGCTTTCTTCATAGTCTCTTTGTCAAAAATTCACGGCAGGAATGGTTTTGTTTATCAAATCATAATCAGATGTTTGCAGGGTGACCCAGAATATGAGCAATGACAGATGTGTCTCAGTCTTTGTGTCACAAGATAATGATTTGAGTTAACAAAAATTGTTTTGGTGAGGTCACGGATCTTTCTATCATCAAATAAGAGTTCAGCAATCTGGGTAATGAGGAGCAGCAGGAAAAGCAAGTGAGAGAATAGAATGAAAAATAAGACTTCTACTCTTTTTTGATTCATTGAGACTAAGCCTTTAACTGTTGTAAGAAATAAGATTTTTCTTCTCAGTTTTAAATAGCAGTTCCACTTCATCATTTATGTGGACATAGAAAAACGTGCCATAAAGCCAAAAACAGAGAACTGCTAAAATCTGGGGTTTAGGATAATTCTTACCATATTGGCAATTGCTCTCTTTCTGATAAATACGAAGGTTTTTCCTGAACAGGATAACCAAGAGTGACAAGAGGGAAGGTGAGCAGCCTTTTATCATCCCAGCAAACACAGTGGTTAAAAAGTTAAAGAGAGTCACAAAGCAAAGAAACCCACTGCAACATGAACAAAGCTCACACTTGCATTATAGAGCTGACTTCTACACATAATCCCTCCCCCCCTAGAGCCACACTGGAGACTACATCCATGGCTATGCCTTGGTCCTTTTGCACAGTTAATCACTCTCTTAACACTTTTTTTTTTTCTTTTCGTAGGGCTCAACAGCCCTTCAGTGCTACAAAATCAGCTTTATGTCACACCTCCAGCTACCTGAATAGGCTGGATTGACTGGAGCAATGGGGATTTAAGGGAATTTCAGTCAGTTCATCTTCCATTACATTAGGCCATGTGAATAAACAGCTGGGCAGGACCTTACTTTAAGTAAGAGCCGAATTCACCTCCCTTGCCAACAAAGATGCAGTGGCCACAACATAAATTACCTGATGCTTTAATAACCAGGAGACTAGTAAGTCTGGAGCACCGCTTTGTTAATAAAGGTATTCAGATGACAGAAAGAGTCCACTAGTTTATGACTTCCAGAGGTGAAATAATACCTACAAGGCTCCAGGATTAGGGGTTTGCAAAAATGGTGCACGATTTCTCTGACATTGCTGCTTAATGAGACCACGAAAGCAGGGCTTTCACAGGCGCAGGAAGAATTATCATGCTTGAACTCGCAGAGCTTCTGCCTGCCTAAACATCCTGCAGGTGCCTAGGGTTGGGATCCGGCACTACAGCCCTGTGCTCTTTGAAGTCCTCTTGCCTCTAGCCACTGCGACTGGCCCCGTCTCTCCAGCACAAAAGATCCCTATCTATTCTAAGTTCAGCAGATCAGTACTGATCTCCCAGATGCTGCGTGAGCTTAAGCAAACCCTTTCTGAGAAAATCAATACTAAAAAGTTACTGCTTTTGTATACCTCTCAGAGCTGAACCACATCCAGACACACACGTCTTTCAAAGGTTCTTCATTCCAATATAGCTTTTCTTAGATAGCAAACAAGAGCGCGCAGATCCACTAAATCAAAAGAATTCATCCATGCCATATTCCTGCCTATTTTCCCCACTTATCTTTAAAAGATGTCTGGCCTTAATTCAGTGTCCTATAAGGAATCCAAATATTCTTTCTGTAGCTCATGACTTCCCTAATCATCAAATTTCCCCTCTTTCTCTCCACCAACTGGCTTCCACTAGCCATGGCTGGGCCTGCCTGTTACAAACACACGCTCCACTCTTTTCTGTCCATAACCTCCTCCGCATCTTTGTGAATTCTCCCACCTGCTCTCATTTCCCCAGTACCTGTGGTTTTAAGCCCAACATCAATACACTGTCCACCTGTGGAGAGATTTTCTTTTCTACAGTCCTCCTATCAGTGAAGCCAGAAAAGACTTTTTTCCCCTACAGGTGTCAAGGTTACAGTTCCATTTTGTTATTCTAGCTAAGATTTGGCAATCCTTTAGACTGACCAGTTCATGGATAAGTCCACAGAAACTACACCATCTTCTTAGCACAAGGTTCCTGAGAGACTACTCAATAAAAGGCAGTTCTAAGACACAAGAATATAGACAGACCGATGAAAATAAATTGGAAGGTGTAACTGGGTATAGACAAAATTCTCACATGCATAACGTGCAATTTCTACCAAGGCAACAGGCAGAGGTTTGACACTTTGTAATCAGGCTAAAGATCTAAAATGGTTGGCCTAACTTAATTCTGAATAGGTGGCATTACCCCAACCATTTGTAGAAGTATTAGCACTCAAAGTTAGCAGTGACTGTCCTTGCGAAAAGTTATTTTTCATGAAATCAAATATACAGGAAAATTCACAGCAATTAGTGGATATTGCAGATTGTATACACACATTTTGCATTATTTGGTGATTTTAATTGTTAAGTCTCACCCAAACAGGATTTCGCAATTAGTCTTTTATCTACTTGAGGCATTCTCAGCACAGTGTTAGGCAGGACAGCTTTAGAAAAAGAATGTTCAGATGTTTGTCTTAGATTAAGTAGGAGGGTGTTAATTGGCAAAATAGTCCCTGATTTTGATATTAAATATGAGTATCATGCGGCGTATTTTCAAGTTTATACGGAAGCGGCACGTAAGTTCTGCATGCTGTGTTTACTTTGCAGGTCTCGAAATGAATGATATATGTTCTTGCTAGTGTACAGATGGTCATTTATTTCCATACCAAATTAATGATAGTTTTTTCCCTACCTTTTAACATCTGTCCTAAATTTATCTATTGTTGTGTTACACTTAGCTTTCTGAATTAGAGGAGAGAGTGAGTGTAATTTGAAGGCTCAGCTTGGAAGCATTTCCCAAACCACCCCATACAGTCTGAGTCTTCTTGACTCTTGGGAAATCCAAACATCCTGATGTTACTTTGGCAGCTCCTGTTTTCTAAGTACCCTACTTTCTCTTTTCAACAGACAATGCCTTCCTCCAGGTCTCCCATATAGACAGTAAACACGATGCTAACATCCTATATGGCTGCTAAATTCTAGCTCGCTCAGGTCATGGGAACATCATGACCGATCACTTGTTTCCACATGTTTTCACTGGTTTCTGTGACAGCCCTTACCTCAGGACCAACTCATTAAACAGAGCTGTCAGCAATCTTTTGTACCCATTATGTTGGAAGATTTAAATCCCATAATATATTTGCTTGATTATACAGATACAGCTTTTGCTATTTCTAGATTTTCTATTTCATTTGTTATTTTTTTTTTCAATATAGCTTATTAATTCTCACCATATTCCCCTTTAGAGCATTAACTGGTACCTGCCTGATAACTTGCGTTGACTTACAGCCCCAAGCTGCTGTAAAAAGCATCCTGTGAGGACATGCTGTTTGGTTATTCATGGAGCTCTGCGTTCTGCAGATTGTTCAGTCCCGATTTTTCAGAAACAGTTTCATAAACTAAAACTACACTAGAAAGCTCACTCTCCACTGCAGCACATGATTTAATGCAAATTATCAAGATATTCTGCAACACTTAGGAAAAATATTTAGGAAAGAGAAAAGTAACAGCTTTCCATTCAGCTTATAAAACATCACAAGCTCTACTCAGAAGTGCAATAGACTTCTTGTAAAGCCTTGACAACAACAAATCTTGATCATACATTCCTGTTGACGTGTCACAACCCTAAATGAAGGGGTTTTGCAAAACCAGTCCAATCTGAATTACCTTAGAGGTACTGGAGATGTTTATTATCTATATCAGTTTGCTGTTGCTGCTTATATATTATTTTATTTAGATTTATTTAAAGTGGTCATCCATAGCTCTGTTATATTATTCTGCTATTCATTTCCCTTAATCAGAACATTCAGTAAATGGTGTTGCTATAGCAATACTGCAACTTTTCATATGACCAAATTCTTGTCTACTGCAGTCTGTGCAAAGAAATTTAAAAATAATACTATCAACAGCTAAAGTGGTCCAGGGGTTCACCTAGAAAAAGTCACCTCTCACTTTGAGAGCCAGCTTGCACACTGATATCAATTAAGAGTACACATAAGATATACTTTAAGTTTACTATTCATCCTGATATATGATGCACTTAAACTGAGGGCTAATAACAGAGCATGAAAGGGGTTTCTCCACCTTTGTGCACCCCAGAGGATGCTTTTCATCCTCAGGTCTTCAAGGTGGACTGGCACAGCCTGGTGTTAAAGGCTAGAAATAGGTCAAAGATTCTCCATTAAATACGTAGTGACCCAAATTTCTGTGCAAGTGGCATACTGCAACAGTCCCTGTTAGTCCAGACTAGGAAGTAAGACAGAAGTACCCCTCTTTGGACATAGGTTCACAGGGTAGAATTTGTTTCCCCATTTTCTTGCGCTTGACCCACATAAAGCCCTCTCAGTAGAGATTCAGTATTTGAATTAAATTCTCTGCTCCACAGTTGTATTTCTCCAGTGTGAGTTACGCTGACATAAAATGAAGTGGCGAATTAGGCCCTGAGGGCTTTCGGAATGATGGGGCCTTTTGCAGGCCTTTTGGCTTGGGATGATTTTTTTGCCCACAGTGAATACATAAAATAACTAGCAAACTCTTTTACTTTGAATATCAGTTACAAGACCAAGGAGTCTTCATTACTCTGCTGGCTGGGGATTGAAAGTTCCAAAATTAGAAAAGCTACTCAAGGAAAAAAAAAAAAATCACTGCATGCTATAATTGAACTGGTTATGAAAAGAGCTGTGAAGAGACTATACAAGTGAGGCAGTGAATGTACTACTCAACAGAACAGCAGCAGCAAGAGGAATAGACACCGTAAGCCATTTCTAGGCCAACGAGGCACAGAGGGGGACAGCAGGCCAAATAATGAGAACAAAAGAGAATTAAAAGTGCTTTACCAAAAGATTAATTTCAAATGTTTATAATAAAGTTACATAAATACTTCAGTTGCATCTTAAAATAACGCAAATTAATCATACTTAAATTTCAGATCACATGCTCTCTTATAAAGTTTGTGGGTGGTTTTTTTATAAATTTATCTTAATGCAGAGATTCATATTAGGTTTTTTTACCTGTGTCCATTACTTCTAGTCACAGAAGTTTTACTTCCCTTTGCTCCCACATAACTCACTGGGTTCTCTGGGATTATTCAGGGAAGAGGGCAGTGGAGGAACAGGAATGATGCAAACCTTTTTACCCATACTGTGCCTGTTGGAAAAAAAAAAAAAAAGAAATTAGTCCAAATAGAGAAAAAGTAGAGCATCATACACACCAGAGGCAGATGACGACAGGCCCATCACACAGATTTCATGTCCTGTTCATAATCCAAATGATACAGGCCTCCTCCCTAGCTGGCGTTACTTACAGAGCATTCTGGAAGTTGTTCCAACAGCTTGGGATCTGGTAGCATCATTTATTAAAACAAAACATGTATTTGGTGTCTCTGTGGTCCCTTAACCTTGTTATCATTAATTATTGTGTTGGAAATCAAAATATCCTCTCTTTTCTTGGATTAATTTCATAGAGATATCTAAAGCAGGGTGGTGCACATGTACTTCTGCCAAGCTACTTGGCTCAGCCTAGAGTAACTGTCGCAGAAGAGCAGTCTTTCTCACTCAGCCCTCCTCCTCCATCCCAGCTGAGCATTTTCTTCTGTGTGATAGATTGCTTTTTCCTTTGCATCACCTATTTGCAATTCTCTGTGGTTGGCTTAAAAGGCAAGAACACATTAATCAAGTCATTATTTTCCATAAAAAAAAATCCCAAAACCTGTTCTTTCCTAGGATTTAATTCCATTCCCAGTGAGTCTACACACAACATCTACTGCACGCACTCCGCTTAGCCATGAGGACACTTGGAGCAGACTAAGTCACCAATTTCAGAAGCATTTTTGGATCAACTCTACCTGCCAAACAATGTAAAGGAATAAGTCCATGCCCATTTCTAATGACTGCTCAGGTATAATGACTTTTCCTTTTGCTTATCTGCATCCTAGAAGCTGTGATGAAAACTTTATTGGCAGGGTACAGGTTACGTAGAAACACACACTGGAGCAAGCTGGGACTTACATTCCATTTCTCTTTGGGATTTCAGTATATCAAATCAAATTTCATTAGTACTGGATCCCCTGACAGACTCCACTTACTTGCTTCTCCTACGCACGCTAAGTATTTATAATGCACAAGCAGTGCAGCATCTGAGCACCACACAACTGGCATATGGAATAAATCTTTTGTAAAATATAAGTCCAGCAATCAGCACAGAAAAATAAACGCATTCTGAAGCATAACTGTAAAGCCCATCCCACAGAGAACATATTAATAGTTGTTAAATGTATCAGTATGCATACAAATATCCTATTATGGTGTATCTACAGTCTTATTAAATACCTATCTTTCCTCCTATCAGTTAAATCAATCCCTCTTTCCTTTTTCTGAAACAAAGTACTCCACATTACCCATAGTTGGCACTGAGCCTAATTTTATGTAAATCTGACAGACAAAATAACTTAATTTTCACTATGTACTGCATTCAACCAAGCCTCTGGGCTATATTTGGAACGGCAAAACTCCCCCGCACCCATTCATTCATTAATGTGTTTTCCATACATCTTGTTCCATAAATAAAGTAAGTTCATTATAAATATAATTAATAATGAATCCGGCTCCAAAGTACGAATAAACTATTTTCTGGACTTTTTCCAGAGCTTCAAAGAATAAGAATTTTGTCTGAGAAATGGTAGAAGAACCAATCATTTTGATCTGACACAACAGAAAATTAATATTGTAATAGGAAACTTCTAAAATCAATATAATAGACAGTCTCTGTTGGGAGCATATAAAATCCCCAAGTTAAACGACTGTGTCACTGAAGCATTCAGAGACAGGGGATGGTTGGAGGCCCAGCATGTGTTTGCTGTAGTACTCTGCTGAAATGCAGCTTTTATTAAGCCACATATCTTATGGAAAGTTTCTTTATAGCACTTATTTTTTCTTTGTCCTAACTCTGTTTTCCAGAACATATGCTCAAATTTCAGAGGCTGAGACAGATTACTAGATAAGGGAATAGAGAAAGCCCTGCATGTCCCTTTACCAGTATCAAATGAAGCTTTGCAATTGGGATTTTTTTCCAAAACTTAATGAAAAAGTACAGGTGAAAAACTACTTGCAGAAGGTCTATTTATCTGTTTATGTTTAAAACGCTTAACTTTGGGGGTGCCTAAGTTATCTTGCCATGAAAAAATTAAGTAGATGATTTTGAGAGTTGTATTAGCAAGTAACAAGCATGAAGTTTGCAACTCTGACTCAAAAGTTTTTCCTTTACCTTCATTCAGAATTAAATAATTATAGAACTTGCATATAGTTTATTCTGAACTACTACAGTTAATAAGAGATTCTACATAATATTAGTATTCATGAACATCAAACAAAAAACTAGCTGAGGATGGCATATTTCCCTTCTAACAGGAAAACTGTTGTGTGAAACTGTACATAGTTCAAACAACTTCAAAAATAATGTTTAATATTTAAAGAAAAGTACTAGTCAAGGGTTCCATAACTTCAGTAGATTTTATCATGTATTATTTACCTATTGGAGACTCTGAAACCTGCTCTATAACAAAAATGTAAAGATGGGTGATGAAGTAGCCCTTCCAACTTTGTGCAAATACCTGAAGGAGGGTTTTTCAGTTTATGGTATCTTAATAGATAGAAAAAGTGGGTGATTATGTTAGCAAAGAAAATATCTGGTGGCATGATTATGTTATTTATTCAATTAGATTTAATTTTTTTCAGTCACACCAGGCTGAGTCAGGTAGTTCTGAACTGAAGCCTAATGAACAGAGAGGAAAGAAGAAACTGTCCCTCCTCAACACCCCAGTATGGTACGACTGTCTACCCCGCCTGGCTACTGCTCTCACACACTGAAACAGAAGCCACTCAGTCATACTGCATCAGCTAGACAACTCTTGGTGCTAAAAAATCAAAATATGTGGAATTAAAATTGATTTTAAACCTGCATGCATAACTCTCCGATGAAATAGTGCTGTATTTTAGAGGGAACAAAATATAAGAGACTTTCCAAACCCTCTGGCCAGAGCTGACATAAAGGAAAATCAAATGGGACAGGGGCACAAGTTCTTAAGTGTGCAGCGCAAAGACAATTTAGTTGAAAGTTTTCTGCACGGCCTTCCAAATGTCTGGCCTGCCCGCATTTTCTGTGAAGGAGTCTCCAAGTTAGGTGGGCCAAGAGACCCACCTGAAATAAAGAGTCTCATTTCTCTGCTCTTTCCCTAGCTGCTTTGCTCCCGCAGCCCCCAGGCCAGATGTGGCCGGCAAGTCCCAGGAGCATCCAGAGCAGACGCCTGGCACACACAGCCCAGAGCAGGCGGCCCCGGTCGCGCTGCCATCGCCAGGGCAGAAGGCAGTGGCGTACCCTGACACGTACGCTGCGTTCTTTCTGCTGGTGAAGCACTCCTGAGCAGCTGGTTTTAGCTACGGTAGTAGCATGAGGGATACTGTAAACAGCAGATCTATCACAACACTAAGGTATGATAATCCCAGCTGACTTGAAATGTTATACTTCATCTGAAGGGGAATCAATAACAGACGTTTCGCTTGCAACTAATCTTCAGCACAGCTTCAATATGGAATATGAAACAGCGAGAAAGGAATAGATTTGCTATTCTTAAAATTATTCAGAAGATAACAAATAAAGACTAACTTTAAAGACTTTTCTATTTGTTCACGGTCATGCTATAAGCAAAAAGATTTAATCGGCATCTATTCATTGAGTAAACTGATGTTATTAATTTTTCAGTCGTCAGTGTCTTTTGCACGGAGACATTTAAAGAGCACATGCAGTGAACATTTTAGGAGTTGCATGTGGCCAGGAAGTTGGACAAGAGGAAGATGACCTTGCCTGACACAATTTCTTTATGAGACCATCTTCTCAATGATCTATGGCTCCACTGAGTAGAATTATGGTTTCAATGCTGCCCTTGGAACACGGGTCAAGTAATGCTGCGAACATACATTCTTCCCTGTCAAATATCTAACTGATCCCATGGTTTGCAGAGCCTCTACTATTACTTCCAAATTTGATTTGCATGTTTTCAGCAAAGAGGTGCCTATGCCTGTACATGATAAGTAGCTGCACCTGCCTTCAATTTGCTTTACTACATCTAATTTCATAAGTGAGCAGTTCAAATACTATAAGATGGCAATCAAGGACTAGCAAGATTTCAGTAGCGAAGGTAAGGACTAAATTACTCTCAGCTTTCAACTCGTGTTTCCCTGGCCTTGTCCAATTTCTTGACTAAAACTGGGAAATAAAGACTCAGCTCCACTAAATAGAGTTGTTCACTGGGAAGCTGCAGGGTAGAAAAATGTTTTATGAAGACATGATGCTTTATTCTGGTAACTCAGAGCTTTATGATCATCATCTTAAAACTGGCAGAGAATTTATTCTAACATAAGTACAGGGGAGGTACAGTTAATACGTATTTGTCTGAATCCCCAAAAATATGTCTGCTGTATTGTTTTTAATCATTCTTTTTTTGATGAGAAATAGTGTGTTTGTGGTAAAAAGCAAACATAAGAGAAATAAAGCTTTGATATCTTTTGTCCAGTTCATGTCTTAACGTTTGATTCAGTCACTATTGCCTGGTTGCCATTACATGTTTGAATGTAGTTGGAAGCAATTTCAACCATCAGGACGAACACACCTCACAGGATCGACATACCACAATACAGTCCTTGCTGGTACATTAAGCTTGGTCTTCTGAGGGCAAAAAATCATTTATGTCCACTGCTTTCAACTGAAGTCTTTTAAATCACACAAGCAATGTATGAATTCACAAAATGTGACATAACTTTTTTACCCAAGAAGGAAATGGTACTTATCATTTGATACAAGAAGATTATTCCAATGGAAACAGAAGGTTCAATAGAGCTTTCCAAAATGAATATACAGAAATGATCACCCTCTCAAGATGTTTTGTTGTTGGATCTATGACTTGTTGTTTAAATCATATGCTGTTTCTTGCAAAAGAAATTTCCCTCTGAAATAATCTAAAAGATAAAGAGAATGTATAGAGAACTAAAGCCAAAATGTAACTAACTAGCAACATCCACAGTCCACAAATAGAGGGCCAATATAATTTCCTATTATTTTATATTAATATATTTTCCTCCTGTTTTGCAATATAGGATTAGCTTATACCACACTTTCCCAGCCTTCATAACGTGTTTAATCAGGCCTGAGAACCCTACCTATTTATCAAATCCTGAATTCTGTCATTCCATCACAAAAAAGATAGAGAAAGATATCAATATATTCTGGTGCTACTGAAAATGAGGTTAAATGTTCTTACATCGACAGGAAAAGCTAAAATTTGGAGGTGTGAAATGAGATCATTTATTTCATATGATTAGATAAAATACCTAGTAAAAATGTACCAGTTTTAATACACAAGTCTTCTGAAAAACGTAGGATTGCAAAGAAGAGAGAGAACATTTAATGCAAGTTTGCCACCGGAATATGAAATGTCTTATTAGTTGTGACTAATTACTTGATTAATGTTTCTTCATACCATTTATATTTAGTTGGACTTAATAGTCACTATGTAATAGCAGAAATGTAATAGAGAGCATACTCTGCTGTCTGAGCACATCTGCTTTTCAAGATCAGTCTACCATTTTCAAGATCATGCTAGCCATTTGCTATTCTCCAGCTGGAATGCAATATGCAATGTTGCTCCCTTAGAACATCTCCTTGTCTAATATAGTATCACTTCCAAACTTAGAGCTAAAGTAATTTTCAGAATATGGTATCTAATGCAACCTCAGTGCTCACAAATGGGTTCTCCTAGCATCTAATTCTTTAAAGACACATAATACATGCTTGAACAGCATTATCTTCTAAGGGGCCTCAAGAGTCGTTCAAGTTAAAAGACCAGAGAGAAAATCGCCTTGTTAAATAAAGTCACAATAGGAGAATAAATTTACTACCTACTAAATTAATCATCTCACTAGTACTATTCTTTTATTAATTTCTGTTATAAGAACTGCACAATTGCAGAAAATGTTGCTGAAAAATATTTTTCATTTGGCAAACTAATTCCATCATCAGATACGCACCACAACAGAAGGTCACTACCTAAGACTTTCTTGCAAGTTTAAAAAAGAGATTGTACTTTAGTACCAGGGCAAGTTATAATGAGAATGGAGAGCCCACTGGGCCATTAGTCTCTAGAAATTGGTCCTAACCTGAACACTCACAGAAATAATCCCACCTGATGATTGTCCACTAAACCCCCCCAAAATTATTTGCTAGTTTCAACAGAATAATCATCACCACAAACTGGCACTAGTACCTATCTTTTTATCTCGGGAGAGAAAGTGAACCAGCTAAAAACAAACTTAGCAAACTCTTGCCAGCAAAGTGTCTTTTAACTTTCTAAGTGCTCAGGCTGTGGTATTATCAAGTCACTGATAGTAATTTCACTGTCAATAATAAAGCATGCCTCACACATGATAAACATAGACGTTTTCATGCCGAACTAGTTGTTACTCAAGAAAACATTTGTCTTCACGAGATACAAATTCAGCTCTTTTATAGTAATAGTAAAAACCAACTCCTGATGTCTCAGAAAGTGGTATGAGGAGATTACCAACCGACACTTTATTTCAGGAACTGATCGCTAAATGCTTTACCCAGGTCCTGCCCATCAGAGCAGAGCAAACCTGCAAGGGGCCACCTGGGCAATGCAGGCTCCGCTTCACTTGGGCAACAACACTACTCATGCTCCAACAGAAAAAAAAAGACGCATTTCAGGAACTGGCCCAAACACTGGTGGTTCAGGCTTTTGTTTCTAATTAAAGCTTCATAAAAATATATTGATATTGCTTTATTAACAACTTCTTCCATCCCACTATTTTCTCAAATGTCAGTTACTTGAAAGGGACAAACTTTACACATTACCAGTTCTTTCAACAAATTAGAAAAACAAATATGAACATGGTATACCATATTCCTATATAATGAAAAATTGATTATAAGCAAAGAATTGCATACTGTGCTAGCGTTGTAAATTACTTCCTCTGTGGCTTTTACAACATTGCCTATGAACATAATTGAATGCCACTAGTTTATGTTTGCAAATGCAATCCCAATGACATTGCACCTGGGAGCGTGTACTCACAGTCATCTGTTATGGAGAAGGATCTAAACATATGGCCTGTTGATTGGGGTCTGGCCCCAAAGCTATCACAAAATCCTCCAGCCAGCTCTCTGCCAGACTAACCCATCACAGTAATTCAGCTCTATCAAATAGGAGCTTCCCAACAACGACAGAGAAATCGTATAGCATTTGAAATAGCCACTTCAGATCTAAACACTAAACATTTGAGAAAGCAAAGGTCAGAGGCACACCTCTTACCAAGAAAAACTATATTGGGTCCAATCCTACACTTTTATTCATCTTACTAGGCTGGCCTGTTAAGATAGAGGTTTGATTTCTCCTTCAATTTGCCGGTAAAACCCTTCTAGAGCAAAGTTTTAACAGCGAGATTATCTTTCGTGTATATGGGTAGCATCTGTATGTTCAAAGTTAAGTTGATCTTTTAAGTATAGCTGGCCATCATGTGCATGGTTCCCATCAGCTGTTAGCAGGCAAATCAGTTTTGGACACGTCTTCTGTGGCTCACAAATGCAATGCACATGCCATCACTTACACTGGCAGAATGCGCTGCTTTTCTTCACTTCTGCATGTGTTTTTCTAAATAGGATAGTACTAAAAAAGCAGAAATTAAACTGTAAGTTTCTATTTGTGAAAATGAGCAAACATTCAAGGAAACTCAAACAGGATAAGATATATGAACTTTAAACAAATACCTTTGGAAAGAATATTTTTCACTGCTAAACATAGGAGTTTGACGTATTTGAAATGAGATGCAGCTTTTGACAATCACTAAAGCTTACTGCAGGGTTCCAGACTTTAAAAATAAAGGTCTACATGTACATTTTTTGGAAGAAACAGCAATCAGACTAAGAACTAAGCACCTGTTGGCAGTGCCAGAATCTATAAATTAGGGCAGTATCTGTTGGTGTCTGTTATTACATTTGAATTTGAAACATCTACTCAAAGAAAATTGCAGCATTTGGGCTGCTTTCTTTGTCCTATCTTCCAGTAAAAGCTGGTGTAGTTTGATCCTGAAATGCTTTTAAATTGATAACTGTAAGTGAATGTGTGCAATGGCCATGCTCATGCAATTTTACTTTGTATAAAATAAAATAGTCAAAACTTGGTACTGTAAGTGATAGCCTGCTGTTAGAACATATTGAAAAGAGAAAGACGTTCTTTCTAATGAACCCTTAAAGTGAAATGTTCTGGAGGACAAAAATATTCAAGTTACTAGCTGACCTTTAGAGTCATATAGGAGAGGATGTGCATAATGCATTATTCTGTTGGATATGCATTACTTATTATAAAATAATAGAGGCTTCAGTACTTTACATGTGACCATTAGAAAGATCAGAACATAACCCAGCCTTCGTAATATAATTGAGTGCTGCAAAAATATCTCTCATGATTAATATACCAGACATTATGTAATGCTCCTACAAGGTAATTTTGTCCTGACACAGAATAATGATTGTTACAGTACTTCTGCAGCTTAAGACACATTAGGCCTCCGGGCTTCCACGGCCAGTCGTAAAGCTGTACATGGGTGTGGAAATTCCTCATTAACATCAGAGTATCTCCGACACCTGCTTACACTAAGCCAACAAAAATTTTAAATACTTCCCTACACATAACTGCACAATCCTCCTTTCAGTATGCAAGAGGAAGAGCCTTCAAAGATAAATATAAACACGCTCTTTCACATAGTGCCGAGGCACTGGCCTGGCGCAAGTGGGAAAACAGGCATGAGATCTTTCCCTGCCCTTATTATGTCTCCGGGAGAATCCAGTGGTTTATAACATCCGAGTCTGCGTCGGCAGGGGCAGCTTACGGGCAGAGGTAAGCTGTGAGGGACCACACACCACCCTGTTCAGGGTCCACTTTAGGTCACAGGGGAGCTGGAGCACGGTCCCGCGCTCCCCCATTCCCTTCTCCCTGGGAGCAGCCCACGCAGCACCAGTCCCAGCTGCTCAGCTCCTGCCGCTGATCCTACCCTGACCACAGTAGGAAGGCAGGAATGAACAAAGCAAACAAAGAGCTAACGTAAAATAACTGCAGGTAGAGAGATGCAGAAATGCCTTCTTATTTTGTTACAACGATTTGAGAAGCATCACTGAAAACCGATGTCCAAATCTGTCACCCAGATGAATTTTTTTGTCGTTTGTTTTGACATAGAATGAATCCTTGCAGTTTAGATGAGAACAGCTCTTAGTGAATAGCAGTTTGATACTTTTTCCATGGTTTCAGTATCTTTTTCTGGGGTGCTGTATTGGGCTGTCACTCGTTTGCAATTTGCGCAGTGAGCATTTGCAGGGCATACATGGCAATCTGCTGTAAGTGGTTGGAAAGGATGGCGATGTTTATGAAGGTAACCCTGTGAAAGAATTCAGAACAACCAAAACCACTATTGTAGCAATAAAATTTGAGCTGATATTCCTTCAAATCAAGATTCAAGATCATTTCAAGTCACAAAATGGAATGTTTTTATTTATAAGCACCCAGAATTGGAAGACCTGAAACTCGGGGGGTTTTGTGCACCCATATACCATAAGTATGATAATTAATGTTGTATTATCTGACAGAACTTTGCTTTGCTAGTGAGAAAAAGATTGTTATGACTTCAGAAATTATGTGTATAACATCTACTTCTCCATTTTCAGAGACAAAATCTGAAAGAGAAAGGCAGCCATTATTTGTGGAAACACAGGAGCTTCAAGAAACCAAGGCAAATTTTCTTACTAAAGCATACAGCAACACAAGATAGAGAAAAGAGTAGCACCACCAGAAGGGAGTTGAGAATAGACACCCTCAGACAACTCTGAGACTTGAAAAACTCCTGAAAACAGAAAAGTATTTCCAATACTAAGAGATTTAAATAAAACAAATGTTACAAATTGCCCAATTAATCTCTTCATTTTTGAAGTCATATATTTTCTCAACAGACGACAAAACAAGTACTTCTTTGCAGACCTTGATTCACAATGGAAATGGTAATGCCAATGTAAGCTAAGCCAGCTTTCTCTAGAAACCCACAGCTGAAGGGAATTGTTTAGAAACAGCTCCAATTTTTTAAATTCTCCACTCCCATATTTTGATATTAGCTAGGAGGCATGAACATCATATAATAAGATGTAAAGACCGAAAGGACAATGTGCTTCATAAGACTACACAAGGATCATTAATGGGAGATACATTTAGTAAGTGCTGCTGCTTCTTTCTGTGAACCAAAGGACTGCAAAAGCTGCCATGGCAGAAACCAGAAACTTAACAACATGTTGTTAATATAAGAAAATATGAGAAACAAAATGTTTTCCTGACATTTCGATTTTGGAAAAATTTTACAAAATGCTTTAACCAGTGATTTAATTTTTATTTTGAAAATCAGTGGAGTGGAAGAAAATCCTTCAGAAAGAATGAGCAACCAGTTTTTTTAATATAAAATCTCTGTGCTCAGCCATCAGGGACATAGGGTATTTCCAATGATCAGCTCAAGTAACCAGAAGCAGGGAAAGAGAGTGGTTGTCCTTACTGTAGCACTTTGTGGCTGGATCAGCAGCACTTGGCAGATGATACTCCACTAGCTGGATTAGATCTATAGTTCTAGAAACATTGTCTCTTGGGTATGCTTGGGGAGTAGCATTTACAGATTGTGAAATAAAGAGGAAAAAACTGTACCTAAAAGCAAAAAAAAACAGAAAAAAATAAAACTATGATTTTATTTCTCTTTTTCTGGAAGAAGTTAAGAATATACTGAAATACTGCAGTTTGGGGACAAAATGGTCAAATTGCTTAGAGGCAGTTGCCATCCAGAGGGACCTGGACAGGCTTGAGAAGTGGGCCTGTGCAAACCTCATGAAGTTCAATAAGACTAAGTGCAAGGTCCTACACCTGGGCTGGGAAGATCTCAAGCACAAATACAGGCCAGGCAGGGAATGGATTGAGAGCAGCCCTGAGGAGAAGCTCAACGTGAGCCAGCAATGTGCGCTCGCAGCCCAGAAGGCCAACCACATCCTGGGCTGCATCAAAAGAAGTGTGGCCAGCAGGTCAAGGGAGGTGATTCTGCCCCTCTACTCCACTCTTGTGAGATCCAGCTAGAGTACTGCATCCAGCTCTGGGACTCCAACATAAGAAGGAAATGGACCTGTTGGAGCAAGTCCAGAGGAGGGCCACAAGATGATCAAAGGGCTGGAGCACCTCTGCTATGCAGACAGGCCAAGAGAGTTGGTGTTGTTCAGCCTGGAGAAGAGAAGGCTCTGGGGAGACCCTATAGCAGTCTTTCAGTACTTAAAGGGGGTGTACAGAAAAGATGGACAAGGACTCTTTATCAAGGAGTATAGTGATATGATGATGTGTAATGGTTTTAAACGGAAAGAAGGTAGATTTAGATTAGATATTAGGCTCAAATTCTTTACTCTGGAGGTGGTGAGGCACTGGAACATGTTGCCCAGGGAAGCTGTGGAGGCCCCATCCCTGGAAGTGTTCAAGGCCAGGTTGGATGAGGCTTTGAGCAACCTGGTCTAGTGGAAGGGGGCCATGGTCATGGCAGGGGAGTTGGGACTACCTGATCTTTAAGGTCCCTTCCTACCTAAACCATTCTATGAGTCTATGATTCTATGATTCTAAATTACAGTTTCACTGTCTGTGTTAGCGTTGTTCTACAAAATGAACTTATTCCTCAGTTTCTTATGGAAGTGACCTCTGATTGGCCTTTTAACCAGGCCTAATGGAGATCCTTTATACTGAAATTGTAAAAGTGCCAGTCCAAGAAAAACAAAAATATACTGAATAAACTCCACTTATTTTCTTTCTGGCTGACAGGAAAGCATGCTTAAACTTTAGCATAGGAAAGTCCATTTAGTGGACTTTCAGACATCACCTCTCTTTCTTGTTTTTCACTTGAAGATTTTATTCACTTTTGCCTTTTTCTTGGCATTATGATGTGGATGGAGTCTTTCAATTCCATCTTTTCATGGGATTAAATCACCAAAAGAGGCAGCAACACAGTTATGGACGGAAGCGCAAAGGAAAATGTGCAATGTGTCATTCAACAAGGATTAAAAAAGTGAAGATAAATGCAATGAAGAGACTTCTGTTTTTACAGAAGCCACCTGTGGGAAGCAGAAATAGCTTGAGGACATTTTGCATAGGTCTACTTTTATGTGCTTTTAATATGGACACAGATTGATTGCATCACATTTGGCCTTTTCTTCATTATCTACAATTCACAATGCCATAGTTAGTCATTGTTGTTGAAATTTATAAATAAGCAAAGACTAGAGACTTGCCAAATGTAGTAGGCTGGTAAATTAAAGATGCATTTTAAAGTACTTTTTTCTTGAGTAACTAATACAGAAGATGTTATTAGCATTTGCAGTTGTTTATTCAAGTTTGCAGTTGTTACCACATGAACAGCAGCTATAGTGTACTCCTTTCATTAGCTTGTTTATATGACTCTCCCTGTGAAAAAGCTGGTGTATCTCTGCTTCTTAAAGTATATTATGGTATCAGAGTCCTAAATTCAACTCTAGTATTGATTACAAGGTGTATTACATTTGAGTTCTGTATGTATAGAATAAAAACAAAGATCTTACTGTTAAAGTTCAGAGAAAGTTTAAAACAAAAGATCACGTCCTATCATGGTGACAAGGTTGCACTCGTTGGAATACACTGGTAACAGGCATCAGTTTTCTAAGAATTTTACTGTGCAACATTTACTAATTAATGGAACTGGATATACCTGTTGTCTTCAGCTTATGCTTTGCCAAATTCAGATCACAATGGAACTGTCTGGAGACTAAAAGAGGTTATATTTACATATGCAGTTATGTCTAAAGTAAGAGAATTTTGCAAATAAATCACATAAGTAAATCTTGGACTGCGGCTGTCATTGCTATCCCGGTGCTAAAACCACCAGAGTCACTTCGAAGAAGAGCTTAACTGTGATATTCTTCGTAGCCATAAAAACTGACAGGGCTGACTGTTTTAT
Source organism: Chionis minor (assembly GCA_013398295.1). Classification (NCBI taxonomy): domain Eukaryota; kingdom Metazoa; phylum Chordata; class Aves; order Charadriiformes; family Chionidae; genus Chionis; species Chionis minor. Next base: position 584,882 of record VZSF01002834.1, read on the forward strand.
TTTATGCTGTCAATGTGCACTTTCCTAGACAGCAATGCTAAACATACAGAGAGAGGAAAAAGGAACCACAAGACTAGGTCATGCTTAGTCTAGATACTAGCTGAGATACTAGGTCTTGAAAAGCAGAAGCACAGAGAAGGTTTTGGGGTCACAGGAAACAACCAACAGAATGCAAAGATGCTTTAGCTAAGGCACGACAAATGCAATCCTTAGATGCACAACGAAATGAACACAGAAGTTCCCAAACATCAACAAGTAATGTGTTACCTTCTAATAAAACCAGTATTTATGTTATCACATATTTGTTTCTCATGTGGGACTACACACTTTAGAACTTACACAGTTTCAATGAAGTGTTTCTAGACTTCACAGTCAAATGTGTGCCAGAGAGGTTTAACATAATTAGGGCTTGTCAAACCCCCAAGATCTCTGCTTCTATTACAAAATTAAAAAAAAAAAAGGGGGGGGGGGGTGGGGGGAGAAGTTGCAACTTTGCAATATTTGGACGCAAACAGACAACAAAACCCAGAAACCAGAGGTAGAGAAAGACAACTGAAGACAGCCAAATAGCTCATTATCTTGGTCACTCAACATTTTACCGGATCCAATTAGGCAGCTAATCCCTACACTGCTGTTTCATTTTTCTTATTTCTGGACCAGGGAAACTCTCCCAGTGGAAACTTCAGGTAAACGAGGATATGCTAAAATTAAAAGTTACGGTTTTGATGAATCAGTATTTTCAGGAAAAAATGTTTCATCAGAAAGCTCCGACTTTAGTCTAGTTATACATGATTTTTTAAACACATCAGTATTTTTGACAATGAACCAGGAGAAAGACAATATAAAAGGCATGATTATTATGATTTATGTCTTTTGTATTGTTTCTATTACAAAAAAAAAAAAATATATATCAGAAAGGTATTAAGGTGTTGTGTTGAACTATTTTCAGTAGAATTATTTATCTATGCTAAACTTGATATTCCTGCTAACCTTTATCTACACAATTGCTGAACGAGCCAGAGTTCACTGTATTTAGGTATCTACAAAATTAAATCAAGAGAAATAGAAAACATTAATTATTTTAGCATTTTAGAAATGTACATATGCCAGACCTACGTTCTGGAAATGATGTGTACATGTATAATGATGAGAAGGCTCCCCATACTAAAAGGCTTGCAGTATAACAAAAACAATGGTCATGAGAGCTTAAAACACATATTAGACAACATATGTGCATAATGTACCATCTACCACCATATTCTAAATTTACAGCAGGAATTACTGAAGAATAGAGGAAGCTAAAAGTTAAAGTGAAATTTAATACTGAAATATGTCACAGGGCAAAATCATTATTCAAAGTAACTCCAAAGTGAAAAAGAGCAATTTAGCTAATTTGAAGACTGGGCTAGCTCGAAGCACTAATCTTCAGTAGCATCTTTACTACTCCTTAGCAGATGGCTAAAACTGTATTAGAGCTCCAGAACATTAGACTGAAGGCCAAGTGTCCAAAACAACACACCAAATGCTTTCATTTACTAATTTCTAGTCTCTGCCATGCTATTGCCATAGTACAGATATTAAGTCATTGTTGACGTAGGCACAGGCAGATGAGACTGGAGAAATGAACTGCCACATACTTTAGCTACCACAGTATCTCAGCTCTTTGGTGAGTATGACACTGCTGTTACAAGAATCGAACTTTACTCAGCAGGTATTTGAGGATAACAGGTAATAGCCATTACTTATCTTCTCATCAGAGAGTAAAGAAGGAAGGAATGCAAATTCCACTTAAAGTCTGCTTCTATTGCTTTATTTCTTCAGGCATTACATGAAGTGGCAAACTCCACCGACAGTATTCCATCCCACCTGGACAAATGTTATCACATCAGAACAAACACCATAATATTACAAAGGTAGCTGTAACACTACTAGGAGCATTAGGAAAATATGCTTTTACCTACATATGTGAAGACAAACAATGATATTACCTCTTGAGACCACATTTGCTGCTTTGGGTTACTCTGAGCTACTATACGTTAATCTCTTTTTTTTATCTACAGGCTGCTCAAATGTCCCAGCTCTTCAGCACATCCCATTCATCTCCTTACAGGCACTACTTTTACTTCAAAAAACCAGAATCATATTGATTTTATTCAATGTCATTGAAGCACAATGACCCCTCAGATGTTCTGATCACTTAACACAACTTCCGCTATGCGTATCTCATGGACCCTACCACCAAATCATCAAATTAGTGAAGAGCAGAAACAGAGCGGTTTGCAAGTCTTCTAACACTGTGTGTGTTTTAAGAGAGAGTATATCTCCAGGTTTTGGAGAGAATGACAGGAAAGAAATTTTAAAAGGCAATATATTTAAAAGTTTCAACAATCAGAACCCGGTGTGGAAAAAGCTAAGTCGAGATTTTTAAGAAATACCATAACTCTTAGTCCACTGGAAAACTCATTTGTTCAGCCCTCTTCAGACCATCGCTGACAACAGTTTAAAAAAGACTGTGAGTGAAATGCAGACTTCGTGAAGATCATGATGTACATGAATTTAGCTCCACTGATGCTCTCGTCGTACAGAGTTCAGTCACATTTACTACTTATGAAACTGGTCTGATGAATTCAGTTACTGAAGGAAGTCTGGTTTTAATTCTTAGAACTACTACTTCTTTCAATTTAAATTGATTAATAATAAAAGTTACAGCATTTCAGAGGAACAGCATATAAATTAACTATAAACTGAAGCCCTAGCCTATGGCACTAAGATACAAAGCTCTCCTTCATGTCAGCTCAGATGCAGCTTTCAAGCATATTCTAAAGGTACTTCTTCTGGATAAATATTTTACTTTATAGATATAAATTACAGTTTATTGCCAGCTGTTTAAAATATCTATGATTTGGTAAGATGAGTCTGAGCTGCTAACCCCCAGCTGTCTCCCATTTACTTGAATTGGAAAAACACTGGGTAAATTGCTGCCCATGAAGCACAAATATAAGCAACTGAAGTACCCATAATTTGTTGGAGTTTTAGATCATCCTAATTTAGATATTTTTCAAAAGACATAATATAAAGTAGACTCCACTTAATCGCCACTCTGATAAATAGCTCTATTGGGAAAATAATACAGTTAGTAGAGGGGTAAATTAAAAGCAAAATGTAAAAGCCATTCTGCATCCATGACATACCCAATGTGTTTGGAATGAAGTTGTTTGATGGGCTGATCATAGAAGTGTACAGTGAACTACCACTATATATGGCACAGCTGTTTATTATCTTCGGGGGACTTTGAATTGATATTTACACAACTACGAAGACATAATTAAAGAAACACTATAAAGTTTCTTACTTCACTGTGCTCTTGGGTAACAATATGAACACAGCATTCCATGTCCTCTCAACAGGGTATTTAAATATCTTCCGTTGCAGGTTTTATCATATGAAATACTACAATATGTAGGGATGTAGTATACAGTCAGGATATGTACCTGAGTTATATGCCAAGATAGCAGCAAGAAGGGAACCTCAAGAAAAGAGAACTGACAGCACAGAAGAGGATATCCTCTGTCTCTGCAAGAATGTAGCAATGTCTAATTATTTGTGATGGTTTTAGTGGTTCTTATTTTATACGTTAAACACAGACAACATACGGGGTGAATACTGGCTCATACTGTACTATCTGTCAAAGGTATCTGTAGACTGCTAGGTACTGTCATCACTAAGCAAAAATTGCAAGCTCGAGAACTGAGAAATACACAGCTTTTCAATACGCTGCAGAGCCAAGTATTTTATTCTCCATCAAAAACACATTTAATATTTCCTTTTGAAGGGTATTTATAACCACAAAGGCAATTTTGTCTTCTTTGACTAGTTAAAACCTTAATCTCTGGCTTTCTGGTTGAGAAGATATTCTTCATAGAATGATATTTAACTATTACAATTCCTTTCTATGACTCTTAGCTGGGGCTGAGCTTTCCCCCTTTTTACAGGGCACAGTGAAGTCCAGATTAGGAGAGAAACAGAAGGCAGCAGCGGCAAGAGAGAAGCAAAGGAAGGAAAACATGCAAAGAAAGGAGACAGAACTGCAGAAGGTAGAAGTGTGGCTGACAGCCCTAGAATCCCCCAGGATCACAGTCAGCAATGAAGAGAATTACCTTGTGGAAAAGACACAGCTGGCAGGAAAGATGTCAACCGCAGGAGGTAAAGAAAAATGCAGGCAGGAGGAGAAACTAGTGAGCCACTCTGTGGACAGGAGTGCCTTGGGAGTAACACAACATGGCTAAGATGGCCGATGGCTTACAAATATGCACACAGCCCATAAATTAATATAACATTTGATTACCCCTATCAATCCAAAATGGTTTCCTTGGACACCAGTCCAAGAGAACACTCAAATTACCTCTTCACTCACTGACAGGCATGGTTCAAGAGCAAACACCTTATACCCTCACACCCAAGGGTATTAACCAGTCATTACCTCACATTTCCTTCTTTCCCTAATGGGTCCTGTTTCATGTCCCTGGGTATTAAGAGCTGCTTCACAGCACATCCACGCAAGCAATCTGTAACGGTGCACTTAACCAGTCAGCAGGGGTACTGAATAATGAACCCATCTGCACCATCCTCCCAACCCCGTCCTGAAAGCATCAGTAAGCTCAAGGAGCAATATTTTCAAGGTACCTTCACCTAACTACATTTCTAAGTAGCAGAGGAGTACTCTTATTGTTAGGATGCTTCTTGTACAGTATATAAAATGAGTTTTTTATTGTTCAGCCAATAAATGTATTTCACCCTTTCTCTGTTGGCAGACAGCTAATAATGAAATGTCTACTCACAATAAGGCTGTTATAAAAGGGAGTCAGAAGCAAACCAGAACTTCGTTCTTTCCTCTTCCATATTACGTCACAGGACATACTCAATTAGTGGCAAAACACTTGATAATCCCTGTGCTTGTACTCAGACTAGAACAAAAAGATAAAATAAAATTTGGTGGAAAACTTTTTAATATAGGAGTCCAAGAGTACGAACCTTCTGAGTTCTGCAACGGCAGGGGAAAAAAAAAAAAAGAAGAAGAGAAAAACATTCCTCTGATATTGCAACACCTTCCTCTTCTCTGTTCCTTGAAAAATAAAATGTAGTTCTGTTTCATACAGAAGGAGTAGCTGGAGCTTTATACAAATTAAAGACTCAGGAGTGAAATGTATCTTCTGTTTTCGATCGAGACATGGGTCAAGCAGATTTCTGACCAACAGGAAATAATAACTACAACCATATTTTCATTTGCTTCAGTTGCTGCTAGGATCAAAGTCAAGGCTGTCAATCTTCATTTATGTTTAGATATTTAAAATATTTTCAGTATCATTCTGGATTTTTTAAGCACTTGGCACTGAGCAGTATCTGAAACTGTCCCACTGACTAAACTGTGGCAGTATTTTTTCCCATCAGATACTAGTACAGCAATCCCCTTCATGTCTAATTCTTTGACAGCAATTCAGTTTTAGATGGCTTATAATAGGCTCTGCCTGAATTCTGCCAGGATTGAATTGTTATTGATCGGTACGAGGCAATGGTGTAGAAGGGTGCATTTCCACAGCTTGTATTTGGATGGGTCAGATCTTTTGACAGTTGATTTTGTTAGAAAACCTGGGGTCATTGTGGGCACTGATTATTACACACCCTTGCATTTTTCCATCACTGCAAACTCAGCTTCTTACTCTACAAAAGACACAAGTAATTTTCTTTCTAAGGTCTATACAGATTTTATTTCATATAAGACCTTAGATTCGGTCTTTCCTTGTACATAACTTTGCTTCGCATTGCTCTGAAATAGTACATTAGGTGCATGAAAATGAAACATCTACTGTTTTAATTTTTGATCATATTACCCTGCCTGGGCCAAATGCAGCCATCACTGAAGCCAATGGAACTATCCCACAGGAGTAAGAGTGAGCTGGCCAATGCTCTTTGAATGCTGCTTCCTCACAGAAGCTCCCATGTGTCAAAAAGGTCAGGTCAAAAACTCCACAAAAACCCCAATCTTACTCTGCAGGCAGCAACTTACTGTATTTTTTTGCTTCTTCCCGTCGTCAGTATCAGAATTGTTCTCATTTGTTTGAGGGACATATGGCTCTCACTAATCAAAGTAATGCCCAAAACCCTCCATGGACTGCATAATCTTAGGTTTTCAAAAAAAAGATGGGGGGAAGGAGGAAGAAAGAAAGGGAAAAAAGCCCAAACCCCCCTCTACTATTTGTCTAAAAGAATACTGTGTTCTATTTGAAATCACAGCTGTCACAGACAAGTTTAACATCACTGAGCTTCAATTCTGCTGTTGTCAGTCTTGTTGATGTAGAAAACACTAGCAATTATCAAACACAGTCTGAGTGCATCAGCTGGGAGTTTTAATCAATCCACTGCACGAGAGCTTAGGAAGGAGAAAGAGGTTGCAGGCAACGGATGCCAAGTGCCAGTTTCCTACCTCTGCACAACTTACCGGCCTAGAGAAGCTTCCTTATAAGCATATTTTTCCTTATCACTGCAGACTCAGCTTCTCCCTCTACAGAAGATGGACTTCTCTGCACTGCTGTGTAAGGCAAACCCATTCAGGTTCCATTTCTACCCTTATAAACGCCAAAATACACCAAGTCAACGAAAATTTATGTATTTGACTTCAGAAGACTAAATGATGTAATTAGTAACGTTACACTTATTTTTTTACTGTTACTTTGATTTAAATTGTTAGTGGTTTAAACATCTTAATTTCAGAGTAAATTATATAATTGTTTTTGTTGCCTGTTGATCGATTTTTTGTATAATTAGGATGCAGTAATTTACTTTATATCTCTTTAGTTTAATTGAGTTAGTAACGTCTGCTGAGAAGCATGATGTCACAATCCCAGCTACTTGACTGGAAAGAGAAGGGAAGAGCTTTCACTGCATGTAAGAATTTCAAAGGGCAAGTTTTCTCCCAGAGCTCCCCAGAAGTTAGCTTTCTGTTGAAATGAAACAGCTGCTTCCACATTTTTCCACTTCTGTTACTGCTCTTGTGATAGACCACAGTAAAAAATCTTCTTTGACTTGCCATGGTTCTCCCTGATGATATCGTTATCACAAAACTCTACCTACTGTATCAATAACAGCAAATAGGAGCAAGGACAGTCTGTATCGAGAAAGAAAACGTTAGCTTTCAGTTAGTGTCTAATAACGGAAATTGCCTCCCTTGAACTCTATCAATACAGCCAGTATAGCACATCCATCTACACCGGGGAGTAGCATTTTATCAACCTTTCAACTTTTCACGACCCAGCCTGTCAGGAAAAGACCCCATCTCCATTTGGACCATGTCAGGGAGGACAGGCTCGCCTGGGGGCTGGGTCCCACAGCAACGGAGAGCGTCTTTGGCATTAGGCTGCAGATGAGGAGCATGCACTTGCCAGCTTCTGCGTGGCATGTCAGCCTCTCCCCCAAACTGAAATCCCATTTGGTACGTAAAACTGGTCAAGAGATCACATGGAGGCAACTGCACCTCTGGGCCACACAGTGTCTCACACATAATGAATAGGCTTTGACTGGTCTGGTGTCATCGACATAAAGTTATTAAGGAAAATCATAAAAATGCCATATACTGGGATAAACTACGTTAATTACAGTAAAGCAGCATCTACTTTAGGGGTTGCACTGCAAAAAAATTCAGCTTAAAAAGATTACTCTTAATAATCCCTAAAACTGGTAGAGCTACTCACCAGTAACCGAAAGAACTTGTTTAAAAAAGCCACATCTGTTAGTAGACATCTATCTAATATTGGCTCCCAAATGCTTAGTGCATGTATAACACTTCCCATCTCCAAATTGTGGATAAATATTAACTGACTGATCCTAACATATCAGAGAGAGGGAAAGTTATGTAGTTGCCATTTTCCAGCTGGAATAAGGGAGATATTTAAAATCAAGGAAGAAAAACGCAATAACAACTAGTGTAGCCACAGAAAACTCTTCATAAAACTGCCTGTGACAAAAAAGGAAGCACCGTGTGGTTAAAATGCAATATCATAATCTTAGCTGGGAAACATAGCACTAAAAATGTTAATTTATGGATGGAGTGATTCAACAAGTAAAAAGTCAGAAAAATATGAAGCTACATGAGGTGAAGAAGAAAGTTCAGTATAATTTCTGTCATTCCAAGACAGAACCACTCCCACAGCACTTCAGACATCAGTCATCGGATAATACATCCATTCTGCATGTACAGCCCACAATACGCTCTGCTGACTCTGAATTGCCAGCGTGGTTGATATGGGCACCCTATGTCCAGTGCTGCCTGCACTCAGAGCAGTTACAGGCAACACTGTGTGGCTACGACTAAGAATTCGTAAATAAGTATACTCAAGGGGATTCTTTTAGAAGGTGACTGGAATTAGCACTTCTGCCCCACAAACAGCGGTGAGGTTCAGAATTAGCCGGTGTCCACCTAGAAACAGGACTCAGAGGAAATGGGGGAGGAAAAAAAGAGGTAAAATGGCCTATAACAACCTGCAAATGAGGGTACGGAGAGCAGAGTAGCCTTAATCTAGAGCAATCCGTTGTATAAAGGGCCAAGTACAGTTTTATCCCTGAAGGAGGCTTGGCTTTTGAAACTCAAGATGCTCACAGTCTGAGGCTGAGATTTACCCATTAAATGCAAGTGAATACTTAAATCCTGTATTCTGGCTCACTGCAATACTCATTTTGAAAGTATCTGTACAATTTAACCTTCCAGTGCCACAGCCAGCAGCAAGACTTCCTAAATTAGCAAAAGTAATAAACAAGAGCCTCATTAAATCTTCCTCTTCCCTGGTTTTTTATCCCTCTAATGAAGCTCTCTGTCCTGTAACTCCTCTCATTTCCCTAATTCTCTCTTCATCACCGATTTCTTTATCCTTTGATATGACGCAGTCTCCTGTCATAAGTAATGATAGAGCTACGTTTTCTAGAGGGCAGAGTATGAAAAGGACAGGAAGGCATGTTGCTCTTAAAACTGTGGCCCAGCAAGGCAGATGGCTCATTAATGTACCAGTCTTGCCCTCTCAGCAAGGAAAAAAACACACACTCACTTACACAGAGGGGTCAGCCTGCGAGGCACGCTCTCTCTGCTAGCTCCAGTCTGGCTGCTTCTGTTCAAGCTGTCTTCTGCACTACTTAGGCTCACCCTTATGCAGCAACGAAGTGAAAGATTTTTTAAAGGATGTCGAGACAGGTCTTGATGCACTCCGTACAGCCCTGAGTCTGGCAAAATCTGAAACTCTTGAGAGTCCCTTGAGATCAGCAAAAAAAAGCCCGTTGGTATCATGTTTCTTTGCAGACATCATTAACTCAATTAAACAAAAAGAGAAATAAAGTAATTTACTGCTTGCTAATTACACCAAAAAAATGCTTAACACAAGCAGGCAACAAAAAAACCCTAATATAATTCACTCTGAAATTAAGATTTTTTTTTCGAAACACCCTCAGCTTCTATCAAAGCAAGCAATAAAATAAGTGTATTCTTACTAATTATTGCAGTTCATCTCCTAAAGTCAAATACATACAACTGTGATGACCTCATATATTTTGACAAATGAAACTTGAAAGAACAAACACAGCGCATCAGATCAGTTTCCCCAACAAGGAAACAAGGTCAAGGCTATAGGCATATAGTTTTCCCTGCTTTTCTGTCTTTAAAGAAGGTGTCAAAACCACATTGACAAAATCTGACAACCACAGATGATCCCAGGAAAGGCTTTGCCACTTCATTTTTCTTCTTATTTTCATTTGAAGAATGGAAATAAAATTCTGTTATGCCACACACTGCCCCATCAGGACTCCATCAACTACTGCTAATGGAAAGTGCATTGCTCCCTGCATTGCTGCCCCTAGGCTCTCTTTCCGCACTACCTTGGAAGCAGGTGAACTACTTCCATACTCTAATACCACCGCATTTTTACACGGGATTTTTTTCCTTAAATAATGAGGTTCACTAGCAGTAATCTCTGCACTGCAGAGCAGGCACTCCAAACCTACTTCAGCAACGGTAAGGACATAATGGCAAATTGATCTATCCCTGAAAAGCTAAGGAGCGCATTATGAGGGAATACACAGGGAATTCAGGGACAAGAAAATATCAAAGACTTCTCCCATTTGAAGTTAACTCCTCAATCCCAAAATTGCCATTGGATACCTGAGCATCCCCAGACCCTCACGACTGTGATGTATTAGTGCTCTGTTTACTACTCCAGACACTGTGTTAATTAGTATCGTGCTTCCTGGCTCACAACATCATTTAACACCAACGTTCTTCCAGATTTGGTACATCTTTCACGCATTCTACTTTTCACAAATTCAACTTTTAATGCATTTCAACTGAAGACAAATTCATATTTGTTATGCGGTCTCCAGCAATCATGGGAGTTCAATAAATGAAGCTTTACAAATGTCTCAGAAATTAAGAGATGCTTGCTGGGAGAGAGATCTCTGTGATTCCGAGGCCTTTAAAAATGGAAAAAATTACTCTAGTTTCTAATGAGAAATTCTTCTGAAACTCCGGTGGGAAAGGAAAAGAAGGTATCACGGCATAAGGCCTGTGTTTCTTACACGTGTTTCTACAGATCCCTTATCTGTGGATCTGATCTCAGGGGGCAATGCTTGGGATCTCCTGAGAGTCACAGAAATTGTGAAGGTTTCCAGCATTTTGCAGGAAAAGGCTGTTTGGGTTTTTTGTTCTTAAATCAGCTCAGTTTACTAATAAACCAAATCCTGTCTACCTACTGCAGATCAGGATCCAGACATGTTGGTAGGACAGTGGGTGGGGAAAAAAAGAGGAAAAAGGGAAGTGAGTATACTTTCCTCTAAGGTCACACAGACCCTGCGGGTCGGTGGATCCCTGCTGAGACCCCCCCGTGCTAATTGATTGTCTTGCCCAGCAGGAACCTGCAGACTCTTCAGGAGCTAAAGGAATGGGAGCTGCACTTTTTAGCAGTAATAAGTGTCGTTAACAAGGCAACTCTGCCAAGAGGGTTAAAGGCATCTGTTATTTTGTAAAATACTTAGATGGATGATACATACACTGTACCTGTTTAAGTGTGTGCACTCATTCTTACGGATGTAATGCATCAAACCAGCAAAATTACTGCCCAATAAGCCCAGGACGAACTCTTGAGCAACAAGAAAACTGATCTTATTTTACTCTGAGTTAAGGATAGTTGACTTTTTGTCTATTAGTGTAGCTTTTGATGTTACAGTGTAATTAAATTTGAACCAAATATGCCCAACTTGTGCAACAAATGATATATATTTCTCTTTCTTCTCTTTGTGTTGAAAATATATCCTGGCTGACTGGAATCACTGTGGCAAGCTGTAAATTATGTATGAAATGAAAAATCCCTGCTCACTGCAAAGAGAGAATATAGACAGGGCTCAGCAATTGCTGCTGGGCTATGCTATTTGCTGAAATATTCAGCTCAAATGCAATCACGCAAGCTTGCCAGTGCTGACACTGGGCAGTAAGTTGCACGTATCATTTTTCAGTCTTATTCAGGACCAAATGACTAAGTGATAGCTGGCATGATAAATTCAGAAAAAAACTACAAAGATCCTAGACCAACTTCAGTTATTAGAGGGCTTTTTTTATTTACTCAAATGACTAATGTTCAACTGCCTCTGTCTCACTAATGCTCTGCACTTTAGAAATTCTCAAAGTGACACCAAGAAGGGCTGGAGCTGGAAAAACTATTAAACAGCAAATGGTTTGACCACTCTGGAAGTATTTGCAGGCACTATTTAATATATACTGAATGGGTGCCACATTTATTAGGGTGCACTGCAATCACAAGGGTTCTCTGAACACCTTTGACCAAAGTTAGAGACAAAGACTTTCTCCATCCTACAGCACAGAAACACAGAAATACAGCCATATCTCAGCACAAGTAAAAAAGAATTTGCATTCCTGCACAGGACTGTTGGTATATCAGAGATATTTGTGTTAACTGTTGGGACTGAGGCTATTATTTAACAACATACAGACTTGTGCAGATTCCAGAGTTCCTGCTAACCCCACAGCCCCCCATTTGTTGTCATGCCACAGCTCACAGTTTCCTCCATTTTACCAAGGCAACTGAAACACTGCTGTGAACTGAATCAGGAATCTGACCTAACTTTAACAAACTCTGTCTAAAAAAAAAAAAAGAAAGAAAAGAAGGGAAAGGAGTATTTTTGGTAAGCCAGGCAAGTTCTCCCTAAAAAGAGGGAAGGACAAGATGAAATGTGAGACCCTGCACAAGATTAACTTAGGGCAAGGCTGGGGCTCTTTCTATCATTAGAAGCATCTGGGGTGGGTACCCAAACACCACAAACAACTGTTTGGAAGAGCTGTCAATTATAAACTTAGGAGCTGGAAAGGGAAAGGCACAGCAGCTGAAAAAAGGGGTGACTGTGTTGGCAGTAAATCTGTGACTTCTGTCTCCTGTGATGATTGTAAGCCTGACTGACAAAATGCAGATCATGTAGCACCTATGGGGTTCTCTTTAAAGATTTTTATTCTTGAAGCCCTCCAAAGATCACACAACAAGTAGAAATTCGAGATTTCTTTCTGTCTCTGTGTTCTTCCTCCCCTCTCTTCCATTGAGCTGGTTGCAAAGGTTAGAAACTTGTCTCACCTCCCCTGAAGGCAACCAGCAAAAGGGAACCTCAAAAAAGGCTTTAAAATCCCCATATTTTAAAATGTATTAACTGTTAAACTTTGGTTTTGTTCAGATATTTTTTACATACACATTTTCATGCATTATGGAAGTTTGGAAGTCTAGCTTTACATACTTAATGTTTAACCTTCCAGGCATATTTTGACTTCTTACCCCCTCTAAGTGGGTGTTAATTCAAACTAGTCAAGAGGGCACGCACTTGAACAGAAGATCTCTTTTCCAATGTTATTTTCTCCAGACCTTTCAAAGATAAGGTTAGATATATGTGTCTGATCCAAATGTGGTGCAAGCAGTTAATGGCCCTCAAAGCACTAGTATAGCACCTTGAGGCCAGAGTTGATGAACTGAAGGAGCAGGGAAATACGAATGTCTCTACAGAAACAGCAGAGCAGTGCTACATCAGAGCTGGCTGTCCATACCATGCAGCAGGGAACACAGCACATAAGAGGGGACTGGGGGGAAGGTCACTATTTTAAACATATAGAATATAACAGAGCGAGAGACAACTACAATGTAAAATCTATTCAAATCGATTATACCTATATGGATATCGGCCCAAATGACAGAAAACAAAGATGTTAGAAGTATCGTTGTGTTACTCATCTCTTGATCAGGGCATGAACTCCAACTGCACAAGGTATTTTATCTAAGGTCTTTTTCCTCATCTGTTTAAACAGTGACTAGTACAATGACAGCATGGTCTGCAAATAAGGCTGCTGTGCATTACTGTAGTCTGAACATTTTTCCTACACATATTTATTCTGAGCATTGTTCTAACATCTACAATCCCCAGTCATGGGGCAGGACCCCACTGAGAAAACCAAGTCTAATAAAACAGCAGTAACAGGCAACTTCAGCCCTTTGTATATAAATTAGATCACTTAATACCGTTACAGCCTGAAGATGAGGAGAACTCCATCTGTGCACAGCTTTCTGCATTTTTGTGTGACCAGGTGCTTAACGCCCGAGCCATCATTTGCTGCTTTCCTGCAGCAGGGAGGACCAGCTGAGAGCTCCCACCGTGACTTCAGCGTAGCTTACCAGGGAGATCTAAAAACCGGGATGCAGCCCCTGTAGCTAACAAATTTGGACAAATCCAACCAAATGTTCTGAGAGGCTAGGAAAGTTTAGAAGAGGGATTTTTTTAACTGACTGCTGTGGAGACATTACTGCCTTTATTCATGGCCAGCAAAAAGAGTCAAAAAAGTAGCTGATACAGAAAGATGGACCCAAAGAAAACTAAGATCAAATTTGAATATTGAAAGCAAAAGATGTAAAATAACATAAAATAAAAAATTAGTTCTAAGAGTCAAAAATCCAGGTAGGCTGATGCATTAGAGTAATAGAAAATAAAGCACACCAGAAAGGGACAGAAGCTGAGTCCAAAACAACTGAATTACTTTTGGCAGAAGACACTGTACTGAGGCAATAACTGGCACAACTGCCTCTCTCTAGAGTAACTGAAGCAGGGTGCACCTCATGTGTGAATGTCAGAGAGGTATGTCTGGGGCTGTGAGCTGTCTCTCTCCTTTCCTTCTCCTGCAAGAGCAGGCATTGGCAACAGAAATCCTTGAGGTGCTCTTTAGCACCTTGACAGGACAGATACCGCAGTGGTCCATGAACCATTTTGGATTTCCTCCTACTCTGGAGATGCAAGGGCTCCAAGTTTGTAACTTACACTTTCATTAAACTTCTCAAAAAATAAGATAATATTTGTTGTAAAACAAAGAAGAAATTTATTACCTAGTCTCAAGATCAGACTGTTAGCTATAGCACTGGATACAAAAGCTCACAAGTAAAACCCAATTTTAGTCTAATCTTGCTTCAGTTAAAGTTTTCTATTTACCAATGGCATACTTTTCTAATAGCTTACTTTTGTTAAAAGGGATTTCAAGATGTATTTGACACATGGGAGACAAAGGTTATGGTTAACAAATATAACCTGTCTCCTGAATGCCACTGCCAGTGATCAGTAATTTTATCTTACCTGACCCAAGAGTATGTTCATTTTGAATTCTAGTCTGAGATGCAAATATAAATGTTCTTGCTGGCTCTGCTGACCTGCTGTTTTGGGTATCATCTCCACCCTGTTACACCTACCAGTCAAAAAATACATGGGCTCTAAAAAACCTGTCAGCAGCTTCGTCTTGATCATTGTGGTTGTAAAAGAGTTACTCCTTCTTTATACCTGCCGACTGGCTGTTTATCCTCAGTCTGATTTGTTCATTATGTATAGGTTATCGATTCATTCATGTCAAATCTCGTAAGACTGGTGATACACACTTTCTGATTGGTTCATGACTTATTTCACTAGCTCTCTGTACTGGTATACATGACATTTCCAACAGTTATTTCTGGAGTGTAGGGCCAATGCATTCTGCAATGAGCCCCACAGTTCTGGTCCTCATGTTTCTCACACATTTCCTGCCTATAGGACTTGGGATGGTGCATGTCTGCTCCAGATATGTAGCTAGGACACAGTCAGCGGAGGTTCTGCATCTGGGAAAGACAGCATTCTCTCAGAAATAGCCATTTCCATAGATTGGGATTGGCTACAGGAAGAAATGCATGTTGAGTGCATTAGCACATGGAGACAAGCTAATCTTCATGCAGATGTCCTAAGGGAACTTCAGAATGAAATGGCTGAGCTGAATACAAAAAAAGTTATCAACCTAAAATTATTTACTACTGCAAGGGACTTGGGAGCACTGTGAATTTGTGTTTATCCTTTAGAAAGGTATTGGGGTGATTCTGGAAGCCAGGCACTAGTAAGGTTTTTTAAAAAAAAAGTGTTGAAACAACTGCAAGAAGAATAAATTACACATGTTAGGGATGAACAAGCATAGCTCCTACAAAGAAAGATGTGTCACTGTCATCTATTTAGCACTTTGGGGATTGTAAACAAAACTGAATGAGGAAGAAACAGCAAATATTTATATGGGCTTCTAAAGATTTTGACAAAAGAAACTAGATCTTGAAGTCAAACAATGTCATAGATTAGATACTGATTTGAAGACAAGAAAGTATAAATAAAGGAACAGTTTTCAGTCTGATAGCTAGATGAGATTGAAACCCACTGGTTATTCTTTTTGTGGTGTTTTTTTTTTTTTTAATTTAAAGTCTGCAAATTAGGAATATTCTTCTGAAGCACCCAACTAACAAGTCTTCCCTCTTGACTGGATTTACCATACGCTCACTTGAGTGAAAGTTAAATAACTAACTTTAACCTAAGATTTTATAGTTACTGAATTTTTGTGCTGGCAAGGAGAAATCTCCTCTAGCTATGAAAGTCACCTTCCTCTTTTTGGAAGCAGAGTGATGATGCCTCTTAACAGTAAGGGGCAGGGGGGAGCAGATGGAAAGTGTAAGAAGTATCGCCAGTCATGAACTCAATGGACATTAGAAAAGGAGTTTCCAGGTTGATTCTATGTCCTGAACATCAGGGGAAGACAAATGCCTAGGTAAGAGCAATGCTAGAGACATCAGTTTGTCCAATTATTATTTTTTTTGTAGACTATTTTGCGAATCTGATGATTTTTAGTTTTTCAGATTGCCCTAGGTATCCGCTTACACATATATTGGCCAAAGGACTTTGTGAAGAAGAAAGTCGTGGATACTTTTATGAGGAAAGAGCAGAAATAGAAACTCTTTTCTCCTTGCTGTTGAAAGCGTCCCCATTTTTAACATTAACCAGGAGAATGGAGTGACAAAAAGCTGATATATTAGGTCTTTTATGATAATTTATCACTCCGGTCCCTCAGCTTCACCATCTATTAATTCATTTGCATAAACAATAAAAATTTAAACTTCCTAAAAGATTAAAAAAAAAAAATCCAAGACACTTGTGCTGAAACATAAGAGGTCATCCTAAACTCTGTAGTCTTCTGTGTCTCAAGCAGAGCACACAGAAAAGTTATTCACGGCACGGAAAGAGCAGGGGAAGACAAGAACTGTACAGCAACTGCAAAGGGAAATGAAAAGTATACCAGAGCAAGCAGCAGTAACTGAACTGAATGGAGATAAACGATAGGGGTGCCTCCAGTACTGTTACTGTTATTAACGCAGCAAAGAGGAGAATATGTATCTTGGATCTTTTACTACATGAAACTATTCGATCAGCATGCCTGAAACGTTCACACCAGCCATATGACCGTATTGCACTTACCAGCAATACTCAGTGCTGTGCAAGAGAAGTTTGAAACAGTCAGGAGTATATTTTGCTCCTCTGTCTACGCAACATCAAACATTTCTTTAAAGCACTGTCTCTCACTCAGTAAGCCAAGCCTTGAGACAGACGAAGACCATACTCCTGAAATAGGCAAAACATGGACAAACTGCCAAGCTGTTTTCTGCATTAATATTTTGGCTTGCCACCTCCCTCAGCAATTGATAGTAACTTTTGAAAATCAGCTGTTTGTTTTACCTCTGGGTTTAACGAGGATCACATATCAGAGCTTCATGACCAAATTAAAGTAAGGCCTATCCCCTTCCCTAAGGCCCCTTCCCTGGCATTATTATTGCTGCTAATATTGTAAGTGTAGTGTGAAATGGCCAATTCACACATGTGCCATGTTTTGCACATTTTCTGAACCTGCTGGAACATGATTTTTGTAAGAATGATGAGAGTAATAAACATCTTCTGGCAGAGGCTTGCAAAATCTGCATGCATTTTACTCACGCAGTAATGGGCCATAAAACTCTTAGAGAACTGCAGGAGAAAAGCAATGTACACACGCATAAATTAAAAGAAGAAATGAGAACTTGGTGGAATGCTGTTCTTTTAGACATTTAGAAAAGGCACGTATAGCAGAAGGAAACTACATACATACTCAGTAGCACTTACAATAGTCAGAGAAATGAGAGAATACCACTTTCTAAAACTGGATTTTATGGGAGAGCTTTCAGTGACCCAGTCTCAGCAATTGCCTCAGCTGGATCCTAGGTTTGAGTCCTCCACATGGGCTGTAGCAATGTTGAGGCAGCAACTATGCAGGCAGAAGAAAGTGTTAAAATGTACTCTCTCCTACTAACCTATTACATGGATTACTTGGACTTTCATTGCATGACCAGTAGGGAGGATCCCCAGGATTTACTGTGCTTCACTAACCAAGTCTAAACCTTACTGGAAGGGTTTCAGATTTTTTATAGCCTTTAGAGAAATGTAGAAATCATTTGCATTTTTTTTGGAAAACCAGTCTGATGTCAGCGAAAGCTTTCCAACTGTCTTCTCACTAGCACTGAAAATCATCAGAAATGTTAGCAATCGCAACTGCCTCTTTGCTACAAACTGCTGAATGTTTTATGTACCAAGCGTGATGACAGCATGGGAAGTCCGATGCCACAGTGCTCTCCTTGTAGTCTTGGCCCCCTCATTTGACTTGCTTTTGGAAGAGCTGCTGCTAAACTGCTGTGGTCCTTCCAGAAGCACAGGTAATAGGAATTGCTGTCATGCAAAGCTAACACCCTGGGATAAGGAGGTAGCTGACAGCATTACATTACTGACACACAGCTGGGTTTCCTCCAAACCAATGTCCCATCAGAGGGGTAATAAAATTGTTGTGGATTTTCTAAAGCTGAGATGAAATTCAACTTTTATCCTCGAAGAATTCCACCAGCAGATCAGGAAGGTCTTGGTAACTTGTGTGTAAAACACAAGTAGGAGAGGTGAAAAGACTTCAACATCTTTTTAAGTGAAAACTCTGATCACCTCTCTCAGTTATTCAGATTATCTACTTACACTGCCAGTGCAGCAGGGCAAGTTTCTGCTTACCAAGGAACCAATTTGAAGCCTGAAATTGTAAAGTAATTGACATTCTGCATGCTGCTGCTTCTTCAAAGAGACTGTGGGACTGCAGCTCCTGGTGTTGCTAGCAGCGTGTAGCTAGTATTTCCTGCATTTGCTGAGGAGCTCTGAACATGCAGAGGAACACTGACTGGATGATGACTAAGATAACCAGCATAAAAAGCACAGTTTTCCCATGAAGTTAATGAAAGCACAGTCTTAAGTGCACAGTGTTTTCTTATGTTAGGAAATCAATTTGGATCATGAAAGTAACACTTGTGCTTCAACAGGATGAACTCTGAATCAAAAACAGTAAATGCATGGGAGAAAAAAGTGGAGGAAAATTAATATTGGCACTGAAATGAGTGCAGTCAACAGGGCTTACCAAACAACAGGATACTTCCCATGCTCCTTTCCTGTGTTAGAGATGTGGTGTTCAGCCACAGCATTCCTTCATTGCTTCTGAACAGCTTCTAGTCCTTGCTATCTCTGACTAAATTTTGCCTCGAGAGTTTTTAACTACTAGTGACCAGCAACAGGTCAGCTAAGTGACTAATTCCTAGTGTAGAAACAAAGCAAGTATGTCTTCTTCAATGAAAAGCTGGGTAGGATAGAAAAATGCTTTGTTGTGTTTTTTATCTTGTTCCTCCTTGAATGTTAGCTACATTAAAGTTCTGTTCCAAGTTTCACACCATGCACTGCTAGATGGAGGAACTCTATTTTCAAAAGTCCAGCTGCCCAGTGGCATGTGTACCATTGTCTCACATGGACTGTCAACTATCAACAAAATCTGGATCTTTCATTGTACTTTTGCTGAGACCTGATGCATCTGGTTTTAATTTATTTATTTGCTCTTTCTTTTTCTATTGTCATAAATTTGAGGGCAATGCCACATAGTAGAGCTTCCTGTTTGACAGTACCATGACCCTGAAACATGAGCTCTTTCATGCTCATGTGAACTCCTGATCATGTCTTTTATTTCTCTTTTACATAACACAGGATTTTAAGAAGTTCAGTTATGACAACTGTGAAATATTTTCTTTAGATCTATGAAATGTACTGGTAGATTTTGTCTTTCAGGGTTTTCTTCAATACCATTTTTAGAGTGAAATTGGATTAACATATGCTTTTTGGAGTCCAGTGTATCTTCCCTTAATGTCTCCTGAAGGGTTTGTGCTAGTTCAAGATGATATTACAAAGAACTAATTACAATAGAAAGAACTGCAATACCTTTGCAATCATTCCAACAACCTGGATCAACTTTTATTCAGTACTTTGACTACAAGGACAGTATTTCATTATTCTAATAACGTTTTCCAGTCTCCTTCTTTACTGAGATGTTCTGAGAACTTAGCAATGAGAAAATTATCTCAGACAGTCAACATTTTCCTAGTGATAAGGCTTCACTTGCACTTTTACAAAGTTTTATCTTTTTATTACATCTTAAAAAAACCCCACAAAAACTATTAGAAACCAGTATCAGCTGAAAAGTAGAAATGCTGGCAACAGTCCTCCAGAGAACCTAGTTTATCTTCTATGGGGCAGAACAGCTCTGTAGTTTATGAGTTTTGCAGGTTCAGAAATAATTTCCTCAGAAACTTCAGTATCCTACCCTACAAGAACAGAATTCTTTTGGGGGTACTGTGATAGGTAGTGCCACACGCAGGAATTTCTCAAGAATGTATGTATGATCAAAAGTTATCTAATGGTAAAAAAAAACCAAACAAACCCCAACCAAAACTAACCAAACAAAACCCCAAACAAACAAAACAAAAAACCCCAAAAAACCAAACAAAACAACCCTAGACAAAAAAACCAACAAGTTTTGAGAAGCGAGAATTAGCAGGGCGTGACTAAAAATCTACCTGATCATTAACTAAAATATCAGCATAATGAAGAAATAGACTGACAATAAAAACGAGACGAAAAAAAGCCAAGTTTTTTCAGCATGGTTTTCACTCTTTGTTTTTGCTATTCTATTAATATTTAGTAATAATAACCACCATAGCAGTCATATACAGAGCAACTACTTCTGAACTTTACGAAAGTGGTTTTTTGGTTCTCATGCTCCTAGCTGCTCAGTTTCTTTGTCTCCCAACTCTAAAGTATTCTGTCTCTGAGTCTCACACTCCATTTTGTAACACAAGAAAGTTCTGTCTCATGGAATTTCCAAAAGAAAGACATATATTATTTACATCTGCAGCTACCATAAGAAAATGCCTTTCTTTTTTCCTCCAGTATCTTTTTCTTCAGTATTTTCAGTGCAAAGTTTCATGAATAAGCACACACTCTGAAAAAGACCCCTACCAGGAAATACCACAAGAAAGCAGGAAGGTCTTTTCATGTTAACTAACTGTTAAGCATGTTTAGTCAAAAAAAGGAAAAGCCCACAGGAATGCTTTTTGTTGTGGCATTCATTAAGAACAAAGGCATAAGCCAGTCTCTCTGGCAGCCCGTTTTGACAGATTTGAAATCCATGCAGTTTCATTAACCCTGGCTCTTGTGAATTTACCCATTGCAGTAATATATGGTGCGGTTAAAGACTATCCATCAAAATGATGATATGTTTAAAACTAGATTACAATTCCTTTAGATTAAGAGGTTCCTTTATATTGCAAAGTGCTCCAAAGTACAAAATGAGAAGTACCACTGCAAGTGGATTTGTTCTAAAGTGCTTTCAAATATACACTTTAATTGCTATTCCTACTTTATCTAATCATCACCAGAATTACTGAATCTCAACACATTGGATAACGTTAAGAAGCCTTGTGGTAATGAACATAGGTAATGTTTCATCCAAGTCAGAAAGCTTGTCAAAGGGCAGTATATTTGACCATTAATTTAACCACAGGGCAGTTAAAATATTTTCATCTTTCCAATTTTGCATGTCTGAAATAAACACAATGAAAGAACACTCAGATATGCAGGGGTGAACTGCTTAGTAAAAGTATCTGTTATCAATTTTTACAGAGGTACTGAAACAGTGATACTTTGAATCCATACTCATAAATGTTAAAATAAAATTGTCCAGCTACTGGTTGAACACCAAAATCAAGTAGGTTGCAAACTACATTCAGAGGTGTCAAAAGTACAAAAAGTGGTATTGAATAACCTGACAGACTATTGCTTTGTTCAACAACAGCCAAGCTGAACTGAAAACCTTTGTCCTCCCTAAACTATGCGACATCACTGAAGTTATGCCGGTGGCTATGTAGGATCAAGTCCTTAATACTGTAAAATGGTAATTCCAGCTCACAAAACAAGAAATACTGCCTCTTCAGGACTGCAGGGAAGGAGAATATTGGGTCTCCAGCATGTATATAATATAGATAGGCCTATACTCACATGGCCTAAGTTCCTTTTAAGTCATTGTGTCTACAAATTCCCATGAGCATAACACCTTTTAAGGTCTAGATAAGAGCCAATAGGTAATGTAAGGCACAGGGACAACCTGAAATTTCAACTATGTGAATGTAGACACTATTGAAAACAGGTGATGTTATTATCTTCTTTTCACCTGTGTAATAGAAACACTTTCTATAGCTTGTTGTTTGACATTAATGGATAACATGTATGAGAAAGCCCACTCCATCTGTTTGAGAGTTTTCTTATTATTTGTCCCAGAGGTAAGAACTGAAAGCTACAGCATTTATTCATTATGGTTGCAGTGACTGGAGCATGGGAAAGTGTAAAATATAGATTTAAGAACAGACTCCTGATAAAGAGATATACTGGATCTAAAATACAATACGGCCTAATTCTAACACTGTTGAGTAAAAGATTTTTCTTGCCATGAGACAAATAAACAGAACTATATACCGGCGCAAATGCAGCACATTTTGAAACATATGTCAAGTATTTTCTTAAGCTCCCAAACCCTGGAAATTTCAAAATATGCCTGAGGAAAAATAAAATTTACCACACATCATTTTTTGCATAGTAAATTTGTAAGCTGTTACGTTTTATAAATTGAGATGCCTTTCTCAGAACACAATTGTTTAAATTTTATGCCTGTCTGCTAGATTCTGAGAGATTTAGGGAATACGTGAACTCACCTCTGGAAAGGACCACCCTAGGTCCCTATAAGAACTATTTATTGTAAGCAGGTGGCATGGTTTGGTTTTGACGTTTTTGCAAAACATCAGTGAGCAGCTCCTTGTTTCAAAGAAAACATTAATTATTTAAAAACATTTGCTGAATAAAAACACAGATTTCAGATTATACTGATGAATATTTGCTTCAGTACTTGCTCCTCACCATTCCAGTCTACCTGTACAAATTTTTTAAATAGGAAGCAAAGACAGATCCTGAAAACCCCAAATGTGTGGTAACGAGAAATGAGGTAAAATGGAAGACCACACTTCAGTCCCTGAGGAAAGCAGGTCAGTGAGACTGGGAGGCTGCAGAGACCATGAAGAACTTTATGGCATTGCTGTTTGCGTGAGCAAAAAGCAATTTCAGTTAGACCAAGACTTTAACTAAAAGATAATCATAAAAAACTTTAATGAATGTATCAGTATTTGATCAAATCCCATAAAAATGAAACAGCATCAGCTCCCAGCTTCTCTCTGTCAAATCACTTGATGTGAACAGACTGAAGTAGCTGTACAAATCTGAGCAGTCATACTGGCAAATCACAAAACACTACACTAACTTGTTATGAATAATGCCTTCCGATTCACAACAGAAAATGCATAGTCCCTAAAAAAGGACAATACCTCATGTTTTAAATCCTTTGATTATTCAAAAAAAAAAAAGTGTCTACCCTGTACTGTAGCTATTAAAATCTTTCAGTATTCGTCTGCATTACCTCTCATGTCTATGTGATGTTTCCTTAACATGTCACTTTCATTTTATTTTAAACATTACTTTTATTTTAAACACTACTTCTATGACAATACATATTTCTAAGTGCTGGCTGAGCCAGTTAAAGCATTACGAGGTGATTGATTGCCATCATCATGGGACTCACTCTAAATACATTTGGTATTTAAATAGGAACTAGCCATTGACTCTGTAATCCCTTGTGCCACACTTGTCCTGCGAAAGGATAACGACAAAAGGCTAGTACAGTATTTGTCAGGATACCCTCACCATCTCCTCTATCCCCACAGGCAGTGACTGTAAATGTCTGTGACTTCAGGCAAGTTCGTATTGTGATATTATTGTGCACATTCCCAGAGGGAGCTCTGCGAAAGGACATTTGCATTCATGTTAAGATAGAGAATTCAGCTGCCTTCCACAGGCACAGACTGCCCAAGACAAAATGACTGACTGCTACATGGAGAGAAAGCTGAAGGACATAAACATACTGCAGTATATTTGGTCACAGATTAAGGCCCTTTTCGCAAGGGACTGAACAAAACAAATAACTAAAGTAAGAGATACGTGGGCTGAGGCCTCATTGCTCAGGTAAATGCACTGATTCTGTGTTTCAAAACTCTTATCAAATACATAACCTTTCTTTTTTTTAAATTTTTTTTTAATAAAACCTCACAAATAAGATATTTCTTTAAATGTGAGGTTATAGATTACTGATCTTGATCCTGATGAAGTTCTGGGTTACTTGAGGTTAAGGATAGCCAACTTCTACAGGCATAGGTGCCATTCTCTTCCCCTCCAAGGAGCAGTTTGGTAACTGAACCAATACAATATCAGGACATACTTGACTTTGCAAGGCTGTGCAGGTCCATGGGGATCAACTGAAGGGTCTCTGAACCGTCTTCCTCAGGGTCTCAGGTAGAGGAGGGCTCAGCACAGCAGGATGCAGGGAGCCAGTGTAAGGCCAGCACTGTCCACAGGGCAAACCCAAGTGGCTATGCACAAAACCAGTTCGGATGTATCGGGAATCATGATCTTGGACATTCCTTCCTCCATTTTCAGCATCACAGAAAAGGAACGTGCTCATAACCTGAAACACAGTTAACTATTTCTGGGCTAGGGTCTAAACCGCTGTCACCATCTACCTTTGCCTATCCCCAGCTGCTTCTCCTTGGTACGCCACCCACTACTTACCTCCTCACCTGTGTGCTTTGCATCCTCTGGCACTGCACTCTCCTGTACTATTTACTGTCACTCCCACTGTAAACTCCAATGTCTCGTCTCTTCTTTGAAACACCTGTAATAAAGCAGTCCAGCAGAGAGAACAGCCTTTCAACACTTTGGGGTCAACTTCTTTGCCTTTACCTGTCGCTCAAAAACTGCCTTCCCGCTTACCTGGACACACAGCTCCTGGCCTGTGCTGCTCCCTTTTGACACACAGCCTATAGAGTGGCCACGCTGGCACTCCTGATCTGCCTTGCAGGTAAATGCTTATATCTGTCCACCCCACTGGTATGCCTTTTTAACCTTTCTAAATATAAATTAACTAAATAAACCCCTTCATGAAAGTGGTATGTTTACTCACAGAGCTGGGCTGTTTTAGCAATACAACTACTGTATGTAAGCAAGGCCTAAATATAGTAATTTTACAATATAAATGAAATCTCAATAAACTAAACACTTTCTTAAGATAAAAAAGCCCAAAACCTAGCTGACGAATGACAGAAAAACCAAACGCATATTGGCACCTCATCATGAATCCAAGCACCTCTCTAGTACCCCACTATGCAGAAATAACGATGTGTTAAAACAGCGCAACCATACTCAGCCTTGGTTCTGTAAACATTTACAAATGTATTTATATTTCACATATAAGGATCCTGCTTGTCAAAGCTGCTAGCAAGCACATAGAGCCAATAATGATTTTCATGATCATTTAATATTTGTTTGTTATTAAGAATCATATCAATATCTGCCTTGAATTATGACTCACTGTTTAGCAAAATTCCGTTTTATTTCCCTATAGAACAGAAAGGCTGATGAGAAATTGCTTAAAAGACCATCTCCCTCAGTAACCAATTCCAGACAGCTTGTATGACATTTCCCTGGGAATGCAAAGGAAAAACTGAAAAAGAGAGTAAATTCACTTGGGGCCTCTCCTCCAAGCTATGAGCGAATGAATCCCTGTTTGTGGTTCTGCTGCAGGCTTGGAATATGGTAAAATTGTGGGATTAGCAGAAATCAGACATTCCTGTCTCAAAAATGAAAACTTTACTTAGTACATTCAGAAGAAGAAGACGCAAGTAGAAAAAGTTCCGAAAAATACCATTCTGTAATTTAAATCTGTCTGGTGTGGGTCTAAATATACAGTTCTGTCCATTTTCAAAGAATGTCACCATCGATATTTACCATGGGCACATCTGCGTAAGATTATACAGAGACAGAACATCTTTCTCAACTGAAAAAAAAGTGCTATTATGGTCCGTTAAATATATTTTTGTTCTGCATTAAATGAATGTAACAAAATACTTGTGAAAGCTCAATAAATATGCACACTTTTGATACAAAAGGAAAATTTCATTTCTGAATTAATGCAGTAACACAAGCCTGCAGAAGAAAAAATATTGCTTCGGAGACTGTTTTCTGAAGGACAATCATCAAGTCATTACTTTTAAACCTCTAGAAAGTACTGTTAATACCATGTACAGCCGAATACTGAATGGCATAAATGACACTACAGAGAACAAATAGTAGCATAAAAAGCCAGCATTTACCAATTAGTCAGTCTACATAAAAGCGTACACTGTGATATGGCAATTACAGAAGAAGTACTTACTACAAGGCATGTAAGAGGGATAAAACCAACTGAAATTGCAGCGCTAGAAACTATGAGAAAAACATTTTAATATGTACACCTACAGAGAGCAAAATATACACCAGAAGTATATAATCAAACACTGTTTGCTTAAGACAGCATACTGAACAGACCAAGGAAGAAGAAAACCAGGAACTAGTATATGTAATCTGACTATATAATAAACATAATAACTAGTGTATTTGGGATTTGCTGTTATTACCTCTAATTTGCTAGCCAGACTGTCTTTTCTCTAACACATTCAGTATGTGACACTACACTGGAAGTATGCAATATTGCAAATCCTTTTAATGGACCTTATGGAATTTTCTTATAAAATCAGAAACAGGGAACTTGATTTTAATTAATATAGCATAGGTGTCATATCTTTCCCACAGATTCAGGCACTGGTATGAAATGCAAGACGACATCTGGTTGAGTTGGATTTTTTTCAGTTCAAGCTCTGTACCACTGAAAATATTTGGGTCACAAAAATCTTTTTCTGGATAGCAAAGAATTTCATTAAAAAAATTATTTTTAAAATCTTCCAAATATTTGTAGCTAAGAGAAAACATGTTTTGGCCATGGCTTTCAGCAAGCTAAGCCGTTTTGAATTCTGCAGGCTTGGTATGTCATTGCAAAGACACATCAGATTTGATTATGTTGTCGTGTTGCATCCCTCAGCAGTTCATTGACAGACTGCAGGCTCTTGATCCAGTTTTCATGCTTCTTTCTAAGTTTCTCTTTGAAAGCTCCAGGGCCAAACAACTGACAGCATTTATTTTCATGTGAATAAGCCCTTCACTATTTAACTGACTCTTGGACCTTGTTTTGTGGAAGACACAGGACATGAAGAACCAGCCCATCGGTGCCACACAATACCTACACTATTTGTTTCCACCAGTATTTGGCTATATCAACTCTCGATACACAAAGTCTGACATGAAATGTTGAGGGTGAACCCCCACATCTCAGTTAAACCAGTAGAGTAAGAAGCTCCTTTAGGTAAGGATTTTCAATTCTATTTAAAGCTTACTCTCATTCAGGCTTTAGATGGTATCTACTGAAATCAACCCTTCAGTATGCCTGTGTAGCCTATTTTAAATACTTTTGAAGTTGCAGCCAGTTTACTGGCAATTAATTTTCAGATGCCTTCACATGAAGCCACTGGGGATCATCTAAACATCTACACTGATCTCTGCCTAAGAGACATCACCCTTAATGAACTGTGATCATGCAGGTTCTCTTACCCTGTGCCGTTTGAGTTATATGAAATAAAAGCAACACATCTAGATTTCAAAATTAATTTCAACATAGTCAGGTCATAGAGTCAAAATGTTGTATGGGCCAGGCACAGGTAAGACTATTTTAGCTGTGCCCAAAACACAAGCATATTACAATTTTAAGACACAATTTACCCCAAGCTAATATCTCAGAGGTTGTTTAACACAAATTAAAGACTGATACCTTCCCTATGTTTCTTTTTTTCTGGGGAATATAGTTGATGTAACTACATCTAGATTATTTTCAAGCTCATTTCCATAGGAAAATGAGCTGTATACCTCCCAGAGATCTTTCCATCACAATATGCAGGGACAGAGAAGTCAAACTTCTCTGGCTTTTCATTAGAATTTGAGGCAATTAAGTGAGTGTGGGACCCTAATCCAAATTTCCCCTACTGATTCGTAAGAGTTCCTAGGGAGATTTCTCTTCAAAGGTACTTTCAGTTTTCCTACTGTGCCTGAGTTTTAACCAAAATCTAAGAAAATGAATGCCGCTATTAAGCCCCTGCTATATGGCCTTAATATGTGCTGCTTTAACTGCACAATGTCACCACATTAATATTAGCATTTGCACTTATGTAACAGGATATTGTTTTGTGTCTGTTACTATAGCCATCTGCCTTTTTAAAAATAATTTTGCCAAAATTAAGCTTAAATTTAATTTTTTTTTAAATGCACTAGTTTCCCTGTCCTTTTAAATGCAATGTAGTCAACCAACGTATTTTAGCTTATTTTTTTACATTTTATATTTCCTTTTTTAAAAATCCTAACAGTTACGATTTTGTATCATATCAATTTGAGGCCTACAGTATTTTGTGCTAGTAATCCAACAGTATCCTGGATGAAGTTAACTTTATAAATAAAGAAAAAGTACTTGTGGTTAAACACCATAACTGAACTAAATTAATCACCATGAAGAAATGTTTAGAATGAGCCATATAAACTCTGTCCCTTCCAGTGAAAATATTTCATTCAGCTACAAGATGACATTCAGCTATTATATGACTGCCATTCTCAATGGACCACAGTCCTACTTAAATCTTTTTTCTTAACAGCCTGTTTTATAGAACTGGGATATTTGTCCTGTTTCACCAGCATCTGTAGTGTCCTTGTGCAACCAACATGTTCTGCTTGCTCTCCTCTTATCTACACTTTCCATTTTCATTATCCTCGAGTTCAACAACACTTATAAAAAGACGATTTAAAAAAAATTGTAGTAACATATGTAGTATGGCAAAGGAAACACCTAAGTCTATCTCTAAGTAGTCACATTATCTAGTCCCTTCCATAAAATCCCTCTCTTGCTCCTTCTTGAAAACAGTTAGGTTTCTTACCCCTACTGCTGTACTTTAGCCTATTTCTTACACATCTAATTGTTAAAAACCTCTTACATTCCACCTGCTCCTGCCTTGTTTATGTATGTTCATTCTTCTGCCACTATCAAAATTCATCTTGAAAATCTCTTTTCTATCCATAGTTTCACAGGTCTTCCCACGTAAATGCATTCCTTGTCTTCACCTCTACTGCTGACTGATGATCAACATGCAACTAACACCGGCAACTTGCTGTTACACTGTCAGTAAGTTTCACCATTAGTCACTCATCAATTACACTGAGGATTGCAACAGAGAAGTCAAAAAGTTACAACAGATCTAGAAAAAGAAAGTTACTTCATGCACAGCACGAGAACTGATGCGCAGAGGTAGGATCGGGTCATATCAGTGATACATTTTTATCCCAACATACAAACTGTCTGTGTCCCTTAACATCAGCATGAAACAAATAAAGATGAATTCATGCAGGATTATTTGCTTCTTGTTAGGCAAACTCCTTATAAATTTCCACCTCCTGTGTGCTGCAATATTTTTATCTGTTCATCGGCACAGTATCAAGCTAATACCAAAAAAGGCCCAAAGTGTATTTGTTCCAAAGACAAAAATCTATAGATAACTTCCAAAATACATTACTATTTAGTTAGCTGAAAGTGTCTGCCCATGTTCATTTTGTGTGTATTGCAATCTAGTTTTTTTCTAAGTTTTTTAGAAGGTAGATGACAATTTCAGATCTTAAGGTGCAAATACAAATCTTTAGGAGACACACGAACCACAGCATTCTGAAAGAATTCATTACTACAGCAGAATTTTTTTTATTATTTATTTAATTATTTTCCTTTTCAGAGCAATTCAGCATTTCAAAACTGACTCCCAACACCGAGCCCTTGGATAACTCGGAGCTCATCTAAATTTTGAGTACTGAATGGGGTTGGAAGTGGAATTGTATCTTATCTCCAGATAAGTCTCTTACGGAGTTAACTTGTTACCTAAGTTCTGAACTGCTTAATAGAGTTTAAACTAATAAACAGGAAGAAAAAAATGACAAGTGGTACACAGTTTTCAACCCATTTACAGTCTTGGAAATACTTCCTTTTGCCAGAAATTTGGGGCTCAGTGTGCCTTCTTACAATGTCAATTTAATTAAGCAAACAGTCCAATTAGGATTCATTCTGCTAGGATACAACATCCGGGTTTGTATATTTGGGAAGATGTAAGAGTCTCTTATATGGTTGCTCTAACTCTTTCCTATACAGACTATGACTACACTACCATACAGGTTAAGTCTGAACTTTTGAATGCAGGGAGTCTGACTATATTTGAATTCATCTCAGAGAAAATGGCTCGGAATTGTGAATTCATTTGGGTAAATCATTGGTTTCTCTCTGACATACTTTTCTATTTCCATTAGTAAGTATTTCACAGTACACCCTATAATCTGGGTTCTTATCCTGGTCTCCATATATTATAGCAGTATAAATGAAAACAAGCACAGCTGAAGATTTTGAAAGTAGCAGGTAGCATCCTTTGATGGGAGTGAAATCAGTCACAGAAATCACTATATGCATACGTGTGTGCACATACATATATACACATACCTAAAAATGTTTGTGTGTATGTGTATGTGTGGCGGGAGAGAGGGAGGTATACATGTGTGTCTGTGTGTGTGTCTGTGTACATCCATTGCCAAGTGTAAATCCCGAGCTGGTAGGTCACGTGTGAGATCCCTTGTACTTTATGCAATGTAGTGACAACATCTGAAATACTTTGTGCTTTGCAAGTCCTGAAAAATAACAAGAAAGCATGTTTTCTTCCTGCTTCATTAGAGACACTAGTAGTTAATGTTTACAGAATATCAATAATGCAGTTCGCAGTTCTGCACAATTAAAGACACCCTATGTTAATAAAATAACTTGGAAAGAGAATGCAAAACATTAAGGCATAAATCCTCTGATGCCTTCGGCCTAATCTTAGACAAGTTTAATTACAATGATGTCACTGTATTGTACCCTACAAAAACATTTTTTTGTCACTTAAACCTATCAAAGTATATGCCCATTTATGACATTTGTGAGGAACAGCAAACAATGTAATGGCCCACAAGTGGATACTTACAGTTTACGGATTACTAGAATACACATTTGCAGTACAAGCTCACGGAAATGGAGGAAGCTTTCTGACGCAAAGAGCTACAATCCATTATTTTAAGGATCTTCTGATAAATGAAAGAAGCCAGGAAATTCAGACAGAACTAAAATGCCATCTTTATGCTGCCTTAGATTCTGATGCCTAGAGAGAGAGAAATCTTTTTGTGTATTTTAAACAAAACTTTCTATTGATTTCAGAAGGAAAATGACTGGATCTGTCCCATGGAAAATGAAATAAACTGAGTTTCTGAGATTCCTCAGTAATGATAATCTGCAACATCATGGTATGATGTTTTGTCATTTCTTTGCAATACTACTATTTTATTGCAGTGGGTTATTAGTACAGACAATAATTTAATATAGCTTTCTGGATCATTAATTTAATTGTAGTTGAGCAGCTCACTGTTGGTCTGGGGGTTTTTTGAGGGAGGGGAAAATAAAGCAGAACAGAGATGGTTTCTGCTCTGACCTTCTTTCTGCTTCTTTTAAAAGGAAGGAAAAAAATCTCAACAAACAGTGCACCTGAAAGCCATTACTTATGGGTTATACTTTGTTCATGTAGAGCTTAGTCTACAGCCTCCATAAGTAACTAACAAATAACCAAACTTTACTGAGAAAGTGTCCCAGCTCCAAGTCACACAAAGCAATATGATGATAATAAACAAAGGTAAGTACTGTAACAATGCTATAATCCCTCACATGTACCCTCTTCAAAGAGATAAATAATAGGAAATGTCAAAATAAAGAAAAGTGAGATGAAGGAACTGACTATGCAGATGGGGGAAGAAATTAGGAAAAAAATCGTGAACAAAAAATAAGTGTCTCTTTTTTACTCAGTAGTAGTTGAAAGAGATTTACCAAAGAAGTAAAAGCAAGCTGCCTTTTGACAACACACTCTCATAACCCGCAAATTGTACAATAAGTTTTCTGTACAGGCCCATATTCCTGTAAGTTACGTCCTCATTCTTACTTTCCTAACTTCCTCTTACTGTTTGTTACACCAATTTATTATATTTGTATTGTTAGCCTCGATTGGGCCCTTTGGGCAATACCGTAATACACATACGAGCAACGCCCGGCGAGGCCCCTGGGATGGGAGAGTATGTTGAACCTGAGGTTTCTTACCAAAGTGATTCCACAGAAGACAGCTAGGATTAAACTGGTTTGGGGGTTGTTGTTTTTTTTGTCTGAATAACCTGTAATGGTGCAACTCCATTGGTCCACAAATGCAAAATCTTGCAGTGATATAAGGGTAGGTATAAAAAATTCACTCCATTAATTTTGGGCAAAATTTCAATCTTGCGAGGCTTAGGGGTTTAAAACGAACTATTCTTAACAAAGCAGGGCATGGAAGTGCAAAGTAAGTGGAAACACACTGAAAAAATTAACAATTAATAAGTGAGAAATATTTAGTAGATACAACTCCATTCTGACACAAAAATTTTTATAATATTGAGGATCTTAGCTTTCTTTATAGGTGGAATAGATCTATGAGAAGAATAAAATTTTTGTATTTTTGGATAATATGCAAATTGAAGAGGTAGAGATGCCAGAACTGCTGTTTCAGGTCAACGCAAAACTGCACCTTTTGCCAAATAAAAAGTTTTGCATCAGTCTGACTGTCTATTTAACTTGATACAATTGGAGATTAGATTGATGTTTCTTAGCCGATAGTTTAAATGGCAGGTCTTTTTCCTCATAACTGTAGGTCAATCTTGCAAAGGTGTTACTTTTGGAAAGAAAAATCTATATATTAATCTGAAAATTAATACAAAGCTTTTACAATTTCCCCCCCTTGTAATTTCCTGAAACTACACATGAATTTGGGTCAGATTTAATACTAGGTTTATTTCCTTAAGACTCCATTTTCATTTTCCATTCTACAATTTGATACCTGCTGAGGCAGAAAATTCACTTAACTGTACTTATGACTGGGCAGTGAAGTTATGCTTCCTCATCTGCATGCTACTCATAGATACCCTTGCTGTCCAAGAAGATACACAATTGTGATGGAATACAAAATTCAGATTAATTAACCTTCTATACCACAGGTAGTGCTATATAACTTTTCCTGGTGCTTTCTCAACATAACCAAGCTGAAGTGGTGAGCGGTTTGACAGTAAGAAGAGCAAGCTGTAATTTGGGCTGTTGCTCCTTGCAGCTTTAGCCCAAACTTACACATGGCTTCAAAAGCTACTTCTGTACTATCTCCAGCTCCATCCCATGGCTCACTCTGTCTACAACAGTGCTGCTGCTGTGCTCCACTTCTGTTGGGTTCATCTGAAAACTCTGTGTACTGAGTCTTCTAGCTGGATGCAGAGTATATAAAGTCCTTACCCTATTCCAGGAAGGAAAGGAATACACAGCAATTAATATTAAGCTTGTACTTTCACCTTCAGTGAAAATTTAGAATATTTTTTTTTCCTTCATACCAATTTGTCAATATTGCTGGAAAGTCAATAGGATTTTTACTGATCTGCCACGCAAGTAAGACAGGATGAATCTGTAAAACAGAAGGTAACTTGTTTAGTGGTATTTTTTTCTTTGTTTTCTAAGCTTTCCCTGGCTGAATATGGGTAAGCAGTTGTTTTATGCCAGTGCTTTCTTGCTTTTTCTGTTACAACATAATCTCCTATCAAATACAAATCATGGCAATGTCCATTAGCACAGCAAGAAATTTTCAAGGATGACTCTAAGGCATTTATATAGTTACTGAAAAAAAACCACATCATGCAAGCCTTTTGGGCCATTTACATGAAAATAAGACTTATGTGAAGGAATTAAGTTCACAAACAGATGACAACGAGCAACAGAAAGTAGAAGTTTTTTTGTTGGAAGAATGAATCGTACCCAGAGTATATACTCTCATTAACATGCTTTTATATTACAAAGCTTAGTTATTTTATATCCTTGAAGCAAAGCACATATGTTTACAATACAGTACTCAAGAATTTATTGGTAAATGCACTTCTAAAATCAGAGGTTTTGTACTCTCCCTATGCTTCCATTGTTCAAATGACTGAGAAAAATATTACTTTTGAGCTAAATGTCCAAAGGAAAAAATATTTGCTCGAAGAACTAGGTTATTGTTACAAAAAAGCTGTGGAAGAGAAAACACCACTAATCCAGAGGCTGATGGTCTTTGTGAAAGGTTTCTAACTCCCGCTTTTTTGCAAATGAAGAAACCCCAACAACTGCTCTAATGATTCAAATTCTATACTTTTCTATATAATCACTAACCATCACAGACCATCATGTTCATTCACTGAAACAGAGAAACAATTTGATGCTTTGGTGATGTGCAATATAAAAGAACATTCAGGTGGACTGCTGAAGAAAAGAGAAAGATATAAACCTTCTGATATATAGAAAAATAGAACAGAGATCTTCAGCAAATCACTTATAGATATAAGTGATATATAGATACATAGAAATATATATAGAGAAAATATATCTATAGAGATATATATATGATATATAGAAATCTGATATATAGAAAAAATAGAACAGAGATCTTCAGCAAATCACTTAACAGCACCCAATACCCCACACAGTCTTCCGGTCTGTAAAGTACTGGTTTTTACATGATAAAGTACTGTTTTTTTCATTTCAGAGTTTGTGAAGTGATGTAACAGTATAATATATTCTAAGATATAGCATAAGTGATTAATGAAATTGTATTTATCTGGCACAGCAGAATTTATTTTACATACTTTTAATCCCCCAAACATTTACTCTTTATTGCTGGAAAGCATTATTTATTATACTTCAGAGAAAGATGAGAGGGAAGAAACCTGCTGAAGTTGATTCAATGAAGCAAAACATATCAAAGTATCTGAAAAACCCATTAAACAGTGAAGTCTGATCTAGCAAGCTGCAAAACACTGAATGTTTTGCGGGAGTCAAAGACAATCTAATGAAATTGTATTTCAGCCATGTAACATTGGGTTAGAGATGGAACAACTCAGTCACCGATGAACACCACAGCAGCTCACCAGTTCTACTCATCTCATTCTTTGTTCTCTTTTTCCCTGCATCATCTCTCTACTTTGCCCTCACAGTATTCCCTACATGCCGTCCAAATACATGTTTCTTACACAAATGAGGTGTGTCTTTAGAGAAAACATTTGTGAAGTGCTTTATGGCCACAGATGTCAAAGCACTTTACAAAGGAAAGCAAGTATTATTAGTGTTCTGATCATGCAGAGGCGGGAAATGAAGCAGGCAGAGGTTAACTGATCAAGTAAAAGCCACACAGCAAGCCAATTTCACTATCAATAACAGAGTGACAGCATCGCATAACCTCAGACAGTGACATCCATAGGACTCCTCTTAATCACTTACAGTGTCTCATTTCAACATTGTAGATCGCAAAATGGGAGCTCACCTGAGGAAAATTCAGATATTATTATGGAGGTACAGACCTGCTTTGCAACACTCCCCCACTGAGACAAGCAGATGTCATGCCCACCTCCCATGACAGGACACAAGCAACTGTGCCGTTCCACAGCATCCACCTAGACTGAACAGCATATGGCCTTGTCTTAAGTGCCACAAAAGAAAATGCCCAAAACCAGCATTAATCACTCTTTAGTGTCTGACTAATACTGACAATACTTGTCAAAGTCTTTGCATGTTCACAGAGTTCCTATAGGAAATACAACTATTCCCCAACACACACTGATGAAAAATTATTTGCTCACTTGAGGTTTCAATTGAGTGAAATGCTATCATGTCATGGAAATGTAAAATAGTAAAAGGAGACATGCCTCCCTTTGATCGTATCTCTATTTGAAAATCAAGTTTCACCAGCACTAGAGGAAACTCCTGAAATTATAATATAATATGACTTATCATGTTATAATCTAGTGCTTCAAGATTTTATCTCTATTACATCTCTCAGTAGTCTTTTAAATAGTGAAGTTCTTTCGCATGAAACACACAGTGCTAGGGAATGCGTCTCTTCCTGACACTAGAAGCACCAGTAGCAGTGATGCTAAAAGTGAACTCAAAATGAACTGCACTCCTGACAGGCAGGAAAAGTGAGCTTTTAAAAGTGTGAGCAGCCTTATTTTCACTTAAAGCATCTACGCAAGCATAGGAAAGGATTAAGAAATTACTTTTCCTTAAATTAAAATGAGAAAAAGACAGTCTAAAGTAGCTTATACTAGTCTGATACTAAGCTATCATATCAGCTATTTCTTTTTATTGAAGGAAAACATCAAATTTACCTCAACGGAACTGGGTATAATGCACTGAAAACAGTATGTTGCATAGCTCAAGACACACAAAATCACATACAAAAATCAGTGGGAATGTTTCTATTACTATAGCGGTCTTTGTATCCATCCCATAAAGTCTCATACAACTAATACAATATTCTGTCCTAAACCAGTCAGGATAAAAATGCAGACTTAGAATTCTGACCTGGAGATTTCTCAAGGGTGAATCCCCCTTCTTATTTAAGCACTGCATTACCTGAAAGCTTAGCCCTATGCTGATCTAAATAATCAATGTTGCATTGTTTGGAATTCTGTCACAAATCTGTACAATTCTTTGCCAATTCTTGTTCTTCTCCATGCATGGCATGTCAGGCTGATGAAGGAAGGCTTGTATACTGGGAAAAGAATTTAATTAATTGCAAGATTAAAGTATTGTCATGAAACAGATGAATAGTTCTCATGAGTCCTCCCCAGGCTTCCAAAGCAGCAGTGTCAAGCAGAAGCTTTCATATCTTCAGCGCTTCTGCTCAGTTTCCCAGAAAACGCGACCCAGCAGTGCATCATGCTTGTACTGCTACCAGCCAGCATTCTGTAAAAACTATCGTGCAGGCTGCAAGCAGAATCTTAACCTGGACCTCTTCTCCATGCAGCACGGACAATAAACAACACAGTATTTTTCATTTAAAGGTATAGTACACTTAAAAATACAAGTCTGGTTACAAACAGTATTCAGACATATTGTATTACAGTAAATTTACTCTAACTACATTGTAATAATTCCCAGAATAACTTTTTGGGATTTATACTCTCTTCCTGGATATATGCCCTCTTCTTTAACATATGTATTTTGACCACTCTTTTTTTTTTTTTGACATCCACCTATTTTACATCTTTTATTACTGAATGCATAACTCAATTGAACGGAAAAAGGAGACAGAAGGGCATTTATTCCGAAGAAGCTGAAATCAATTACATCAACTTCGTGACAGAAGATGCTGACGAGGAGGAGGGACACTTGGCAGTTGGATGGGAAACAGAGAAGCTCTTTGGTTGGCTGTTTCTGCTAAATCTGTCGGCTGTGAAACAGCTAGCAACAGTGCTCAGGCTAGGCTTCCTCCAGAGCCATTGCGATGAAGGGGGCAGCACACAGGATCATTTTCTTGAAGCTACTGTTTCATGCTGTCTGCAGACGCAGACAGACATCAATGCATCTGCTTAGGTTCATTTGACATTTTGAAGGTTATCTTTGTAACCCTAAGGGCTACAGGCTTACTTACCTTTGCAATGAAAGCTTAGATTCTGAAGCACTATTACATGGCACTTTCAAAATGAACTATAATTGCACAGCAATATAGGTGACTACATAATCTCATTACACATTGGCCCTTTACAAGATGCTAAAATATCTAAAGTTGTACAAAAAAAGGGGTGTTGCCTTTATGTGTAGGTATGTGTGTGCCCCTCCCTCCCAACATACATTAGAAATAGCACAGGACCATGGAGTTAAAGATCACGTTTTGCAGTGCATACATACAAGTACACTGAGTTAAACTTGCAGATCAGGACATCTCCTGTGTATTTTAATGTGAAAGCTAAACTTTCTATTATTGCAGCATTTCCTAGGGTATTTAACAGAAACTGCTTCTGAGATTCATTCTTTGGAAACCTGGCTAAGGCTCAAGAGGATTGTTCAGCTGTTTCATGACAGTACTGTAATTGTGCAATTAATTAAAATCCTCTCCTCAAAATAAAAATTCTTCAGCATGCTTCCCAGCTGCTGAGTTTCCAAAGTATACCAGAACACTGTCTGACGGACACCGAAGCCCTCAGAGAACTTTTCTCACCTCTTCCTATGAAGACCTTTAGGTGCCCAGCACTAAGGAATGTAGATCACGCTTCAGCAAACTGTGCATGTGTTCCCTACCACCCTCCCCCAGGATCAGGGACACAGATCTCCGAAGCATTCAGAAGATTACGTCTACGACGTACCAACTCCATGGCTGACCAAAGGAGCAGTATGGTCAACTTGTATATATCATTGTGAAGTCCACTAGAATTTTCCGCCGTCCTCAGGCGTCCCTGAAATTTGCTCTGGGATGGGAACCAAAGCATGGCAAGTGGGGATAATCAGGATATTCCCTTTGAAAGTACACCTCTTATCCAAGCTGAGATGCTAATGCAGGTGCACCCATTTAGATGCTAAATTGTCTGGGTTCAGTTTGAGGTCCTAGGCATCCTACACATACATAGCACTTAGTGTACTTCATGAGCACCATACTACAAGTAGTAAAATATTAATAAGAGGAACAGAGACCAAAACAGGTTTAGTGCAGGGTAAAGGTATGCACTGCTTCCCAAGCAGTAAACAATACAGTTTATTCCAAATTGCAGCCTCCAACTTCTGCTATAGGAATATGTTTTACAATTTTTTTTTTTTTTTCCTCAGTATTGATCATGATCTAATGTGCAGGTATTGTGTTTATGAACACACCAAAAATTTAAAAGTGGAAATTTTAACATCTTCTACACAAATGGAGGGGGACATAGAACGTAAACGGTCATACAACCTTATTCTGAGAAGTTTCTAATGCTCTTGGTAGAAGAAGAAGCACTATTGACTTTGAAAGCTATCATCTCATATTCCCTTAGCATCAATCTAAATGTTCCATAAGGAATTAGGTCTGATGTTAACAAGCCACACTTCCTGAGCATGTTAAATGGATTACTAGGATCAGCCACACACTTCTCATACAAGCTCATGATCTTTCCTTTTTTTTTTTTTTTTTCATATATATTAAGGTAATGTTTTCTAAAATGAATACCTACAGCCCAGCATGTCTTCAAAAATCCTAAAAGAAGATGAAATGACTTTGTCCTAAGTTGAAATAGAAGAAAGTATGGTAGTTCTTTTCATTCTCAAATGCACTCTTTTCCTCGATACAAATAAGTTTCAGTCCTATATTTTTATGCAGCAGTGATAAAATTACCACATTCATTTTCAATATTTGAATAAGTAGTGGTTTTCAGCCTACTGTTTTAACTAACCCAATTATAAATTACATTAAATTTACAAGCTACTTTCCTGAACTGGATAGTAATCTCTCTCTTAAATTGGGTATTTCGGATATTTTAATTTACTCATAAAAATAAATAGCTAAATAGATAGTGATGCAAACTGTTCTTTACCAAAACATTGTGTAAGGTTTTATTCTCTTAAACAATACAAATTGTTTAACTTAATATAAGCAAATTGTTACGCACACTTAAAAAATTACAGTTGTATAAAAAATTAAATAGATGTTCAAATTTTCGCAACTTGCCACCTCCTGGATGGATTTTGACTGATTCTTTCATTGTGCTACAATATTAGCAGAACAATTATAATAGCATAAGAAAGCCATGTAAAAGACTGAGAGGAAGAAGATCAAAG
The DNA here is from genome assembly GCA_013398295.1 of Chionis minor. Classification (NCBI taxonomy): domain Eukaryota; kingdom Metazoa; phylum Chordata; class Aves; order Charadriiformes; family Chionidae; genus Chionis; species Chionis minor. The sequence continues at coordinate 624,462 of VZSF01002834.1, forward strand.
GAGGCTCATATGTAATATAAGATGGAAGGCTTCTAAGGTTTTGTGTGCCCTGATCATTCACCAGTATTCATAAATCTTTTAACGTTTTTTTTTCAGCTCTTTTTGATTTTGTGTATTCAATTAATTTCAACAAAATGTGTCCTAAACACTTCACAGGCATTAGAAGAATGCAGGAGTACCGAGCCTGAAGCATCTTCAGGGAGAGTCACATTTCCCTAGGATGCTCAGTGTGCTGGTGTAGAACTACCAGACTTCTGGGTGAAGCCATAATATTACTTTGTTTGATCTTCAGCTTTGTTTTAGGTGTAGTAGGATGCAAGAACTAAATACTAACACTTTACATTTCAGAGAGCACTCATTTTTTCTGTTGTGGTCAAAGATGGGCCTTAAAAGATGAACACAGGGTCAAAACACTTTAATCAACTGTGTATTTGACCCCCTATGATATTAGCATTATTTAATGTCCTTATAGATGCAACACTCCTTTTGGGGGCTTTGCTGTGTGATTTTGTTCTTAGTGCATGATTCCCTTCAGACCTTCAATTTCAGATAGTTTAAACATCCTGCTGACTCTGGGGCTCAGATTTTCATTACTTCTCTCCATTTTCATTGCACCATATCTGTCCATCACCTTCCTCACCACTGGTTCAAGAGTCTACATTCCTCAACCAAGACCAGAACTTGTTTAACTTCTACATTTAAATAAGAACCAGTCATTTACAATTTTATATTGACATTCCAGCAAGTACTGTACGGAATTCTTACACAATCTCAGTAACAATTTTGTTAAGAGTCCGCATTCCCTCCTACAGTATAATTCTGTGAGATGCTGAGTGCCTCCTGCAAAATGCTAGATGTCTTTACAGTGTTTTGAGGGAAGAAATCCTTTATTATTCATGGGACTAGCATTAAACTCTGTGTATTGTATACTTTGATCATCAAAGAGAAATGCAACTTTTCTGGAGGATAGGCACTCCTCTTTTATTCGTAGATCACCCTATTAATGAGATAGGAATTCTCCCTCACTGAATGAGAGCAATTGTGGATACTAGTTCTCACAGATTATGGAATCCACCACAGCAGTTTCTCAAACTATGGTTTGTTACCAGCAACAGCTCAAGGGAGGACGGAAAGGTTATCAGGAAAAGTAGGAGAAATCACAAGATTTCAGCTTGACAAGAATCCTTCTAAACCATGTTTATTAACCATAAAAACATTATATTTGTGTTAAAAAAGCCCCAAACACAACACGTTAAAAACAAACTGCTGACTTCTTCTAAGCAGACTCTTAGATTATGGAATTTACTTTCTTCTACATGAGGGTGGAAGTGAGTGCTGCTTTTCATGCTTCCACCTTAGAATAACTAAGCCCTAATGTGACCTAAGAAGTAAGCAGTAAAGAACAGGTAGAAGAATGTACTGCTAACGGGAATGAGGAAATTCAGCATACATGCTTTCTACCACAACTATGTTAACGCCCGAAGGAAATTTTTGCCTTTTGGGCAAGTAATTACCCCAGCCAGGCTCTGAACAGGCAATCTGCGTGTCTTAGAGATGAAACTGCATATCACTATGATCCTACTCTACAGGCAAAAAGGCAGAGGACACCTGTCACATATTTTTTTTACTCTACAAAATCCCATCTATTAGAACTCCACAATACCTGGAATTGGAGCGGATGACAAAACAACTAGGGACACTCTATGATTCCCAGATGATATAGTGGTCATTGCAGTGGGTGGCAGTCTAATCCAAGATAACCTGTTTTGCACCTCTGCTCAATGAAACCTTAACCATTAATGTTTAAAGAGCATAATGATAAAGTATGATCTGATCATACCAAGTAACTTCCTTGTATGCACTAATAAAAGTAGAAAGAAAATAGAAATAGCAGGATGTGCTAGGGAAGACTCAACTTTAATTACAATGAATGTAATACAGGGAAATCCTAAATTACCACATTACTACAAACTTTAACACAACCTGCTATCTGACTAGATAGTCTTCACACTAATGACTTTTCAACATTCAAGGAAACAATAAAGCCCCTTTCAAGAAAACTGTTGTTAGAAAGTAACTTTAGATAAAATTCTGGAAATGGATTAATTATTTTCAGTAGAACAGGAAATTACACAGGTTTAAGGGCTTGAGGCCCTTGAGTTTAGGGGCCTAAGACACCCCTCTCGAATTACTTTAAAGGGAGGTTCTGTGATGAGCATCTCCTCAATTCCAGTAGGTTTAAGAACTGCTACCTGACAAGGTGTCTTAAGAGTGTATGACAACAAATGCATTACCAGCAGTTCAGATACTTCATTATGGTAAGAGGCCAATGAGAATGGGGAGACAGCAGTACTAGTGGTGGAAAAATTCTTGTAAACCTTTTAAAGGCAAGAGAGTTAAATAGGTATCAATTAGCCTCTGAGAGGAATGTAATAGCACTGTTAGAGATCTAATGAAAGTACCAACTACTTAAAAAAGAGAGAGCAGACCAACAAAACCAATTACCTCTGCAGTAATACGATGGAATTGATGGCGCTCTTATGAAGTTACAATCTTTTCCACCTAGCAATGCAGGTTTTTTATCAGCACTGGTGTCTGAACATTTGAAGAATATGATCTCTTCTGATATCCACCTGGAATATGAGATGAAGGAAAGCCGCCTTTGAATGTAAGATGATCACCTTGTCCTAGGGTATCCAGTAGCAGTTATAGTCTTGGAAGGTAAATCATTAAGAACATTAAACCCTGCTACTTGAAACTGTTTAGTTCAGGCAGAAGCTATCCTGATAACATTGGCAGCTCTTGTCTGGTCTTTCTCGGCAACCTGGAAATTGGAGGAACTGGTATCAGCATGTAACAGAGCCAAGGGCCAGTGAATAAAGAAACCTTCTGCCAACGCTTCTAGGACTTGAAGGAAAATTCAAGCCAGTAAAAACATAGGGAAAAAGACACGCTGCAGCCAAGTGTGAAGTGTTGCGTACTCTCCCACTTTTTCCATTAATCCTATCAGCTGCCTCCCCTTTAAACAAGGGCTTTTCCCTGTGGACTTCAGGTTGAAGGCAAAAAAAGTGTTGAAGATCACAAGGAACGGCCTTTGTAACTGCTACAGTAACCTTCCCTACACATCAGACATATTGCTCAACATCTGCAGGACTGCAAAAGGATCAAAAGGCAGAAGCTCATACTATCTCTGACAATTCATGAATTAAATCATTACAGTTTTTCTATGTAAAAAGCTAAATTGAACCTCTTTTGCAGCAGAACAAAGTTTTTAAAAGGAGTTCCTGAAGTTAAACATACAGTCGAGGTAACAGAGTTCAGGAATGTTTTCTAAGTAACAGCTTTTAATTTCTTACTTAAACTGCCATTTTTGCTGCTAGTTACTTAAAGGTTTCATTCTTGCAAATTCCATATCATGCACTCTGTGAATTCTTGGAGCACCTAAAACATGCCACCACCCAGAAATAAAGCCTGAGTGCTTCACCGGAGTTTGGTTTGTATAAAACTTTCTCTTCCTACACTAACATGACAATTTTTTTTTATTAGTCAAAACGTCAGCAAGCATACAGGGCACTCTGACCAGTGGCACTGAACAACACAAACCTACCTTTCTCTGAAGATACAGAATTGACTCACAAGGTGTCTCATTTACCAGTGTTCAGTGAACCAGAAACAATGGTTTGTTAACTGATGGATATTGACAATTTTACAAATGCCCATGATGATGTAGTTTCATAACAGCCCACATTTACACGGCATTACTCACTTGGAGCAGCACGGTCCATAACAGCCCTTTGTCTCTCCCTCTGTTCCCTTCTGTGAGCTGTAAATCATGTCATTAAACAAGTGCTTCCAAAGCACAGTGATCTGTCATGATCCAGTGAAGTTACCAGTTATAATGTGGGCACTTAATCTGTCAGAGCTTGTCGTGATGCATTCTAGAGGGAGGATCACCCTGTTTTGCTGCCCATACGTATTCAATGACAGAAGTTAAATGATAATGTGAATTAATTCCTTAATCATGTGGATATATGTGATCATTACAGGGATTATCCTGCAAAAAACAGAGGGTTGTTCTCAAACTTACTTTTCTCCTTCACCACAAAGACTATTTAATTTCTTTTAAAAATGTGATTCCATCATTTCATGTGTTCAGATTAGACTAACATTTTAGCGCTGTAAGCAACACAGATTCTTTAAAAACAGTAATTTCTGGATTTATTTTTGTAACGTTCTATGCAACCTTGCAACTGACAAATGCTCCAGATATTTTTCACACGTAAACTTGGTGGTATGAGGGCATAATGTTGGACCATTAAAGCCTCCTTGGTTTTCATCTCCTGCCACTCCATTAGCCTGAGTTTTGTCAAGCCCATCCATTTCAGTTAAACGAAAAAAGGACATTAATAGCCAGAATAAGCATGTTCCGTAGTACAATCTGAGTGTATCATGACAATGTAAAATGATGTACCGTGTTTACCATGTATCCAGTGACACTATTTTTACTATTATTATACTTGTGCTCTGAACATGAGATGTTCTGCTCTGAAACACACATAGCTGTTTTTATCATGAACCCTGTTGAAATAGAAAATAACTCACAGTATCTGGATTTATAAACAATAATGTATACACTTTGAAACAAGGTGCAGAAAAATTGTTTCCATTCCAATTATATCCGGTATAGCACTTAATTCTGTTCTACAAGCCACTACGATGTGTTAAAAAGAATATCTACCAAGTAAAATAGAAAATCGTGATTTGGGAGGGGGATGTAAGAAATATTCAATGCTATTAAATGAATTTGAATTTCAGAATCCTAGACCTATAAAATCTTATGCACTGTGGAATTAAATTGTAACTACTGTATAGTGGCTATAGACTAAGGGATCCAGCTAGGATTAATCAATATAGAGTATTCCTTTCAAGTAACACTATAAAAATAAAAAAATCTACTCAAAATGTTTACAAAATTATTTTGAATAATTACAATTGCTAAAAAAATTAAGCAAAAACATGCATTACAGACAGATCTTTCATGCTACTCTCATTAAAACTGTGTATTACTGGAGAGTTCAATTCACCATACGGAAAAATTAAACCACATTTTTAAAATTTAGAGGTGTACTAAATTAATTCTGTAGACATTGAAAAAATAATTTTTCAGACATTCCTCTGGCAAAAGATGAACATATATTTTTTATGCTTGTTGCTGGAAGTTCTCATTAAATTAATTGGGGCAAGGATACAATCCTTGCAAATTCAGGATTATACTTCAATTCGAACTTCCTGTAAATTCTTCATGCCATCATTAAAACTTTTTTTTTAACTTCCATTTTCATTTTAAAGGATGATAATTCCCAGCTATTGGAATATTTCAATAGATCTGAATGGTACTTTCTAAGAAGTATTTTCACCACAGAATTTAATCTGTGATTGAAATTGCTTGTTGCCAATACTGAATTTGGCAAATGTTTTTATTGAAGAAAAAAATTATCCAACAAATAAAAATACCTTTATATTTTCTATTTTTAAGATTAAGCATTTCATTTACAAAAAGAGATTGAAAACATTTACTTAATTTGAATTAAATCTGAGTATAAGAAGCCAGAAGAAAGCAAAAACAAAACCAAAAAATAAATCAATAAATCGTTTGACTGCAAATGAAAATCTGGGTTTTCTGTATTAATGAAAAAATAAAACTTCTTTTAAGGTAATCACAAGCAAAATTATTTTCAAGTGCTTAATTCACATATGAAACTAAAAATTAACTGTTTGTACTGTTCTAGTTGGAAGGCTTATTTACTGATTTAAACTATTTTTTAACTCCCACATGGTTACATAATTTAGTGCAGGAGCTTTTTCAAGTTTTATTTTCAATTATCTAATTGTATTCTATCAGAGTCAATCAAATTGAGAGAAAATAAAATATCAAAATTTATTTTCCAGGTTCTAATTCCAGATGAACTTTTTAACCCCAGTTCACTCCCCCATGCAAAGGTCTATAATTATTCATGATATTTATTTTATTTTTTTAGTTTTAATATTACAAAGGGCCGAGGAACACAGCGAATGGCTTTTACATTAACTCATCCCTCTGAGTAAACCTGAGGTGCAGTCTTTGCATTTTGAAACCTATCGACATACCTTTAAACCTTTAATGCAAAGGTGGAAAATACGAGATGTACATTGCGTGGTGCTGTCCACTTTGGCGCGGATTTACCAAGGCTGACGCCAGCCGTATGAAAGCCAAGCACCTACTCTAAGCAAGTCACCTACGTCTCCTCTGTGAGGAAATGGAAAAAGCAAGCATCTTTGGAGGAGCAGGTAGGCAATAACAAAAGACCAGCAGAATGGCCCTCCGAATGCGTCTTCGTCTCTCCTTTGACCACAAAAGGTGCCTCGGTGACAAACTCTGATTAAGCGGTCCCATTTGATGGCTAAAAACAGGTAAGGTGAATCCAACCCCGAGCATCTGAATCAAATCCACTGAGGATGGCGGTGGAGTTTGGAAAGGCGACCGCCAAAGTTAAAACGCAACTTCAAAGCAGTTGGCATTCTCCCGAACCTTGTATAATGTTTCTGCTTTTTTCATTCTGCCCATCCACAAATCAATAGTTATAATACATTTTAAAACATTTTAATAAATATTTCCAAGGCTGCATGGTTTTTATTATATAGAATCAAAGACACTTCACCATTAGAACAGTTCGGCTACATCGTAATTGCCATGGCCATAGATTTCTTTTCAACAAACAGGCCTTTGCCTTGTGTGAATCATTGGCATAGTGTACTTGAAATCTGCAACAAGCATCCACACATGCTGTTGATTTAGATAAAAGAAACCCACTGGCACAGTTTGGATGACTGCTAAGTAATATGTACCTCACATGATGCCTTTTAATAGAAAGAGCACTCCATAGTACGTCCACACAGAGCAGGTATAAAATTAGAGACAGACTAGGGCTGAAACACTAGACTATAATCAGAGTTCACACAACTTCAGACATCAAACCCCAACTTCAAGACCCCACAGTCTTCTCCAGTTCTCCATATATTTGCCCCGACAATCCATACTGTTATCAGAGAATCTAAGCAGTGACTGCGAGAACTTACTATGTCAATAAAGCTTCAGGTTTTGATATATATTTTTGTGCGTATCAGTGAACAGCAAATCTGAACAAACCTCTTTTCTCTGATTTACCCAGTTCTTAATCTCTCATTTCTAGACAAACTATTTTTACTTTATTTTGGATTAACCGCAGCCAGGCAGTATTAGAAGACATATGAGAGCTTGTTCCGAGTCAGTAAAACTCCACATTGTACCTGAGTACAATGGAAGGAAACCTAAAGACCGCGTTGGAATAAAACAGACTAACCTTTGGAATTTTTAACTCAGATATGTCATGTCTTTACACAAATCCTTCTCTTGTATTCTGACTAGAAAGTCTGGTGCCATGCCTGACAGATGAGAACCATGCTGAAACCCTGGACTGACTATTTTAATTGGGCTAGAGATGTGACAGTTGGAAGGCAGGTTATATAATTCATCTTCTATCTGTATCAGCTGTAGCGTGACATGTGATTAAAATCTGAGAGTTAAGGAGTATCTATTTGTTTCAGAGTAAATAGCAAGAATTCTCTTTGTCACCTACTAGGAAAGAACACAACTGAGTTTCTCCAGTTCATTCCATCATGATTCCCTCTGTCCAGGAAGGCTGAACAGACAAAATAAGCATTCAGAGGGAATGTAGAAAAAGCATTCATTAGCTATCACTGCCATGCCTGGGGCAGCTCGAAAGTGAAGACCTAATGAAATCAAAGTGTCCATAAGGAATGTTTTTGCATATGATGTATCCATCTAATTAAGAAAGGGAGGAAGCTCTTGTTTGTTACTTAAACCAGTTCTGTAACATAAAAGTGAAATTAGAAAGAATACTGTTGTTAGGGGGTTTGTTCTGTTTGAAAGCAATTTTCAAAGTCAAGTTTTAGAGAAAAATCTGCCCTTTATTTCTTCCAGATGCAACTGTTTGCTCCTCAGGCTGCTATTGTCAATTTTTCCTGCCTCTGCCTTTCAGCTACCCGGTTGGGGTCTCTCAAGTCCTGCAAATATGCCTCTTGGAGTATTTCATTGCATGTGTCGGGTTCTCCCTATACTTTCTCAAAAATATTCAATACACTATGTTTTTCAGTCCCCAAATACTTGTCTTTCCATTATCCTACATCTACGTTGTCCATTCTTGATCATCCTTTCATGGTACATACTTGGAGTTCACCTTGTTGCTAGTTCAAGGCTATATATCCTTTGTTTTGGCTAGCACAAAGATTCTGTAAACACTGTAGTTCAGTATCTGCTTTACTTCCACTTTTAAGTATTTCTGCCTCTTATCTTTGTCCAATAGCTTCATCTCATTTGGCCCTCTTACCCTGGGTAGCTTGGGATTTTGGGCCTTTCTTCTAAGGACACTGGCTCTTATTGCAAAACTCATTTTTTAGTTTTTTACCTCACTCAGACTTTTGTATTTTACTGCACTTTTTTCTTCACTTTCCTTCTATAGACTTTTCTTCTCATAGCACTCCCTTTTCTCATTGTGCTCTTGAATTGCCTTATTACAGTTCTCCCCTTACTTCTTTCCCAATTAGCTCACAGCTGGGGGAAAAAAAAAACAACCCAAAAAACCAATAAATCCTAACTATACAGTTTCTAATCTTAATCCAGCATGTCAACTGACTGTGAGTAAATGATAGAAAGAGCAGTATATTCTTATTAAACTCTGAGCTCACAGAGCTTCATTTACCACTTGGGGCTCATACAGCATTGGCTGCCCGGCTGAGTTTTCTTTAAGAACCTTTTCACTCAAGAAGTACGCAACAGCATGTGTTGGGACAGAGGATTATGTTCCCACATGAAGCAAGGACTGCAAAAATATTTAGGAAGTAATCATCTGATGCACACCTGTGGATAGAAATTTCTCTCCCAGATGCATGTGCTTGTCCATTAGAATGCTTCTTTCTTAGTGAGCACATAAACGCATTTGAACTACATCCATTCTTTCAAAATGGGTTTGGGTTTTTTTTCCTGTGCAGTACAACATCTGATTTATAGATTTTTTTGGCATACAAAGGACCATTAAAAACTCTACCACTCTGTGTAAATGTGGTCCACCTGTGGGGTTTTTTTTGTATATAGTTATAATACTTATAATATGATTGTAGTCTAACTGCTGATACAGTACATCTGATTTTTTCCTGCTCAGCATTCCAGGATTCCTATTGTTTATTTTGGGGAAGATAAAAGGTAAAGCCATATTTGGGCTCTCATTCTTTTCCTTTCAGCAATAGTTTGCATGCTAGCGAGTCCAGTGAACTCCCTGCGCGTCTTGAAGATAAAATCTGTTAAGTACTCATCGCTCTGTCAGAGTCAAGTAGCCCCCAAATTACCTGTTCTGTGTAATTTCCTCCTACCTTTTAAGCACTGACATATTCTAACTCTTTTTAAACTTAGAAGTGATTGTCTAGGGAAAAGTGTAATTTCTGGTGTCATTTCAGCTACTTGCAACGTAAACCTTAAGAGCTCCTCTACCACTAATGATAAAATAAACAATGTGACCCTGGAAACATTTCTGTCAAAAAGTCTTGAAGGTTAGTTCAGGAATCCTTCAGATCCAAATGATTCTGATAAACTTCTTCAACATTTATTGCTATTTCAGGTTGCTGTTATAAGTGGGACATCCTAGTTTGTTATTCTGTCTTTTTATCTCTCACATGAATAAATTACAGGGCTCTGCTTCTTATCACAGAAAACATTCCACTGATCATCTGGGGAACACAAAATATTTTTTTCAGTCTATAAATTATTCTTAAAGAAACTCTCAGAACTAGTGAGACAGTGGGTTGGTTTTGTTTTGGGTTTCATGTGTGCCTTTTTTGACAGCATTTGTCTAAAATAATCACATGTGGTCTATCAAATTTTAGTTTTGTCATCAGAGCTATCACTCTTTCACAAAACATAATTTAAAAAACATATGCACACACACAATAAACCCTTTGCAGTGTCTTGGCCAATGAGTGTGAATGACAAATATACCTGGCTGCTCTCCTATGGTGTTTTCTTACTGTTCATTGGCAGAGAAAGTGATTTCATGGTAGAAGGTTGGAAAATGACCTCTTGTAATGATGAAATTTGCATACATAAATGCTGATTGCACAAAACGAATAATGTGCGGTGCGTATCATCACAATAAGTTGTCTCCTACTGACACAGAGTCTAAGTTAGAAGTGTACAATTATGCAAATCAAACTAATGCCAGTTTCTCATTACTGTCATGGTGGTGGAAACAAACACATATCCTCCATAGACAGCTTGATGCTGGGACACAAGCCAAAATGTTTGTTTTTGCTGACATAGTAATTGAGTCAACAAAAATAGGATATAATAGTAATACATCAGAGGAATCCATATCAGGGCAGACCTGAAACTTAATGGACTGTGAATCTTTTGTCTGCAGAGAGGCCTTTCACTGGTATTGACCGATAGTACGTCTGCTTCCACTTTTGACGATTTTATAGAAATAGATTACAGAAGCAATTGCTTTTTGGAGCTGAAATGTCTGCAAAACATTTTATTAGCTTTCCTTATAAGAGATGAGATGACATTTATAAATACTTAAATAATGTCATATATCCCACGTTTAAAAACTTCCCAGAATAATTCACAGACTGCTTGTGGTTGCTTGATCTAATGTTTATGTGAAGTCTCATTACGACACCACTGGGATTTTTAAACAATGCCACTTTTCTTTTGCCATCTTAAAAATACTCAGACAAAAGATATTTTATTTTCCTTAAAAAAAAAAAAANGCAATTACTGTTAATATGAGGGACTGAATATAAAAAAGATGTTGATAACTCCACTCAGAGCGCTGCTAACCCTTGGGAACACTTACGCGGCGTTGGTAGTGTGAGTCACTGAAGAAGAATCTAGTGCTCTAAAACTTCACTTTCTCACCTTTCTTACTCAAGTAATTACTACTTGTTTGCCCTCATCTGCATATTTGCCTATACTATTGTACACTCTCATACATATGCTGGCATGCAATTCAGAAATATCAAGCTAAGACTGAGTTCACAGTTTGAAATTTAACACCACCTTTCCAGGCCACCCAATGCATGCACCGTTCCAGTACAGGGATTTGCCCCTCCAGCAAAATTCTGCATTAAGGGTCATTTCAGAAATATGACTTTGCGCAAAGACATATTGGAAGATCCTCCACTTGACTTAAAAAAAAACAACAACACAACAATGACAAAACCAAACAAAACAAAAACCACACACACAAAAAAACCCCCACAGACATTTTATAAAGCAACTGTATCAACTAACATCAACTGAAATATGTTGTATGCTGTGACAGCAGGCTCCATGAGCTCTTCTTGGAAGAGTCACTCTAAACTACCTAGTATGTACACAATTTTACCTTAAATTTCTGCTGCAGATAATCTCCTGGGACATCACAATTACCAGCACCTATAAGAGCTAACAGTTTAAACACTTCTGAAAGTACTTCTGGGATAAGATTTCTGCCTCACTATTACCACAACTGTTGCATAGACCAGCATTTGAAAAAAGGTTTAATACAGACAAAAGGATCTCTCCCACATTATTTCAGGGCACCTGTATGGACTCCCTTCTGTTACATAAAGAAACCTAATAGGCTTTTCCTTTTACACAGCCTTCCTGCAAAAGCATTACCACTTCCAGTAAAGCACATTGGAAGTATTGATGAAGCAAGAAGGCAGGCACACAAGTGCACCGCTGCCTCTGGAGGCAAAGACGATTCTCTAGGACACCACTTTTTAAGAAATCGGTTAAGTGACAGAAGACTGGGGTAATTCCTTGCTGATAAAGTTTAGTCCCTTCTGAGACGCTCCTCAAATCAGAAAAGTAACAGTTTGACCTTTGAAAATACTGTTGCTTTGCGTTGGGAATATATCATGTTGCATTTGTTGACAGATATTTAAGAAAAAATCTCACAAAATGAGGAGACCTCAGGAAAAAAACAAGAATTATTTTAAACTCTTTTAATGCACAATCCATCTTTGAACTTGCTCAAAATGAAAACTGTGCTGTATTATCCAACAAACTACTAAGTACATTTTTTTCAAGAGCAAAGTATTGTCAGCAACAATATTCAGCATACATTTATTGCTCTATTACCAATGCCTTTTTTATGGTTACAGTTCCAGGAAAGCACAGCTATAAATGAAAAGAAAATATATAAACATCCAGGTCCTTAGCCTTTCTTCAGCTGTGAGTCCACAAACAGTTTAATGGGGTTCATCATAAACTGAGAGGTAAAATATAGGGGGAAAAGTGCAAGTTAAAAAATCGTGACAAACTTGTAAAAAACCAGAAACTTGGTTTCATGAGGGCCAATATTATACATATTGGCACAAGAATTTTATCATAGTAGGTGTATATCTGTGTTCCCTGTTAATCATTTTTCTAACTGTTTCCCATTTCAAGAAATTGACAAAGAGTCTCCAAGAGATTTTCTAAGTATTTCATGCAGCCAGGTTGTTAAGCAGGGAAAAGTAGTCCAGTGAAGGAACCAATATTAAAGGAAACCTTCATATATAACCTAATTCCAGGAAAAGCTTCAAAATTGGTCCTACACTATTTTGACCCTGAAGAAATCCAAAGGTTCTAGGAGAGCAGGCTTCATGGGCTGTGCTTGCAGCCCCAGGCAGGTGCAGTCCATGGTGCACCCAGCAATCTGTTCCTGCCAGCACTGGGTTGCACGGACCCGCTGGCTTTCTCCCCTATCCAGATCAGAAAGTGGCCTCGGGGTAGTTCTTTATTCCGCTGGACGGCTTCATAACAGAGATTTTATTATGGCAATTTCCACCCACTCTCAGAAGTTCTGAAGTCTCCTCACAGAACCCATACTTCTTTATCTTCATGCTGTCAGTTTAAAACTGGCAAGTTTCACCCTGGCTTATAATAAAGTTTATAATAGAGGACACATACTGAGATTTTCTCTTGTTAGGACGTGGACATGCCAGCACTCCCTTCTACTGCCTCTTTCCCTTGGCAAACAACTTCTACTCTCCCTTTTCAAATCTGTTTTCCTCAGTTCTGTGATGTTGAATGGCCAAGATGATCTCACAATAAAGAGGTTCGGGCATGGATTGATTGGAGGGAAACTAAAAGGAAACTTGGGTTTACTTAACAGGAAAGTAGCATTTGTGAGGCTTCTGGGTGATGGCATATCCTTTCTATCCCCCAAAAATGCTTTCTAACGTCTCAAGCTTATAACAGACATGTACAGCTAACTGACTTCTATCTTGCTTGTGTAATATTGATCTATCGGTGAATCCATAATAAAAGATGGCAGTCTGAAACAGTAAAAAGTAATAGTCATTGAGATGGACAGCCGCAGCTAAAATGTAGTTTCATCAGGACACTTAGTGCAAAGAACTGTAGATTCATGTCAGACTGGGCATAAGTATCACCTTCAAAGCTCACTGTTACAAACACCCGGTGCACAGATGACCTGCCTTCAGAATATATGTTTCTATATTGATTTTCACAGTTTCAGAACAACAGGAAAAGCCAAGTGAAAGTTTCTTTGCAGAACACTAAAAGTAAATTACCTTCTTCTTTTGATTCCATCTCTGTATTTTGCTTTATGGTTTACAGTACAAGTGCTTATTTTAAAAATTCATTCGTGACTCAGAAAGAAAGCACGGAGCTGAAGATCTTTGGGAGTGCAGAGCAAGAAATGAGCCACAAAATGAAATGAAACAAAACAAAAATGCATTAGGATTTAGTGGTAAGTCATTACACAACGAAGTTTGTATTTTAAACACAGACACACTAGTTGTTCTGGTAGCTTATAATATTATAAGCTTAAAACATTATAAATCTAGCAGCAGTATGAAGAGAAAAATACGTTACGAAGATCCTCTTACTATGAACATAAGATAGGTTTCTTACAGTCTATGCTCCCAGTAACTGACAAGCTCCTGAAGCCTACATAAAATAGTTTTCCTGTGCATAATAAAGCCATGATTTTAAGATTTTACAGGGTTATGACCAAGGGCCTTGCTTAAGTGATATAAATGCAAACACGCTTCTCCTGCAGCATTATGCTTCCAGGACCATACATCTACTTGGAACACTTAGTTTTCCTTCTGTCTTTAAAACTGGAAATGATGAAGGAAGGGGCATAGCAGTTACTCACTATGAAATGCCTACATGTATCAAAAGGTCCTGCCTGCCTCTACCTTTCTGCAATGAAGTCTCTGAAGCTCTGTTAGACAGAGGAGCTCAAGTAATGGGACTTGGGAATTAAATCTGGGCTGCCTGGTAAAAACACTGTTATTCAGAATTACTATTTCAGGCTATCTCAAGAGTCAGGCAAATATAACCTAATTTGTTACAGTTGCTTTATGGTTTCAAGCATTCCTTCATTCTCGTGACATTTTATTTGTATTTAATTGTACTTATGGGGGGGGTTGTGTGTTTTTTTAAATAAAAAGATAAAACATACTGTGGATGTTGCCAGCCAGCAGAGTAACGTCTCACGCTGTGACAGCACCCCAGCCTCCGTCAAACGCTTACAAGAACAAGAGTTACTCCAAGAGCTGAAACTCTATATACAAGCTTGTGCTTCCTGTGCCTACCACTAGATGCCTGCCTGATTTGTTGCAATAACGGAGCCAGTTATATTTTATACCTAATAGACTGGCTGTCCTCTCTGAGAGGAAAGTTGGCTTTTCAAAAGATGAAATGTTTGAGGACAATTTCTCCTAGTAGTTCTTGAAGGATTGTTCAGTGTGGTTGGTCTGCCAGCAGTTTTTGCCTTGTGGACCTTAAAGAACAAAATAAAAGCTCCAGCTGAGTGAAAGTGCAATTTCTCTTGAAGCTGCTAAGGAACAGCGTTCACGATAAATTGTGTTTTAAGGTAAAAAGGGTTTTCCCTCAGTTCCCGATAGCAATGGCAGGGGACTATATGTTAAGCGCCTTGTAGTCTTTGCAGGCTAACATTTTTACAACTCTTCTTTTTCTGATGGCTTGAACCCTTCCGCATTCATAAACATTCAAACCCATTACCCTCACTTCTGCTCATAACCCCATTGAATCGGAAAAAATAATCCAGATGAGACACTGGTTATGGCCCACCACAGTCTTCCCCTCACACACTTCCTTCTGGTGGCAGTCTCTCACTCCCCTGGTTCCTCAGCTGCCTATTTCCCTTCTCTCTCAAGCTGCCCATTTCCCTTCTGTCTCAAGCTGCCCAGCTGACCCACATACCAAGCCGTCGATGCCCGGGCTAACCCATGCAGCCATAGAGCCAGATGGAATGCCTGACCTGATCCAACGCCTGGCCACTGCTGAAGGCGCCCTGCCCTGCTGATGCCCTGCTCCTGTCTGACCACCCCCCTGTCATCCTTCCTCTCACTGCCTGCAGCGTTCCCCCAGCCACGCAGGGAGCCAAATCAGCTCAACAAGTCAGAAGAAAACTACTCCAGTAAACTATCTAAGTAGTTTTCTGTCATTACAGTAAGCTGCCGCAGCTCACCTCCGGGATTCAGAGGAGCTGGGACAAGGAAAGAGGTAAGGCCACAAGCCAGTGGCGAGAGCGGGACCTGCCAGTGCCAGAGTCATTACACTGACTCCGTCAACACTTGTGTTTAACGATACCTCACTGGGGAGTTCATTTCTTCTCTTTCAAACTTGATAAAAGGTCCAAATAAAACCTATTAACTTTTCTTAGAACTTTTATTTCTCTGGAGTACTCCAAAACCCTTTTCCTTTCCTAGTAGCATGTAATTGTTGGATATCCTGGTATCCTGGAGACTTTCGCTATGAGACCAAATTCAGCATTTGAGAGCAGGATGAGGAAGTATAAGCCCACGCGAAAAGCCTCTTGGAGTCATTATTGGGTTTATACATTTTTAAGGCAAGCTGTGATCGTGTGGGATGTTATTTTACCATCTATTGAACTCTGTATAGAGGAGGACACTGCCCTCATAGCAAACATTAAAAAAACAATTCACATATTTTGTGCCCAACTAAATTCATATGACCAATAAAAAGAAGGAATACAGCTATTAGCAGAGAAACATTTTCACAAAGCGGCCCCTCCCCAGTGACCTTTCAGCCTTCACCCCCACGCAAGATTTACAAATACCTTCCCGAGCTAATCCAGGAACTCAATAACTAATGCATACTAAAAATCATGGGCTCAATAAAGACTTTAGTTTTATGGCCCATTACAGTCTTCTTACTGTACATCCTACTGATCTCTCTCCACTCACTGGTGCTAAATTGCAGATTCTGTCTCCACTCCGCAGGAATTCTCTCCAGCTAACACTCATCCACACAAAACCCGCTTTCTCTCAAGTTGTCAAATCAATTAGCGTAATTAAGTTATACCAAAACCAATTGTTTCTGTCATTAGCTGGAAGTTTACTGCTTCTACAACCATAATTCCATGGCTCCTTTATGAATGCTGCACTGAAAGGAGCTTTCTCATATTTTTTTTCCTGTTCCTCCTCAATTTCTTCTCTTTCCACTTATATCACAAAATTTAATTGCTCAGATAAAAGTTACGCAAGAAGATGAGATGGTTCACAATAGCTGGGTCTAGCCTGAGGAAGACATGTGGAAACCAGGGAGCTGGTCAGGCCAGCCAGAGAGCACCCTAAGCCAGGGAAAGGCAGAAGAAAATGTAAATTACATTTTTAATTAAAAGGTGATTGGCTGAAAGTATCACTTTGGAAGGCATAGCCCTAAAGGCGATGAAACCATGGCCAAAGCATATCAGATCATAATATATTAGCAACATCTGTATTTAATCACATAGGCAGGAGTGCTACCTGATCTCTATCATTCAGATAAAACTTCTAAAGGTCAAGATGTATTTTGCAAAAACTGCTGGAAAACATCTAATATACCCTGAAAGATCAAAAGTGGCATAGATACAATTTTCATTGCTTCTCTTACCAGGTCTAAAGAAATATCTCTCCATTAAAAGAAAGTATCTGACTGATATATATACTGGTCTCACTGTGGTTGCAGAACAAGTCAGGAAATTGTTGGTGTTGCCTAGCCCTGCTTCTGTGAATAATTACACAAACATTTAATTTTTAGCATTTCATTCATGACAGAGGTACCACTGACTTGAAATTTTAGCATATAAACAGAGCTAAGAACAATCTTTTTAGCAACGGGGTTGAAAAGATTGCTTTATTTTGATACAGCTAAAATTCCTGAAGTAGCAAGATATGCATAAAAGCAAGTTGTTGGAAATCCATAATTTTGATGATAAAATATTGTTAATGTCCCTCACTCTCCCTCTGAGCATGCTTCTCCGCTAGGAAGTAAGCAGAGGACACAGAATAAAACATTCTGCATGTTCAAGCTACTTAGGAACAGAGCATTTTATTCTCTGTTCAGTACTTTCTCAGACATCACACATAAGTATACTGACAGCATTTTCAAATGGAAATTCAGAACAGTTCCTTGAACTTGGAATTTTGGGAAGTGCATTACCTAGCATCAGTTAGAAATGATTCACAATATATTGAACATATTATTACTATGAGCATTAGTGTCAACAGAACTTCAAGGCTAGAGTTGGTGCCCCTCCAATTAAAAATATTTCTTCACTGCTCTAAAAGTCTCAAGAAGCACCCAAGCCTATCTATCAACACCTACACCCACATGCTATTGGCATATTGCTGGGAGCGTGGACTTCTTGACTGCAGCACTGAGAAGAGCAGCATCAAGAATGACTTTTTGTAAGATAATATATTACACCCTTCATCATCCTCACTGCTGAGATCTCTCTCAGATGATGCATCAAGGTAACGAGCCTATGTCTCCACGCAGCCATGTTTTCAAGCAAGTTAGTTAAATTATTTAAAATAAAAAACTAATTTAAAATGTAGGAGAAAGAAAAAGACTAAGAACTATGAATGCTCCTCAAAGAACTGAAACTGCATATTTGTACGATGTGTAGCATCATTATTAAAATAATTTCTTTGCCGGCTGAGCACTCTAAAGAGGTGGCACTATAATCAGGGTAATTTGACCTGCTATTAATGAAAGAAGGTCTACATGATATATGAAATCCAAGCTGGGAGCCTGAGGTGGGGGAAAGCAGGAAACAGAGACATACAGAAAGGAATAGAGAAAAATGAGAGGAAAAAAAACTACCCAAAAATTATTTTATTTTTTCTGCAAAATAAAGCTATAATTTTTCTCTCTTGAAATGCCCTAGTACCTAAATTCTACTCTAAGGGTAATAGAACAAATTAGCAGAGAAATACTATCTCAGCCCTGTACTGCCTATCCCTTCCTCAGTCCTTTCACTCCTCTCTAGCAGCTTTCATGTAGTCACCTGAATTCTCTTTCCTGACTCGTGTGATCATGCTTCAGTCTTAGCTTCCATTAAATTGACTTCTTTTTGCTATTCCCATGGTTCATTACTTTCTGACTACTTCCATGAAGTAATGATGAGGCAGTGGGGAAAGAGAAAATAAGCAATCAAAATTAGAACTGCAGACACATGATGAGCATCAATAAGATCCCTCTTCCTCTTGCTCTCCTGACAACTCTCTGTTCCTTTCTCATATTCTAATTCAACTGGAATTAGAAGACACACATCTAGCTAGTACTCAGGCCGCTGTAGTCCTGTAATACCCTGGCTCTGTTCAGTTGTCCTTCATGGAATTCATATTCACTTCACCCATCTTTCTGCAGAGTTTCCCAGCCATCACATTGTGATGAAGGGAAGAAATGGGGAGAGGAAAGGGAAAGAACCATCTCTACCTCTTCTACAGTTGTTCCAGATGCAGAATGAGGAATTAAAGATCATTTATGCCAGAGCAAGGCCCCAAGAAAGAGCATGGCCTTCTGTTTAGAATATTCATTTAATACTCTCAAGTCTCGGGAGTTAAGACACTACCTAGCAGTCTGTGCCTCAAAAATTATATATATTTAACAACTGTCACATAGAACTGTCACTACCATGGAGCAGTGACTGAAACCAAGAGCTTCCCTTCTTCCTGGCAACATTCAAATCCCAAGATTTCAGAGCTATGATCTCCTAGGCTCCCTTTTATTCAATCAGTTTTATAACCCTTTTTGGTTTTATTTTACTTACTGTAACAGCCTTACTAGATATCTGACTCTAGAACAGTGTACAGTCTAAATGCCGGGTGAAGTTCCAGGCACGTGAAAAGATTTGGATGTGAACTCAATTTCACATCCTGCATAAATGCACTAACCAATGACATATTATTTAAAAGGGAATAAGTGACCATCCACTTTTAAAAAGAAAAATACATCTTCAAAGAAAAGCATAGGCATATATACCTTAAAGTCAGCATTTCAAGCTTTGAAAACTATGTGAAACGAGGTATTTGAGATATATTCACCATCAGTCAATTCCCCTACTGGTTACCTTGCATGGCTTCTTGTTCCCTCTGCATCCTATTGGTACCTGACTGACTCCGCAGTCATACAGAATTCACGTACCTACTTAGAAGATTCTACCTAAGTGGATCAAAATGTTTTTTTGCTTTACAGCTTGAGTGTTTTGCTTTTTCCTCTTCATTGGTATGCCTATCCCTAATTCTTTTGTGATTTTTACTGATATTTAACAATCCATACTTCTTGGTGGCACTATATCAGATGAAAGATGCTGAAATCCTTGCTTCAATGAAATCATTGCAAATTGCACCTAGGAAACGTGAAAACCAATAGCTTAGAAAAGATGTCAAAAGGATAAACAAAGATTGTAAGGATAACAAAGTGGATTTTGAGAGGCAGATTTCAGTTCCACAACTTACACTACTGTACATGTTCAATTACTTGAGTGCAGTTCTTGATTTATACCCATATAGGACAGATCAGGATAGCACCTTATAATATTCTTTTGGGGTCATACTTTTAGGATCTGAAAGTTTTTCAGGATTTTGTCTCAATAACATCCATTCTAACCAGAAGATCTTAGCAGTGCTTCAGAAATACGAAATTACCTGTACTCACTTGTGTGTCTGTTTTTCAAAACAGCGTGACAGCTACCGAGAGAATGCTTATCCATTTGACACACTGCATGTAAAGTTGGTCAGCTAAATATGTGAACCATGAAACACTGATGCCTGTTAAAAGAAGCATGTGCTTCAAATTAATCAGCTGAAATTCCAAATATTGTACTTCATTGTATTAACACTTTCTATATAACTGCCACTATTTCTAGTCAATGCTTCCATGCAACTAGAGAAAGCAATTTGCCATGTTTTGGCAGGGTTCTTTGTCTGATTTCTACAGCTAAGGTGGCAAAAAGGTTATTACAAGTAACAGCAAATTTAAAGTTTTATTAGCAGTAAACTGAAAAAGCTAATGGTGATGCCAACACTAGATAAAATCATTGTCACAGTTAATTTTGAACTCTTTATTTCAAGCTTAATAATAGGAAACTCAATGGAGAGGATATTACACGGCCCATATCACTCATGAGTGCCGCAGGCCTGAGTAACTTGTTATTTTGCTCATGAGTGAAATAAAATGCAGATTATACTGCCTGCTATCAGGGGCACTGCTTTAATTGAGGGTGCATGCATGGTGATGAAGGAGTACCAAGCAGGTTTCATTTGCTCAAATGTTAGAGGAATGATCTTTGTGGTTCTAACTGTGACTTCTCAAATCACCTCTCCGTTATTGTTGAATTTTTAAAGTTCTTTCTGTTCCTTCTTAGATCTTGAAAAGTGACTGCGTAGGTTTGTCTCCTTAGTCAGGGATCATATGAAACTGCTTCTGTAACATCCTAGTGCCTGTACCCTCTGCCATTCATTTGCTTCAGAAGAAGAAAACAACGGAATATCTGAATCTTAGTCAGACTTAGTCATGTATGCCAGACACCACAAACTATTTCTCTACCCTGAGACAGACTTCCAAGCAGAAATAAATACTACAAGATATACTCCTTCTTGCCTTACATTTACTCAGAAAATAGGTGTTCCCAAGAAGTGGTAGTGAATGGGAATTTCTGTTTTATTTTCTTAAGTAGATCTCTTTTCTATTCATTCACTTATTGTACTAATGCACTGGATCCACAAATCACCTAGAAACGTCTGCTGTCAATTGGATATATTTATGGACAACCTTTTTCACAATGTTTGCTGTCTTGATTTGGGAAAACTATCTTCATGATTACCCAAAACCTAACTTTTTTCCTTTTACCATCCTGTACTATTAGCTAGGAGGGTCTAATTTCCAATCAGATTGCATTTTTCTAATGCTCACTGAATCTTGCAGCTTCTTTTCTTCAGCCAGAACTACCTGTGAAACACAATCCAGTAACTCATCTACCACTGAAATCAACAGAAGAACTTGCACTGATGTTAGCAGACTTTAGGTGAGGCCTTTAAATACGAAGAGCTGTACATTTCCTTTTTATTTATGAATATGTAACAGAAGAAAATGCCCTACACCTTGTAATCAACCATAGTCAAGACTATCACTGTTGCACTTTTAGGCAATTGCTCATGGCATTCTTGCAAAGATACTAAAGAACTATTTATCAGCATTCATTATCAAGCTCCATATCCAGCACAGAATTGCCGAGAAGTAAAAGCAGCATTAGGTGGCTGAAAGTGTTTGACAAATTGAAATCCCAACAATAAACAACTGTAAGCACAATGCACTGCCATGTAAAGGTGCTCAAACTACCTTTTTTACAAGCAGTACAGCTAGATTAGTGTGGAGTTCCGCTGAAGCTAATTTAGTCAACTGAAAAAGAGACAATAGCTGCTATCATAACATTGCATTGCTCAGTATAGACATATTTTGAGGGACAACTAATCTGCTGAGAGTGAGAAACAAGGTGTTGAGCTACTGATTTTTTTGTTTGTTTCGGAGTTTTTACTCAAATTATTTCTCTAGTGCCACCAAAACCAGAATTTAGTAATCAAATCCCACACTTTTAGAAAGGTACACACTAGCAATACTGTATCTGCTAATTCCTAAATCTCTGGGAGCCTATGTTAAGCCACTAAGTAATTAAGTGCAATCAATCCTTGATAGCTAAATTAGCCTTAAAACTACAATTCAGATTTCTCCTGAATTAACTACTATAAAATCATTTTTACTGAGAAGACTATTTAAAGCCCTGTACTAAAGAGACTGTTACGGATTTTCTACGACCCAGCACATATGCATTGACCCAGGCTGACCATCATCCTTCTAAATAAAATCTTAACATTTTTAATAGCATGAAGGACCATCTTTTGTAGCCATGCCACCATGACTCACATGGTATGGGTATATGCTCATAATTCATGCTTTCCTAAAGAACACTGTTTCTCTTCCCGTGATGTGTAGGAGACAAGACAAAGAAGATGTCTCTTTTTCAAAGTGCCTTTCTTCTACAAGGAGACAAGATATTGACACACTTGAAATCAAAATTTCTCCTTCCTCAAAAAAGGACAGAACAGAGTTAAGAGGTGACCATAGTTTCATCTTTTTAAATTAAGAAGAAAGAATTTAGTCAAGGAAAAAAATTTAATCCATCGTTAAGAGTTCATTTTACTTTTCATTGGTGTCATGTGCTGATACAGAGGCTTCGTGCTTTCAGTGCTTCGTTTCTCTTGGGACCTATTGTAGACTTCAAAAGATAAAAGAAACCTATTGTTCAGTGAGCCACTAAAATTGTATTGTAGTATAAGTTTCTTTGACAGGTTGACCTCATGAAGAGATTTTAGTTATTTCTTTTTATTTTCTTTACTGTGGCTTTGGTGAATTAGGCTAGGATATTGATTTTGTGGCAACAATGAAATCATAATGGCTTTTAATTTCAAAGATGACTGTTTGTCTTATACGACATGTCTGTTTCTGAGCAGTTACGTGAGAATTTAAGCATTACTGCCCTTAAACTTTACATCTGCTTCCCACTTTGAGATCTAATAAAGCCTTTAAATCTGCTTTTCCTTTTTTTTCTATTTTTTTCTTTTTTTTTTAACTCATCTAAACATGTGCTCAAGCAGAGGACTGCAGATCATTTCCTCTTAGTCCTGACTTGATTCAAAGCACTTGCCGTATGCATTTATTCAGCACAGGACACACTGACCTCTAACTTGTGTTTATTATTACTCACACTTAGAATTCCTTCATTATTTTTTTTTTTTATTGTTATTTTGGATATCCTAAGCCAGACTATCTCAGATATTTCAGATAAGAAAGGGGAGAACTAGTTACTATGCAATGAGAAGTTGTAATCAAAGAGAAAACATTGCTGTATAACCCAGGTTCAGAGAACACTGAACCACTCCCCAGTGTTCTACCAAAAGATTCGGTCTTGGTCACCAAAATACACATAAAATGCTTAACTAAATTTTTCAGCCATCTTTGATCTATATACATCTTGGAAGGTGGATGAGGGGAGAGAACACAAAGAACATATCCAAGGCAGGATTTAGAAATAACACAAGGAAAAATTCTGTGGGCAATATTCATGCAGTCTGATTCCTGTCTTAGCATTAAAAGTAAAAGCAGAGATAATTCTTTTCCAGAATTCCTCAAAGTCATTTATATCACAATTTATAAACTTGAAAATCATAAACTGAATTCAGAGAATAATTCAAACTGAACACAAAAAGACTGTATGGCTTTCACCAAACGTTTCCTCTTCTTCCTCAGAAATTTATCCCTCTTTTGAAGGATTTTATAATCACTAGGCAGCCCAAATTTTTAAAATGCTAGAGGCTCTGTTTCTTACAGGGACCATATGTTAAGTGGGAAAATTTTCAAAAAGATGGGACATCTAAGAGAAGAAAAAGAAACCAGCGAAAACAAACAAACAAACAAACAAACAACCTAGTTCACTGGTAAAAGTACCGAAATTCTTTTTCTGACAAAGGTATTTATTTTCATGAAGTTACTAAACTACTTTTTTCTGGACAAATGAGTCAACTGTGCAAAATAATAAGGAAAAAAAAGATTCAGGAACTGGCTTTACGTGTATCCATAAATGAGTGAAATGGTTAGTAACAAAAATGCTCACAAAGGTCTCAATGTCGAGAGTAAAAGCAGAAAAACATGAAAAGGATGCCATTTTTACTAATGTCAACAATTGCCTTCAAATGCAAATAAAATCCAGATAAACTCATTTATTATTTTCTTGTATAACAACTGTAAGCAAGGAATTAAGACAGATATAATGCTCAAAGTTCTAGATGATTTTGGAATGGAAGCATGAAAATATTTTTCTTACATTTTTCTGTTCAGAGGTAACACAAAGAAGTATGATAATTAAAACATTACAATTACTTATATTAAAAGTTCATTTGTTGAAGCTGTCTGTCTTATCTTTCAATTGTAAATACAAATTATTCCTGGTGGACATTTATTAAATATTTTAACCCAGTAGAAGAGAGAAAAAGACAGAGAGCTCTTTTCCTGTACTTATATAGAAATACTACAAAATAAATTTCATAGCCCACTACTTCTTCAATCATTGCCTAATTTACTGACTACAGTGAATATTTTATACCATTAAAAACAGGGGAATATGTTTAAAGGTTTAGATCTATATTTCAGTTAAGTTCAATGTGTATTATAATAACTTTTTTTGCCTGAGGTACTTCCATTGCATAGGAAAATAAAGTTTATTTTTATTTTTCACTATAGTTCTTCTGTATCTTTTTGCATTAATATTGAACCTATCTGTCCCAGTTTTCTCTCTACTATTCTGTACTTGCCAGTTTCAGACTAATAAACCAGGATTTGGGGACCGCTAGAGGGTTATATGAGCATTCTACTGAATTTTAAGTCAAGTTAGTCATATGAATCTTAATTATCATGTGTAGGAACTGATACCTCCCTATGAAATCCCTTGTGATAGGAACAAAAAGGAGAAGTCTAAAGAAAATTTTAGCACTTTCAGTTCACAGTTCATGCAAGCTTTTCAGTTTTTGACAGCAAGTACTTTACTATTTACTGCCTTATGTTACTTAGGTAGGTTTTGATTAAAATAAATATATTTTAAAAACCCCCAAACAAACAAAAGGTGAGGAATAGAAAAAATCATTATCATGTCCATTTTTCAGTTGAGAAACTGAGGCAGAAGGTTTAGGGGATCTCAGTAACAATGCAAATGCACAGAAAAAGAGCTGAACCTTAAATCCTTGTGTATTGATTGTTCTAAAATTAATTTTCGCATTTAAATTTGGTCAAGGCTTGTATGCATGGCCAGAACATTCTTGAATCACTGGGAACATGATTTAACTTTGCAATGAAACACAGGGGTCTGGTTTCATCTCTCTGTTCATTTCAATGAACGATTAAGTGGCAACTGGTTAAAACAAAAAGTGCACAGATTCTGGGAACACTTGGCATACATCCACTTTACAGCACTCTGTGTTACTGGGTTAAGCAGCAGCTCACAAAAATGCTGAGGTTTCCTACACTGTCCTTACAAACGGTCTTTTGCAGTGCATTAATTTGTTGCAGTAATCCCAGCATTAGACATGTAAGTTGCTTACAGTCAATTAGAATAGCCTCTGTATTACAGAAGATCATTATTTTGTTCTCTGCTGACCAAACAGTTTGTTGAGTTTTCAAGATGCTGTGCCTTCACAGCACTAGGCACTGCTGAATTCCAGACTCTCTTAGTCATAAAAGAATTTTTTTATTCAATCATCAGCCCCCAGGTAACATTTGTGGATTGGAATCCTAATGAGTCAGAAGCTGATGGTTGTTATCCAGCCTGGTCATTATCACATCCTTTGTCAAGAGCCAAGAAATCACTGATTCATGCTCTGATTTTCAGGCAGGATTGGTTCTACTCAGACATCAATGATGTCCAATTCTGTGGCAGTTTCAATCACAGGCATCCATCTAATATCCAGTAAAAAACACCCAGTTCTGCTACTAACACAGCCCTTAAGTGCTGCTCTCTGCAAGGTGTCCAGACCTGGATTCATCTTCAAGTGACTCTCATCTGTGCTCAAATACAGCAGCTGACCTCTTGGCAGTGAAATATCAGGAAGTCAGCATAAACGATACTCAGACACTCACTTAGTGAAAACTCAAATCATTTATCATGATGGCAAAGTCCCTGTGCATTGCTGCGAGTTCCAAGCGATCCAGGGTCAAGAGCCACCTCCTCTCCGTCCATTTCAAAAGGTGCCTTCAATTACCTTCAAGGCATAACTCTGCTCCTCCTTGGTTCTGAGCTAGTTGCCATTTAAATGTATCGTGTCTCTTTTTCAAGAACAGTTTGCTATCTTTAAACTTCTGAGGATAACAGTCCACTACCACTTAAATTCCTGATTTTTTTTTACAGTTCTGCCTCTTTTCAGTTGTCTACTGCAAGTATGCAAAATTTTTGAAGAGCAATATTTAATAGCTACGTATCGATTACGATTCTCCCTCACTGTACCCTGTCAAAGCCAGTAATTTCCACCACGAGTTCTGAATCCTTAGTCTCCTTCTAACTACCATGTTGAGCTCCACAGCAAGTCTGGAAATACACTGTCTCAGGTTTCTGACAAACTATGTATTTTCAAGTCAGTAGCTCCTGCTAAAGTCCTCTTTGTCCTCAGTTCCTACATATCTAAGCTAAAAGGCTCTCTGCCTTAGCATTTTTGTGGAACAAAAGAAGGTTGATCAAAAATCAATTAGAGTTTCTGTACCAAAAATAACACCTGTTAATTATTCCAATACAAGGAATAATTACAAATACAGACCAATGCGTATAGATGTAACACCTCAGTGCCAAATAGCACCAATAACCACACAACTTCTACATCAATGTAGATCAAGAGATGGGGAGCAGATCCTCTCTCCTCAGCCCAGCCCTCCCACACTGCTCCATGCACGTCACACGACCACATGCACTCAGTTGGAGACAACTAATCAACTGAGTATTAATTTAAATTCTCAATCAGTATTCAACATCATGTGTCATTGATGTCCAACTTTCAGATGACAAAAAAATCAGGTGCTTATTAGGAAAGCGAAATCCTAACAAAAATATTCCAAACTCTTTACTAAGAGGAGAGGCTGGAAAGGGTAGTAGCTACCAATGCTATTACTTGTACAGCCAGAAGCTTAGTTACATTTCTTCCCCCATAGAATAGAGACAACAGGTTAGAAATTTTCAAAATCCTCCACTGGAGAATCTTCAAGGTAAACAAGCAATCTCTTTTAATGATCTCTTACAATCTCACAAAAGGGGAGGATTAAAAATTGCTCAAGTGTACTTCTACCCATTTTTTTCCAGTGTCAACTGCTCATGAATAATATCTCATAACCAATAATAGCCAAAGCATCTGTAAAACAGTCTGATAAATTGCAAGGATTTCTATAGTTATTTATAGAAGAATACTTTTCCGTTTTAAAGGTCTTTTCAAATCTGATGAAAAGCAGTAACATCTAGAAAATACTGGTATACCTATAGAAATATATAACTATATAAACACATTAATCATTAATTGAACATAGTAACACAGTTTATTCATATATAATTGAATGTATCCTCAAAGATCTGAAAGCTTTCACAAATTATTTATACAGCAGCTGTTCAATAGATAAGAAAAATTGATAAAGAATTTAAGAAAATGGGAATAACTGGAGGCAAGCACAGATAGCAAAGGGGTATAGATAGTCAAGAAAACAATCAGTGACATCATCTTCAGCAGACAAGAGTTAAAGTCACCTTTCTCAAAAAAGGTGGTGTGGCCAGCATTAACTGCCAGACACATACACTGGAGATGAGCATGAGAAGCTCAAGAAAAAGACTATTCGAAGAAAGTAATGAAATCAAACAGTTTTAACTGGGTAATTTTTCATCTGCTGAGTTTAGCAATAGTAGGTAACACGAAAAATTCTTTTAAAAAATGCAGCATTTGGCCAATTTTTAAAGACCACCTTTTTCTTCCCATTTCTTTTCCATTTTAACTGAGGTAAACTTCAAGGTGAACTTTAGTCACTCTTCCCATCCTCTTCCCCTCCCCAAAAATGATCAGTAAGAGTAAGGGAAACCAACTCCTATGCCCTCAGACTTACGATGTGATAGGATAGACTCCAAAGGACTATTAGCAGTTGAATTTCACTAGCAAATATCAGTCTCAACAAGATACAAATGGTGACAAGTAGTGATTTAAACTTCCAAATGCCATGCCAATACCCAGAGAAGAGCTTGTATGAGGGCACCATCTTGAAGATGTTAGGCTAGTCATCCTTTTTGGTATCCTAAAAAAGACTGAAGGATATACTGCAACAACATGAAGTGTTTGGTCCGCATAGGGAGAGCAGGGTTTGCTGCCTTAAGCTGGGAGCTAGAGGAGGAATTGACTCTGAACTGCTCACCTTAACTGGACAGACAGCATCCAAAAAAACCCCCAAAAAACGGGGAATGGCAACCTAGACATAGGAACCCATGCAAAAGGAATACACACCCAGCTTCCAATGAATAGAAAGTGCACGTGCAAATATCAGCGGCACCACTGAAGGACAAGTTCTTGATCTTTGGGAAAAGCAGTCAGGCCCATCTGAGCTATTAATCTGCACATTTAGAAAATGGGAGTTTAAAAAATGGTGTTACTTCACAGAAAGATGTGCATACACAATGTCCCAGAGAAAGATACCCCTGAATAATGTAAAATACCTTTCTCTGCTTAAATGAAAGCATTATTATATTGTTTTAAGCAATGTCATTGAGGTTACTTCTTGGTTCTTCAAATTGATGTCAGGACAGGTCTGGAGCAAAAGGCAATTTTAAGATTATGGATTGAACCACAGAATACCCAATAAACCTTTGGGATTCTCACAGGAGAGAAATATTACAGATATGTTAAGAAGGAAGCCTGAGTAAGACGGAGCCAGTCCCTCTGACTCCGAAAGCTGAAGCCCAGAGTGCATTGACAAATATGTATTTCTTCCTCTCTCTCCAGGTAGCACTTTCTAATGGCCATGGTATATCAGAAAGACCCGTGCCATCATTCTGCTTTATAGGAGACCACAGAGAAGCACAAATTGAGTCCACTTCTCAGTTGTACTGCTACCTCAACACACCAGAAACCAGCAGTGCTCTTGAACCAGCTTACTATGCAACAGCAGAACATAGTAAATTTAGTTTCACACAAAAGTAAATTTTGGCACAAAGGAAAATCCTCTGCGTGCCTCATCCCTCTTTTAAATACCAAGTTTAATAAAGGCAAGACAGTTCTCAGGCACGTATATATGACAAAATTGAGTCAACCCAACCATGAAATATTTTTAAAAACACAAAAAACCAACAAAACCCAAACAAGCCCCAAAGAAAAATCCTATCCTCTCTTCATATGGCAGAAAAATTGATTTGGTTACACAATAATATAGATAACATTTCAGTGGTACATACACATTTTGAAGCATGCATTCCCAGCCTCTCTAGGTTGACTTACTCCCAATGAGGATTTCTTCCCCAACACCACAATCAATGTTATAAAAATTGCTGTCTCTTGCTGTGCTTCTTCACAGACAGCATCAACATATAGTTTGTCCAATAGGTTTTTCAGAAATTAAAAGAAACCGTCACTACCTCCTTTCCCAACGGTTCTGCAAACACTTTAAATATTTGTTAATAGGACATTTTACCTAATGGTAACTGTTGTTGTAGTTTTGCCTTCCTGAACACGTTATATATTACAGGCACAAGTGTTAGAATTAAAAGTCTTCTGGTCAGCAGCCTTTGAGCCTCATGATTTTGATCCCAAAACATAGGGCCTAATGTAAGCTTTCATTTCGCAAGCAGACATAATGGCAAATCCTTCATTCTCTTAATTTGAAATCTCTCCTAGCTCATAGAAGTACCTTATGCTCCCTTTTCAGACAATTTATATCACTTTGTTGCCTTTCCTTACACCTTTCACACACACAGAGAACACAGTCAATAAGGTTCATGGTTCTGGTTCATGTCATTAGTCTTTTCTGAAGCAGTGTTTAATACATTGTCCTGAATGGACCTCAGAAAACACCACAGTTGCTCTCCAAAGAAAATGTATTATAAATTGTGCAAACAAGTGCACCTCAAATATGGTCTCATGACTGACTAGGAGTAAAAGTAAACTGATTGAAAGATACCTCCTACACTAACTCAGTTTTTCTGTTGGTCCTAGGCTTATTTAATAGAAATTATTGAATAGGGTTGTTGAACTACATACTGAAAAGTCTTATGGCCAATATGTTTTGTAACGATCATGGCATTTGCATCAAAATAGAAAAAGCCTTGTGAAATCTGGAAGTTTTTTCTGTGTCTGGAGAAATGCTGCATGAAATACAAAAAAACCCCCACCCTATAGGCTCAAGAAGCAGCTTGTAAAACACAACAAATTTCGCTGGATAGCTGGGACTCAACAGCATTGCAGCATTGAACTGGAGGTCTCAAATGATTTTTTTTCTCTTAAAGGATTCTTAGTACATCTTGACTGTAGGCTTAAAACAGAAATGCATTCTACTTGTTCGTTTTCTCTGAAATGTTTTAATATACATGAGATAAAATCACTATTTTATAAATAGTAAAGGAGAGCAAACTATACTCTTGACAGAGTTTGCTTGTGTTTCAAATGTAGATATTATCAAGCTAATATTAAAATTTTACAATGAATACCTGAAAATTTCTAAGACACTATAACCTCTTTGGATCTGCATCACAGTAGAACCTTCAGTGGATTTATTTCAAGTCCTTTTGCCCAGAATAAACAATATTTGAATTGGCAGACTTCATTAATCAGTCACAACAGCCATGCATTTGTGGAATTGCATTTTTCAGGATCCAAATTTTAACACAAACTATTGCATTGGACAGAAACAGATAAAGTTTTTGTACAGAAGCAGATGTTTCCCAAAGATAAAACTTTACCTAAAAACAATTGTGTCATTTCCACTACATTTGAAGGTTAAGTGGAAACTGTTTTCAACATCCTTAGCAAGAATTGCTCCTCCACGATTTTCCTCTATGTGTATGTGAATGTAATTCATATCATAACCTAATATCAATTGTAAATTATGCGGTTTCCGACAGAACTATGATGAATACACATTCAAATAAAAGAAAAACGTGGTGAAGCAATATAGTCCCTGGAATTTAACACTCTCTGGTCAGAAGGTCACATATGTTAAGTTTCTTATTTATATCCCTATTAAAGCTCTGATCTGTGGGAAGCAGGATAGAAGCAATGTGACTCATTTTACAAATAAAGAATGTATTGTTGTTCTACTGTACATGTTTTGTTTCTGGGTACTTAATGATAACAGTGCATGAACTGCAGGTGACTATAATAAGGGGAAAAAAGATCTTCATCAGGAGACACAAATATTTGTTCCTATTACTTACTCTGGTAAGTGCTTCATTAAAAGCATAATAAAATACGTATTTTATGAATGAGTCATGCAAATTAATATTCTTCATAATTTTTTCTGACTTCTATGTACCTCTTGACATCGAATTACTTACAGGCTGACCAGATATTTTGACTGCAGTTATACCGAACAACAAGCATATAAAGAAGGAAGAATAAGGAATTTATGTACACTGCATACTTCAAATCAAGATAGTGAATTATTCTGATCTAAAGATTAACCAAGTCTTGGTCATCTGAAACCAATCTGGCAAGCCTTTAGTCACCCAAGGAGCCTCTCCATGACATTCAACACAAACTACACTGTGGCTTAGTACTTGTCCCCACTATTTTGACCTATGATATTAATATTTTATTGCTGTACATCACATAGGAACATAGAAAAATGACATACTGATAGTTTTGTATCAGCAAGGTATTAATGTCACCTCCAAGAAATTTTCTTTGAGAAATAATCAAGTGAACACATGTTCTTAATGATCCAGAAGTTAGGCAATGAAAAAATAACAGTAGAGGACAAAAGAAGATGATAAACTGCTGAGGGGTAGGGGTTTTTGATGTAAGTGTTCTACCTCTGGTCTAGTATAGTACAAACACCACTAGTGCGTGTACCCAGACACTTAAATACCTACACAGACTTTCCATAGCCAAAACTCTTGCCACTGGCTTTTTTCCAGCTTAATGTATACTGGCAATGGATGTTGAGGAAGAGCTTTTTCTTCTCGTGGTTTCATACCTTAGTTGTGAATGTGCTTGGCATGAGTTTAATAGGACTGCACTACCTTGGTTATGGCTTCTTCTTTCTGGCATAAATATATTCCCTTTGAGCATACTCCTTTTTAGTTGCAATAAAAAGTGTGATTCTTATTATTTGTTTGTTTTCTTTAGGAGAAGCAGCTGCAAAGTCATAATTATGTTCACTTCCCACATTGGCAACAAGCAAGCCTCACATCTTTGTGCATTCCAAATCACCTATAAGGAGAGGCTGCACCACTTCCACTTGGATGTTTACAATTTTCCAAGTATCTAAAACATATTGCTATTAAAATAGTCTTTTGTTTCATTTTTAATTACTTTGAGACTAACTAATAAATCAGTTTAGAAAAAATTAAATAATTAAAAGTGCAGTATGAGAAGAAAGATACAGCAGTATAGTAATGTTATCAGTTCAATTATTTTCACAGATTCAGACTTGAAACACAGTAAGTAGTTGATGACTGCTTTCCGGGCATTAGGAGCCAGGTAGTGACACCTCAGTGAAGAAATGGTCTTTGAGAAAAAAAAAGGTGGAAGAAGAGGCTGCGGGGAAAAAGAAGGGTGGCACAGACCCTGAAGAGTCAGAAATGCTGCAAAAGCTGCAGTGCTCACTCTGCTTGTACACCATATACCTCCTTACATCTTCTGTTTGTCTCGCCCACATAAAGCCATGTTTTGGAACAGGATGCATCTCTTTATAGTCAGAGTGCCTAATAAAAGTTAGTGGCCTGCATATTCTTTTATCAATAACCAATAAGCAAACTTCATTATTAAAACAAAATGGTGTCACCCTTTTGACCTAGGTATCTATCCAAAATTCAGGCTTTAAACCCCTGTTTCTCTCAAGAGGAGGAACTGATGATGGAGTCTGGAATTTCTTCAGTGCAATCTACAGCAAATTGTATGTTAAAGCCCAATTTTCATGAACGCAACAGGAATCAAGCAGCAGGAGATAGCTTCCTTGCTCACAGATTCATGCCTCTTTCTAGCAAGTACTTTATGTAAAACTCTCTTAGCTCCCAGTGTAACTGTTTCTTTAGTTGCTTCCCTGTTCCTCTCCTATGTGCTCCTGCAGCGTGTCTGCCATTCTCCTCCTGTGTACTTGACACCCAGCTTCAGCCAAAACCCTTCCCCTACCTCTGCATTTAACTTCCAGCCCACCAAGAAACTGCTCCAACAGAATAATGAACAGCATTACACATGAATTGCAATTTTAGCGGTTGTTTCAATATTTTCAACTATCTCTAAACACAGATGCATTTAACTGTTCCCTCATTCAGCTTGAAGAGAAGGTGGCTGTTACATTTAGCAGCTGCACCATTTCTCCCCATCCCTAACACAGCCATAACAATACCACCCCACCATTTCATTCTTTGCTGAACATTAGTATTTTGCCTTTTTATTTTCTGCTCTACAAAGAACAGTACATTTAGAATACTTTTATATTCATTTTCATAAGTGGAACAATATTTCAAAAATGACAAGTTTTCTTCTCATTTTTCTTTCTGTGTGAGATTAGCACACACAGAGAAGCTGGAGGCATTTTCTGAGGAACTACAAATGGCTTGGCAGGGAACAGATCATCTCTTACGCTGGGCATTTCCACAATCTGCCCACTAAATTATTATTTTAAAAGTTGGTTGTGGTTGGTATGCCACCAGATTCACACAGCTACTCAGAGAGTCTCTCCAGATCACCCCCACCATTGGTTTCCATGCTTCCATACTGAGCACCTCAGCCCACCTCTGAGAGTTGCTTTCACTTGACAGGTAGGCCTCACCCCCTTTTGGTTACAGAATTCCTAAATTTAGAAACTCAGGCAATGGCAAAGCAACAGTGTTTGATGAGAATCCATAATCTTGCAAACAGAAACTAATCTTGTTTAAAATCCTTCAGCCTACATGTGGAAGCTGGCCAAAAATCCTATTAATGAACATTCTTCAGTTTCATGGGGATTTTCAGAAAGGTCAAAATAGAGATACATTATTTATGTCTTATGGAAAGATGTATTTAATGTTTATAAATCCATTTGAATAACAACACTGACTTTAATGGACGGATAGATGTATCTTCTAATGTACAAAAATGATCACCTACAGCATATGAAAAATGTAACATTTCCCTTTTGATTCATCTGATTTGTCTGTTACTTAACAAAAGTTTTCAAATGCTCAATAAAGGTAACCAGTTTTCTTAAATGTGTTAACAACCTGTGGATGTCAGAAGGCTACTTTCTCTTTGACCTTTGGGAATGACATACGTGAAATGGCATCTTCAGTCCTCTGCCTTCTTGAATTGCTGGTAAGTCTCAGAACGGATCTTTCTTTAGTTATTCTTAGATAATGCAGCAGGTTTTGGCAGCAGCAGTTTTAAGAAGTCTGTTACAAAAGGGAATGTCCATGCTAATGACATGGCGCTAATACGAAAATGACTGTTTTAACAATTATATTGTCTCTGAGTTCTGTGTGCTCAGTATTTTCCATGGCGACAAAAGTCTCACGAGCTGGCAAATCAGGAAGTTAGTAAACATTATTTCTTTAGAGACACTTCAAGGATCTAGATAGAGCCTTACCGAGTGCTAAAAGCAGCACACTCTAAAGCTTGACTGAAAAGATGCGGCTCTGCAGGCTGGGGTTGTAAATAAATAAATAATGCAAAGCCTCTGTAGACAGCACACGGTGCAGAACACACAGCGCACACCGACTCTGGCCCAGCAGACTCCACTGCCTCCTGGGTGCTTGTTAACTATAACTGTAATAAAAGAGGAAACCGAAATCTAAATCTCATATAACAGCAAGGAAATACAAGACACCTTTATTTTGACCTCAGTGGTGTTGATGGGTTTAAAACTTCAGCAAGCACGCCTATGGGACTGATACTTATAGTAAAATAAGGATTACGGATACGGATCTTTAAATGCTGTATTTAAAATATGAAAGAATTTTAGTGCATTTAAATTCCTTCCTACTTTGATTTACTGTATATGTGGCACTATCACAGAATGCAGGGTACTATTACCAAATATGAAATTGAAATTACAAGCAAAAAACACAAAGGCAGGCATTAGTACCAAACTTAATATTGTTGCTTGATTATTTTTTTTAAAGACAAAAAGAGCCTATCGCTCACAAAATTTGCAATGGAAATATATACAGTAAGGCAAAAAAAGATGTTTCTATCAGAACTGAAAACCAGACAGAGAGCTTGGTCAGAAGATGTATAATCTCTGCTGTCATAACACAAAACTAATGGTGACAAGCAATCTATACCAGAAAAGAAACAGACTGAAATGCACGCTGTAAATATATGTCAAGACAGATATAAACGAATCACAATTTCAAAAAGAGGACCAAATCTCTGCAAAACAGTCCAAATTGTTTCTGTGCTAGAAGTGACCCTTTCTACATCTGCTAGCAGATCTGACAGCTCCAGTTGCCAGGATAATATATCTAGCATAAGGAAGGATTTTCAGAATCATAGTAATAATCTCTTCACAACTATCAACACCCACAGAATTCACCTTCTGACATCCGCATAGACATACCTAAAGGAAACCGGATTTACTTAAAAGCAAAATGGTAATATCTCTAGTTATGAGTGACTCCATGTTAAAACATGCTAAGACAAATTAAGGGAGCATTGTAAAATACTCAAAACTAAAGAAATGTGAAGTTTCTTCTGTAAATTGGCAAGTCTTGGCCACAAGTCCACTTTTTAGTTTCTAGGAAAGTAAATACAAACATAACATTGTCCGCATGCCCATTCCTAAGACCTGAACCCCAAACTTTTGAGATGTCTGAATAAGAACATGGTTTAATTCTGTGTACAAATACAGATGATTGGTTTCTTACAACTCTCATTATATTACAGTAATTAATGGTATGACAATTTGGCTTTTTTTCACAAATACATAGCACATCTTCTTACCTATATTGCTATACGTGCATTGCCATTACAATGCTACTGCTATCATGGTCTTCAGCATATTTTGAGACTTCAAACAAAATCCTAAAACCTGTGGTATATTTACAGTACATCTATCGCTCCCAACAAATCTCAGAACCTGGCTCCAACAGCTCATTACTGACACACAAACAAAAGGTTACTTACCTCTCTCAGGCAAGCAGTCACTAGAACCATTCATCACAATAAAGGATTTGCCTCCATTTTCTGAACTGGTATCAGCATCAAAATGTACTTATTTTCAAACAGGATAGCCACAAAATGAGTAACATTTTACTATAGTTTTATTTTAAAGCAGATATGATTTCTTCAAAATGGTACTAGCCTGTCTCTTGGACAAATTAAAATTCACTGTCAATATTCCTAATCTGGTTTTAACATACCAGCCATTACTTTAAAAAAACTCAACCAAAAACAAACAAAAAACCACCCCACATAAAATCAAAATGCGGTTAATTACCTAAAGTCTGGAATTCTTTCTACTGTAAATCTTTGTACTAAAATTTGTACTGTAAATCCAGATGTGCCTCCAGATACACATAAAGCCATCTTATTCTCAGTAAGACTCCTGTTTAAGATCATGCTTTTTGTCTTATGCTTCCTAGTGTTTCCAAACAAGAACATACAATAGGAAGACACAGGAACTTTTCCTCAGTTCCTCCACAATGCAAAGGCTCAAGTGTCAGAGGACTCCAAAACCAAGAACAAAACCAACAAATTATGGGTACCACAGTGAACACAGTATCTGAAAGAATTAGAACTAATCTTAGCTAAATAAATTGTCCTTAGGGACTAATCCATTAGGTGGATAACATTGGTTATGTTCTAGCAGACTAAGCTGGAAAAGTCTACCTGCAATCTGCTAACACAGAGGAGA
Source organism: Chionis minor (assembly GCA_013398295.1). Taxonomy (NCBI): domain Eukaryota; kingdom Metazoa; phylum Chordata; class Aves; order Charadriiformes; family Chionidae; genus Chionis; species Chionis minor. The sequence goes on from VZSF01002834.1 coordinate 661,477, forward strand.
CACGACGCTACCCATTTTGAAAATCTTAATGGGAAAGACAGATTTATTTTCATAATTCTGCTTAGACTAGACTTGACATGAGGGAAGAGGGGGACGGGAAGGGGAGCTAACTGATTACCGAGGCAGTCTTGCATACTTCCCGTGTGTGCAATTCCTCTGCCTGTCCCAGAGGAAGTTTCTGAACAAAGACAAGTCATCTTATCACAATGGAATATAACCGGTGCTAGGGGTCTTGACAGTGGACAGTCTGAAACTATTAAACAGTCATTTCCAGGCACGTTAAGAGTTTAAAGGGATACTCTGTGACCTTAAGAGAACTAAGAAAATCCGAAACAAGCCCAACATTTTGGCAATGATTAAATATGAAATAGCCTTCCAAGAGGCTTCAATATCATAAAGCAAGAAACAAATGAACACAAGCCTCTAAAAGAAATTGATACATTTAAGGTATTATAACGTAGACCTTAAAACTGCTTAACATGAGGTTAGGCTATTTAAAATTCAATTAATATACAAGCCTCTTCAAAATTAAGACTTTCAAAAATCTAACACTGTCGGGGTTTAACCCCAGCCAGCAACTGGGATTACACAGGCACTCACTCCCTCCCTCCACCCCAAAAGGGTAGGGAGAAGAGGAAGAAAAGGAGAGGGGATACAAAAAAGACCTTGTGGATTGAGATAAGGACAGTTTAATAGAACAGTAATGGAAGAGGGAGGAATAATAATAGTAGTAGTAGTAGTAGTAGTAGTAGTAGTAGTAGTAGTAGTAAAAGAATTTACAAAATAAAATGATACAACCCAAGTCTCTTACTACTCAATGATCAGTTGCTCAGCCATGCCCAAGCAGTGACCGCAGATTCCTGCCCCCAGCCAACCCCCATTTATATACTGAGCATGATGCCTGTGGTATGGAATATTCCTTTGACCAGCTTGTCCTGCCTATGCTCCCTCCAAGCTTCTATGTGAAGTTGAAAAAGTCCTTGACTAATGTAAATATCACTTAGCAACAACTAAAACAATATGTGTTATCAGCATTAGTCTTATTCTAAATTCAAACCACAGCAGCTACTAGAAAGAAAATTACCTCTATCCCACCTGAAACCAGGACATAGGCTATGCATGATCTACACAAACCATGAATTCTTTCCAAGTTCAGCAGGTATTTTGCTGATCTATCGTGATTTCTGAACCTGTAAAGAATAATTTCAAATCATGGACCTTAAATGCTATTTTCAGGGACAAAACCTACATAGTTTGGATGTTCACCAAGCTGGTTTTGTAGAAAGACATTCAGATAGGTGACGATCTAAGTGTTCCATTAGAATATAGTTTATTGCAAAGGAAGACACAGAAAAGACAGGAGAAGAAACAGCAGCTTAGAGACATAAAATAAATTTATATATAAAGACCAGGATAGGCTTGAGAGTACTGCAGTTCTTCAGGCCAGTATAAACTGACAGCAGAGTTACCAGTGGAGAAACTGATGAAAATAGGGTAATTTTTTTCTTTTAGGGAAATCCTAAGTTCTCCCAAGGGAACTTCTTTAATGACTTGTTTAACATTCTACCTATGAGGCCATACACCTTCTTGTAACATGCGTATATGTGCAAAAAAGTTCTGCTATTGAAAGAGGCATAACTCTAGGCAAAAAGCAAAACTGTGAGTATTCTTTTTCAACTGAAGGTACAAAGTAAAATTTAACAAAATATGTGAACTCTTTCATAACTTCCATGAAAACAAGCATGTTGTATTCACCTCAAAGAACCTGGAACAAACTGTTGTGGTCTTGTAGAAAACACAAATCCTTTACCATTTGGTATGTGTATGTCTACTTGTGTTTGCATAGCATACTCTTGTGTTAGTCTTAAAAAGCAAAGCTCATATCAGAACTACACAGACACTGAGTTTCTTTAAAAAATTAAAATCTTATCTATTCAGAGATTCTTTAAATGAAACAGAATTCTGAATCTTTCCTCTGTTTTGGAGGGGTTCACCTAGCTAAAGGTTTAGAGCCAAAAACCAGCACAGAAATTATTAAACTGGAACAAAATTGCACCACTCTGCCTTTCACAATAATTATAAATGAGGTGGTGTAAGAGTAACTAGCATTACGGCTTCTATAAATTAAAATATTCTGGGGGAATGAATCACAAAATACCAAGGATTCTTTGTGCAAAAAACCATTTTTATACAAGAATACAGAACATGAAATGCATAGATATAGCCCAGAAGGATTAAGATGTGAGACCAAATTCAAACCTAACAAAAGAGACATCAATGGGATAAAACCATATGAAAATGAATTTTGTCACAGTAATCTACAATGGAAAAAGGCAGCGGTGACTTGCACAATGTGTTTCTCTGAAACAACAGAGTTCCCTGCAGCCACAGGAAGGACAGATTTAGGTACCTTTTTCTTCCCCAATGATATTTTCAGTAAAGAAGCTGATTTATATCATGTCTGCTTTCCAGAAACAGATATAAATGCAGCAAGGATGGACAAGAAGAAGGTAACATATACACATATAGCAAGGTAACTTTGTGCTTTTGGATCCCGAATGTCTGTATCAGACGTACGTGGTAACAGGATATGAAGGGAATAGAAGGTCATTATAAAGCTGAAGTGAGAGATTCACCTGATAAAACAGAGATGGACATGAGCCATTGGCTGGTATCAAACAAAAAAGCATTCACATCAGCTATTCAGTGGAACTTAGGAGAAATAGCTGAATTTTGGGAACTTTGTCTGCAATAACTTCTTAAACCTTTGGAATATCCAATTATTCTTTCAACAGTATTCAAGAAGTAAATAAGCAAAGTCCAAAGTGGAAAATATATCCTGAAGAGATGTATTAAGAATAAACTATATTAGAAAGCTAAAACAGTGACCACTGAGCAGAATCTGGACAACTTCAAGTACCTAAGGAATTACTAATGAGGTGCACCAAAACTAGGGAAATGCTGTTAAAAGTAACATATAGATACAATTATATCTGATCAACTTTTAAGTATAATACAGACATCAGACTAAAGAATTTAAAAGTAATTAAAATTTTAAAATCCATACTGAGATACGAACATTCAGATAATTTAAAGTGCTTCCATTTAGAAACTAAGATAAAAGAGTACAAACTTGCACTGAGGGTACTTGAGAGTGATTTACAGATCACACGCATTCACAGTGAGCTACTCTCATGAATGTGTTTGTTTGCAAAGCACACAGTAGAAGACAGACTGCAAAAAGTATGATTTTAGATCTAAGTTTAAAAATATGTATATTGTGATTCAAAGCTAATGTTATTCATTACTCAGCCCAACATATTAGTGCAGACAATATTCTCTCTCTTCCTCTGGGTCTTCTTTAATCTTATCTGGATTTATTTTCTGTGTATTTCTGAGTAATCAAAAGTTATAGGCTTGATACCTCTTGAGTTAAAAACATCCCTAGTGTTCCTGCTGTTTCTTTTGTATATATTCATTTTTTTAGGGAGTCTCTAAAGCAAGGATTAAACAAAAAAAAAAATCAAATAAGGTTATTTCAATCAGAAACAATCAGCAATTTGATTTCTTCTGATGCATTAAGTAAACATTCCTGTTAAGACAGCAATTGATCCAAGTTGGTGCTAATAAGGGTAGCTGAAAATTTAATGTTAGGCACTCCTTCAGCAAATGTGCACATTCAGGACTACGGTAATGAAGCAAAAGTCAAAATCACTTAACTCATCTTTCTTTTCAATAAGTAAAATTATTCAGCAAAAGCTTCATTTGAATTATATACCACAAGAAACCTAAATATACTTACAAGACATTGATAAATAGAACTGTTGAGGAATTTTCTGACTAAATTGAAAATGACAATTTTTCAAAGTTGGAATGTTTTGCAGAAATGTCACTGATTCAACAAACTTTAATGAGTGCACTGGCCGAGTACCCACCAGGGCCTGGCTGGTTCCTGTCTGGGACCCAGGTTCCTGCAGCTCTAGCCACCCATATTACATGAGGTTTTCTAAGAGCCAGGGGACTGAAAGTCCTCAGAGCCCTGTGTCACAAAAGCGCTTCCTACAGGAAAGTGCCAAAACCTTGAACCAGAGCTAATCGGAAGCTCTCAGAGAGGCCACACTCAATATTGTGGAGCCAGGAGCCTGCACAGTTGGACATGTCAGCCCCGACACCAACATAGCTCCTGTACCTAAACAAAATGCTCAGCTCTGCTGTCAGAGTTTTCAGATTTCATGTGTTAACACTGGAAGCCTTGGCTTTCTGGACGTGCTTGGAACTCAGACTGCACAGACACAGAAATTCACTAGGAAATTTCTTTATGCACCTTTTTTTGAGTTATGTTTAAAAACATAAGTCCTGTTCGTGAATACCTCATGATTCTGTAGCATAGTCTAAGTGTATTTGAACTAAGTTTAAACTACCTAGCTCAGGAATTGCGAGCACTATAGCTATGCTACCACTAGCTGACCATGCAGTTAACTACCATCCTCCTGGGTGCAATTTAGTCTACTGCATAACCATGAAGTCCGAACACTGATTTGACCAGCGAACTGACAAGAAAACTACAAACTGCTTTGTCTTGACTGGATTTCGATCTCTCACGACTTGACTTAGGATGGCTAAATCCTTCCAGTGAAGGCAGAACCTTGATGTGTAGAGGTACAGCTACTTTTTTCTTGCCAGATTAAAAATACATGTGGAAAAAGCATGGAATTTACAGGCAGGTGTGAGGGGAAATGAATAGTAGCTGCACTATTCAGTGCAGAGAAAATATATATGATGTGTCAACACATGGCAAAGTGTGAAGAATGCATGCCTGCATGTATAAAAGAATATACGTATTCACAGTACTAAGCAATTTGCAGCTTAAGGAGTGGCTATCGTAAGATCTGTTGAATCCATAAGGAAATCCCTGGTTGCTGTAAGGTTTGGTTAAATTTAAACTTCAAATTAATCTGTAAAGATGCCCCTCCTCTACCAACTTATTTATTGTAAAGAAGAGATTGACAGCCTTATGATTATGTTCTGTGGGACCAATGCTAATGCCATAAGTACCTTCTGGTTTCCTAGTAAACCAATTTACAGGTCTTGCTTGGGACTTGCACTTAATCTTTATCAGAGAGACAAAAGACAGGCATAGAGAAATTCCCAAAAACTTCCATTAATTCATCTTTGGAAAAAGGATGCTATTGAATAAATATCAAATGGAATTTCCTAATTGGCCTGTGCTACTTTCATATATTTTTCCAAAAATTATAGATTTGAATTGTTATAGCAATATAAAACTTCATGTCTCATTCAGAATGGAAAGTTGGGAGCACTATAATACTGTCTGGGATTTAAGTTTATTTTATTATTTTAGGCAGGCAAGGTTTGGGGGCTGGTTCTGTTTCACTGAGTTGTTTTGTTTGTTTTTCCCCTTTACTATTTCCTGGGACCCTAAAAGACTGACTGCTTGACAGAGACACTTGGTTCTGGGCACTTGCTTTCCCTCATTATCTCTGAAGAGGAAAAAAATACCTCTTTTGTTCCCCTTATCGCTTCACTAACTTATCCAAATATTCATTTCTCTTTTAAGAAGAAAAAGACAACTGAAATCATGCAGAAACTATGCCTTATATATTAAGAAAAACATTATCATTCAGGCAAAGTGCTAAACACTCGGATAATAAAACAGAATAATTCTATTTCTAGGGTTTTCCATTTCATATTTTTTCATTTTCAGCTTAACTTGAGCAATTTAAGACAGCTTTGTGTGACACAAAATAAACATTTTCAGCACCAAACTTTGGGATTATATTACAAATAATTTACCTGCATTCAATCATGACATTTCTATACAACATCATTAGCAAAAAAAATTAAAATAAATGGTGACACCTCAGATGGTGTGAACTGGCAGAGCTCTTCTGACTCCAGTGGAGGTCTGACAATTTCCACATTGGCTAACAGTTTGGACCTTAAACGCGTATCATAAAATCAGAAAGAAATAAATTGCAAATTCTCTCTCCCTAAATAATGTAGCCTCAAAGAAAACAAAAGTCTTCTACCCAAATGAGTTTAAAAGCATGTGATATGCTATACTTATGTACCAATAATTGCACCAGAGATACATTACTAGTAAGGTATCGATGCCAGAGGTGAAGAATTTGCATTGTAATAAATGCAATGAGGCTTTTCAGTCTGAGAAAGATTTTTAAGAGACTTGATTATTTGGTTAATTTGTCCTTTCTTCTTGTCCATAACAAAGTGAAAATGCTAGACTCCCATGAAACACAATTGTTTTCTTTTGTCATCCGTGTCCATATGGTACAACAAACTTGGATCCAAACCATTTTCTCACGAGCGAGGGTAAATGCCTGATCATTACTTTGAGCATATGGTAACATTTTTTATTGTTCTTTTATTTATAAATACTTTATTATCATTTATGAAAGGATACAGAACATATATCCAGCCTGGCTCATATATACAGAAAGCAAGCATTCTATGTACCCTGCTTCAGCAAATTGCATGGGTCTAACAGTCATTAGAGTCACCCGCAGCAACTGCATCTGTGAATTCTTAAAAATAAAGTGTATTATACGACCTTAATTCCTTATTAAATTTTATAACTAGCAATATAATAATTTTGATTTCCAGTTATAAAATATTTCAACATAAAGCAAATACTGTGTATCTGTCTTCCATGCATGATATGCACAAGAATTCTCCACCAGCTCCGCTCTGCGCTTCTTGCCCCTTTCAGAGCTTGTCACTCCTCACAGAGCAGGACCTGGCCCAAGAATAATGAGCCCTGGTGTGGTAAAGATCCAAGCAGCCAAAGGGTACCAAATCAACATGCCAAAGCCTACAATACACTGCAAAAATAACAAATGAAAAAAAAAAACCCCTCCAGTCACCTATTCACAAACCAGCAAGTCCAAGTTGTTTTTCATTAAAAAAGTGGACCAGGACTTTCCTTCAAGGGTTCTCTAGTCAAACCAACAGAATTCCAAAGAGCTTTGGGGCTTCATTTAAGGGCCCTGAGGTGATTCAATATAAACCCTCAAATCAAGTGAAATTTGTTAAATGCAAGTGACAGAAGCATCATATCATAAACCAGGATGATGACAATCAGAGTTACTGCACATCAGTAATGATTAGGCACCCGCTTTAGCAAATAAGGCTCCTTCATTCCTGTACAGACAATGTAGAGAGTCTGGCCTCCCCTTTGGAGACCGTCCATCGCTCTCAGCCCATGGTAAAAGGAACCTAGGGCGCAGGTTAGCCAGCTTAATTAGGTAGCTCACATTGGGTTGTGTGAATTTCCCCTCTACTTACAAAAATGTATAGAAATTCATTTAAAGAGGAAGAAGGCAAGAAAAATGGTTATTGGCAGTTACGTGGGAAAAGCGATTTTGATGCTGTAGGCAAAATTGTCAGCTCATCTAAATCAACATAGCGCTTATTCTTTCACAGAGCTCTGCAAGCTTTTGAAAGCTAAGAATCTGGCTATATACGCAGCTAGGAAAAACCACGAGTAACAGTTAATCTGGGAAAATAGCTATCTGGAAGAGGAAGTGCCTGTAGAGAAGGCAGAACCACTTAATGTAAATTCTAAATTGTTCATCTTTAAGATGAGTTGGGACTGTCCTTCCATGTCACTTTTCTAGATACGTTCAATGTGTATGTTCTTTCACAAGAAGGGCATCTGGCTGTTGGACTTCCCAGGCTGCCATTCTGCATCTATGCCTAAGCAAGTAAGGCTGCAAAAGAAAATTTTCTTATATACTCAATCCCACTCACAGCAAAGCATCAGAACCAGAAAATGTGCAAAATGGGAATGCATCCATACCTTTATTTTTGCAGACCTCCTATCAGTACTGTACCTGACAGTGCAAAGACACAAAGTTCCTGTACTGGATGGCCCAAGCAAACTCCATCAGAGAAGGCAAAAATCTCAGTAAGTAAAATCTATTAGTCAGGTATCATTAGCTAACACAAAGGACTTGCTTCCCTCTCCCAGATCTTGAACACAACAATCCAATGGCATGAAATCAAACTAAGCAACCTAAACAGTTATTTTCCACCACTGATTTCCATCTTTTTTTAGTTAAATTCTTGTCTTTTGGAAGTATATTTCCATTCCTAATGAAAAACAATTACTGGAGGTATATTACAGATAAGCAACAAAAACGTTGGCAGCCATTTCCAATCAGAAGGGAAAAAATTAGTTAGCTCTTTGAAATACTATTTAAAAACAAATAAACCAAAACCAGTTAATTTTTCCAAAGGCCCACAGCAATTTCAGGGTAGCTGCTGTCAAGAAGAGTCACACAGGCTGTCAGAAAGTAAATGTACCTTCTGGCTGTGAAGATTGATGGTCCCTAAGGAAGCCATGTTTCCAAAATTATTTAAATTTGAGAAAGCAAGCCCTTTTTATTATTATTTTTTATCTTGCATTAGAACAGCAATGTATCATCACAACATAACTGTGTAAGTCCTTAGCAGTAATAACTTGTATTACTGAATCTCAGAAGCAAAACCTCCAGGTATCAAGGCAAGTTTTACAGGGTGAATTTCTCAAGAGCTTAGTTCACTGGTTTGATATCTGCAAGCCAGAGCTATTTAGGTTTACACTCAGTGTCTGACATGTTGAAGATTTTATTGCATTCAGAAACTGGCAGAGCACATACTGAGAAAAATGTGTAAGAGGCAAGTGGAGAGTGTGTTGTCAGATTCTTAGTTCATTTAAGGTTACAAGAAGAGTACTTAGACATCTCAGTCGAGTACGCAGAATTCTTAACTTTCAATTCAGGGTAGTATTAGGAATGGCCAAATGTAAAAAAGGTTTGAGAAAGTAACTTTTTTTTCTTTTTCAGGATGGGGTTTTTTCTAATCCTGTTTTGTTTTAATTTTTCATTTCTTGTTACAGTCCACTGCACTTATTTATATGAATTCTAAATATACACATTAATGTTACTATTATATTTAGGTTATTATGTGAACAGATTTAGAGCTGGCACAGGAAAGGAGGGAAAATTGTTGTAATCTATTTTCTTAAATTATAAACAATTGCTATTATTAGTACATTATTACCTAAACCTTCTGACATTTGCAAAAACTTGTGCAGCACTCTGACAAGGACAAGTACCCCCTTAAGTTTTGTGGGAAATTTTTTCTTATAAGCAGGCCAGAATATACCACAGAAATATTGCCCCTTTTTGGTACAGAATTCCGGCAACACATAGCTCACATCTTGGCCAGATCCTGGAAATGCAAAGGAGCGTGAAAATGAGAAGTAATGAGGGTGGAGAGGAAGGAAACATTCCAAACTTGTCAAGCCTCAAGAAATGTTAAGATTGGGTCCAGTTCAAATTTTGGGTGAAGATTTAACTCAGTTTTTATTTTCTTCAAAATGCCTGAGCACCCTCAGGGAGTATTCTCTTCCTAGAGAGCTCTTAGAAAAGCATATTTTTTCACTGACAAGAGGATCAGCAAATGGACCCTGATGCCAAAAGTTTGAAGTTAAACCAGTTACTGTGGCAACTCTCACTCGCATGTTTGTTCACTAAAAAGGATTTTTTCCTGAAAAAGGATTTTAAGAGATTATGCAAAACTTGTATATTTAGTGATTCTTCATATTTCCAAATGAGACAGAGACAGTTGTCTATTATACTACATGCAATGAAGCAAAAATTACTTCTTTCTGCTTTAGTTTCAAAGTCTCTTACACACTGAAGTTGTTCCTTTAAAACATATTTTCTGAAGACATTTACAGCTAGAAATGTGCTGCTGATCCAAAACATCAAGAAAAGGAACAGAGGAAGAGGGAGGATCTCTGAATAATTTAAAGCAGACTCCTCATTCAAAAGTCATTCTCTTTTTAATCTCTCACACTTTGTAGCCAGAGACTTTATGCTGGGCTCTGGCAGAAAGTCAGGAAACAATGTATCTGCAGCTTTAGAGCAGGATGAAAAGAAACAACAAAAAGTACAGGAGACTCACTACAAGTTCTACTGTTACACAAAGTTTCTTTTCAAGATATTTGTCTGCATCCACAGGTAGAGTCCACTGCTTGAGGACAGAATCTCTCCCCATCACCTGCCCTTGACCGAGACAGGGCATGAGCACGCATGCACATGTGTGTGCATGACTACCCACAATTTGCTATGCTAGAACGGATGTCTTTGATTAACCATCGATATTTGTGTTATTTTTGATAATGAGTTCTCCTGGAACAACAGCTTTAACGAAAATAAATCATCTGCATCATTAACAAAGACAACAATTAATAATCAATTGAGCCAGGCCAAAATTCTTCTATCCAGACTTTATGAAAACAGGCTTTACTCTAACAAACTCTAATACTTCCTTTTTTTTGGCCACAATCACTTTTCAAAAGACCAGACAGGTTTATTTTACAGGATCTCTTAATGGATCCAATAAGGGAATAGAGGCCACCTGTCCTGAAGGAATACTTTACAAAGATCCCTGGGAAGAATCATGTAACCTGGAGAAGAAAAGCTTCCCAGTCATCACCTACTTGCAAGCTGACTCCAAACTGAAAAAGCTTGGAAGCTGAGAAAACTCATCTGGAATTAGCAGTACACTAAATTATGGACTTTTCCAACCCTTAAGGTCAGCCCACCTGTCTTTTCTACACCCTGAAAAGTATTCTCAAATTTTTGCATACTATTTACCATTTACAAAGGACTTTTTTGTGCTCCCCTACTTGCCCCTCCACTTTCCTCTTCTTCTATGATATCTTTAAATGAAATGCATATTAAGAGAAGCAATATTAATAACACAATTTCTTTTGTTTTGCTTTGAATTAGCATTTGGAACATAGCAACTTCCTATCAACATTAAGCTTCTGAGAGCCCAGTGACAACCATTTCATGAACCAAAGTGCGAGAGTCACTAACACCTTCAATAATTGTTATGGAGTTCTGATCTAGTACAGAAGTGATCAGATAATTATTTCCTGGGGAACCTGTGACTTTATTCTCAAAACTCATGTAAAAGACATCTAAGAAAAGAGGATTAATTGCCATTTCATGCTTGTGTACCCTCAACTCAAGCTTCCATTTAGTGCTTGCAGATAACCTTGGTAAATGGCTAATTGTGAAGTTCTAAGCACATGAGTCATTTCACAGAATCACAGAAAGTTAAGGGTTGGAAGGGACCTCTAGAGATCATCTGGTCCAACCCCCCTGCCAGAGCAGGTCCACCTACAGCAGTGGACCTTCTGGCTGTTATTGCTCACAACTACCACTAACTGCACTTGCACAGACAGGCACACATCAGTGTGAACATAAAATGAAGGACTGGATTTCAAATCTGTCCAAGTCTCACTCATGTTGTACAGTTAGATCACAGGAAAGAAACATGAAGCAGACAGGTAACTGCAGAAAAAAGGGAAACCTGTTTAGATACAAAGAAAGGATAGCAAGGAAAATCATTTCACACCTATGTCCATTGTTGCTAAGTACATATCCTGAAGCTAAGCACTGTAGTATAAAGAGGGGTCACAGGAGAAAAGCAAGCTTGGCAACCTGACAAGCCTTCTTTTAAAAGGAAAGTAATTCTGATTGCATGATAAAATTACTATTCACTGGAAAAGTATCCTCTGATAACATCCTACTGTTCTCGTAGCCACCTGTTCTCTTAGCCACACATGTATGTTTTTAGCCTGAAGATTCAGGAAAAACAAATCTCCACAAATCAATATAGAAAAGTGCAATACAGTCAGGTAACATACTCTCCTGAAGTCACGGTTGACTCTGATCCAGTCAGATCACTTGACAGCTCTCCAACCACACTCTTCCAGAGGAACTTCCTTCATTCACTGTCCAACATGGCAACCCTCTAGATGTCATGCAGAAGGGCAGGAAATAAACTACAGCCCCCAGGCTGAGTTGGGGGCTCAGAGGCAAAAGCCCCTTTGCATTCATGCTTTTCTTCTTAATCCCAAACCAGAGCACAGCACGACAATGTCCCGTAAGTTTTGCTAAACATAAGCAGAAACAACCATACGCGCTCACAGGTCCTCGTGTGCTGTAGGCAAAACAGCCCCCAGAAATCTTAGGGAATGGTAGGCGTCCTAACACATAGCGACTCATCACAACAACAATAACACTGACTCGAACTGCAGCCACTCCACGTGTTCTGCATACAAGCAGGATGTACCTAGAACTTGGTAGTAGCATTAGGATTTAGCTGAGTGTGAAGAAAGATACGTTTTCATCTTTCCAGGGAAAATCTTGCAACTGGTTTCCTAAGCTGAAAGAAAGTCCATGATGTGGTATCTCAGAATATGTTAAAATATTTTAACTGATTGTACATTATCACTAAACCAGTCCATACCTCAAATATTTATCTTTCAAAGATTTTTTTCTTGCAATTATATATTGTAATCATTAAGTACCTTTTTCTTCTCATATTTACTGTAATTTCTATCAATTAGAGATTCTAATCAGAACTGTTCAGGGTGGAGGACGCATTTTCCTTTCCTTTGTCATTAGGGTGAAAAATCTTTTCTTTGACCGTGTTCCATTTCCTCTATTCAATTGTTTGAATCTATTTCCTGTGCTTAATTGTTGACGCAGTTTACCCATTTTCTCATCGAATTGTTTAACATCAGTGTGAATGGTACTGTGTTTTCAAGCCAACTAGAATTTTATGAGACTAGTTGACTTTTTCTTCAGTGGTCATGGGGTAGGAAGTAGCATGCAGTATGAACAGTTGAACTATTCTAATTATTACATCTGGTTTACTGTATCCCACGCATTTGCATGTTTTAACTGAAGGGCAACAAAGACCTCCAGTTGATCAGTGGTACTTTTAAATTGACACATAAGGATAATACTGAGTTCTGAAGGGAGTCCTTCCTAAATCTCAGTGTATGTCTTTATGTTTAAATAATTAAGCTACATCTGGATACAAAAAGCAGATCAGAACATCTCTTAGTGGACCGTACAAGGAAACCCACTTAGTGAACAGAATGCTTCATAAAAGAAGATGACCTTGAAGATAATTTTGGTTAAAAACTTAGAGGTATTTGAAAAAGAATTCTGTGAAGTGCATAGCTTTACACTAGCAATGTATTTAAGCAATAACAAGGGGATTTCATTCAAAGGCTCTACAGGAAAATATTATGTTTTAAGACGTTTCATATTTATCACTTGTGCTAAGGTTAAACATGCAACCAAGCATCTACGTTCTATTAAGAGCATCAAAAGGCATAATGTGAGAAGATCTCCTATATCTCTAAGAAATATTTAATTAATCTTGGAAGCAGCATATAATCCAACATGAGTTTTGGAGGTGGGCAAAAGAATAGTAACATACACACTCAACGCATAGCCAAAGAAATATGATAACGAAAAGAATAAAGGAAAAAAAGCAAATTTTAACTCAATGTATAATGAAGAACATTATATAGAGCATAACGAAATGCTTTCATGAAGTTCATCACTACATTTAAATCTAATACAAAGCTGAAATTTATCATCAATCACTGTTATCAATAATTAGTAGCACAGTTTGGGAAAGGAAACTGAGAGCAAGCGCAGCAAAACAGGCATCAAATATTTTAAGTATCTTGCTATTGCTAGCTTTGTCTTTTATATTAACTCAATACTGAATAACAAAAACTTCCTGAAGGAGTTCTTTAAATAGCAAACTAACAAACCTTTGACATTGAAACAGTACAACCAAAACAAGCAAGTCAACTGGTATGTGTAGGATAAAGAATTACTATATCCATATATATATATACACGCTATATCCATACTTGGAGAATAGTTTTAATATTGGAAAATGTTTTCTTTTATGGCAAATATGATTAAAAGTTTAACATATTGAAGTTTTAACAACACAGTAACTTCAGGGAAAGCAGTATCCAGACTGCACATCATGAATGAGTCTCAAGCATGACACACCATCACCAAAAAAAAAGTAAATAGGGGGATGTCATATGGTAGGCAGTAACGATCACTGAGGGACAGATAGAACTATAAATTTCAGTTGAAGTCTTCAGATAACAAGTTACCTTTTAAGCTGTATGTGGCAGGGAGATACCCTGATCTGAAGGGTTGTTTTGCCAGGGTAGGGCTCATCCATTGCTTCTGGGTGTGCTCATCCCTCTTGTGCAAAACTCAGCTGTGCTGAGAGTAGTTGAGGACTATATTTCTGTTATTCTCTGAAAAACATAAATAAACAAAAAAACCAGAAGTTGAAGGAATTTGTGTATGCAGGGGGGGTCATGGGCACCTGAAATTTGAAACCCACTACAAACATTTTCAAGAGGTTTCCCATCATGCATATACATCCCAAAGCCATTCCAAGGACTAGAACGGTGCATAATCAGACCCACTGTTAGGAAATGTAACTAAAGCCGTTGTTATAGACTTACACAAAGAGTTTGCACAGCAACACATACTCTACTACACAAGTTCACAGGCTTTACAATCAATAGCACAATAAAATGTAATAGCTCCTTCACTCTTAACCATGACACTTGACCAGACAACTCTATGTCCTATTAATCTAAAAGCATATAATCGGCTTTTCAGACCCCATCTATTTTGTCAAAATCTAGCTAAAGATTTTTCTAAATAGAAGGATAACTTGTTAACTGTAAAGACATCCACTGCATTTCAAAAGATCTGTGTATCAAAAATTCAGCAGTATTATTTATCAATTTTCTATTTCTATTTAATCAGTACGGTCTTATATTCAAAAGGTAAAGACAAGCTTGAGGCCATTACTGTAGAAATATTGCCTTATTAAGCAAATGAATATCCATTTTGTGTTGGTGGATCCTGTTCTTCCCACAGAGTTTGGTTAAATAACTTACTGGCTAGTCACAAATTTAAGAGCTTAAAAACTACAAATCTTTAAAAAGAAAACCCTCAAACTCTTGGAAGGATGCAAGATGAAAGGAAACTTTATTTATTTTTATTTCGTTCTGAAAACTCACAAGTACTAGAGAAGTCAAGTCTGTATTCAGAATAACTTAATTCCGAATTTTATACATTGCTTGCAAAGGTTCCTATTATTAAGTCTCTAAGCGATTCTTCAGACTGCTGGTAGACTCCCTGAAAATACTCAAGGGACTTCCTCTGGAAATGCTACCAGACCTCTGAATGTTGATTTGCTGAAATTACAAATTGAAGTATTTTCTCCAATATATTTGTTCTCTCAACATAACACTTTTCAGTGTATAGATATAAAACAATGAGCAGTAAATTCCATATTATCAATATTGTTATAAACATCTGTTTGCAAGACGTATTAACACAGTCTTTGGGAACCCATGGCCTCTAGGAATACAAAACAAACCACAATGAATAGAAGTGAAATGCAAATACAAATTCATCCCATACAGAGAAACAGATCCATACACAACTGACCAAATCACACAGATGCAAAGGAAATCTTCAGTCTTGTGCTCTCCCCCCGAAACACTATCCATCTACATTGTCAGACAGAAAAAGGAGGTCAGAACATCCTGTGAAATCAGTGTTCATAGTCTCTATAGAGATAGCCCTCTTCCTTCCCAAGACAGGTTACTATTTCTAAACATTCTCACTCTTGCCAGATACATTATAGGACACCTGGTGAAGTTTAACTAAATTTAATATGTATCTTTGCGTATCTTTGAGACTGAGATCCATCAGCAGGATGTCATCTCTGCCACTCGGTTAATGCACCAGCTGGCCACTAGCAGGAAGGGTCTCTGGGTTACTCAGAGAGGAAATGAGAATAGTGAATTCATTCGACTTGAGAGTAGTGAAAATGACTGTGTGTGATCCAAGGCAAAGGAGTACGTGATCCAGTATCTGAAAGTCACAGAATAAACATGCAGAAGGGGCGTCTAGTTACCTATTTTCTATTACAACTCTTTGAGTTGTATAACAGGGATTTCAATTTTTCCTAGTAACTTTTATATTGAGCAGAATAATTTATGATTTGCTAGACAATATTTTCCCAAGAAAGTATCTGATTATGATCTGAACACATGAAGTATACAGAGACACCAACCAGTTGTTTCATGGTACAGTAAGCGTCATTTAACATTTGTCTCACTTCAGCTTCCACTCCATCATCCTAGCTACACCTTTACAATGTTCTACTTTCTTCTGCACAGTGAGACACTTCTAAATCCCCTTTTTAAAAAAATTATACACATTAGGGTTTTCTACAGCTCTCACCGTAGGCATTCTCTGTACTACTGGTATAATCTTGGTAGTTCCCTTCTGTATCATATCCTGCCTTTATACATCTTATAAATAAGTGATATCAAAACTGTATACAATAGTTTACTAAGGCCATCCTACAGAGATTTAAAAAAACCCCAAAACTATTTCCAGCTTGTATTTCCATAGATGACACTAGCCTTTTTACCTTAATAATGACCTGGGGACTCACAATGAGATGCTCATCCACAGGAACAACCTCCTCCACCAGAAGCCCCAGTTTTCACGTCACATTCTCTCATCTTGTTCCTAGCTATAAACAGCATCAGTTGGGATTAATGTACATTTTGCTTTAGAGGATTACACCAGCAAATGATTATCCTCTTGTCATGCTTATTTCCCAATTTGTCAGTCTTTTTGCCACCATGTATTTCATCAGCAGTTACAGCACTGAGATAGAGACATGGCTTTTTTTTGGTCAGTTATCCCACCACTGTCAGACCACCCAAATAATGTATATGAAAACCTGTCTACATGCGTACTAACTTGTTTTCTATAGTTAAATCTTAGTAAAGTCATATGAAATTAGTCATTAAGATTGAAAATAAAGTACTAGCAGCTATGAACTCTCATTTTTTACTTTTAATTACCAGGTGAGGAACACAACCCCCTATTGGTTTTGTGGTTCTCATGCACTGTCACATTAATAAAATTGTTCAATTTGGGAGTCTGCTAGGCCTTTCCTTCAGTATCTGGTATACGCTGCTCATTTTGACAGTGTATTTGTTTGACATTTGCTTCTGAGCATGGAATAATCACTTCCTTCTCTAAGTTCTGCTTTTATAAATAAAGCAGAAAAAGCAGTTTTGCTTGACTGAAACAGACATTTTCATCAGTAAAGTTATTTGGGCACGTATGAGAGGAATAGTAACATTTCTGTTCATGCCCTGAGTTTCTGTTATATGCAGATAATTTGTTTATTTATACTAAATGTTTGAAAGACAATATGCAACTAATTAACCTGTAACAATAACTTAATTGTGAAATTCCTTTCTGAGGTAGTTAGGGTAAAATTAAAAGAAAAATAGGGGGAGGTTAAGGCCACTGTCATTCTAAAACTATTCTGTCTCATTTAAACAAAGAGCAAATAATGATACGGGAATTTACGCCATACAAATTTATGCAAAATTTGTGTTTTTTTAGAATTAATAGAATTAATAGAATTAATTAAGAATTAATAGGAAATATATTGTTCAATGGCTAGAAATAGTGCACGGTAATTCTGCAATTTCACCAGGCGCATAAGTCAATCTATGTATGGGCTCCCAGTAGGCCAATCTGCCACCCCTACCTTTTCCTGCCCTGTGCCTTGTATTAGCTCCACTGCATGTGGCCATGACATCACTGAAATCTGCTGAAAATGATTCTTCCTTCTTTTTGGCACAGTAATTTCTCTGATGGATCAGTGGGTTGTGATCTAGCCCACTCAGCAGTAACATGACCAGTACAGTAAATGCAGGGGAGCAGCAGGAGCATCTAGCTCAGAAAATGAGTGATCACCCCTTGGCAGTGCAGTCTCAGGTCAATAGGTAAGCTAAAGCTCACCACATTTGTAAGGATATAAAAAATTATCTATTTTTTAAAGGGAACAACAAAGCTATGTCCTGCATAACAAAAATGCAGGTGAGTTTCAAGAAGAAAGATTAATTTTCTTTAAACCCCTTTGTGGACTCCAAATGAAAGAGACTATAAAAACTAATGTGTTTCACCATGAAGAATTTCTTCCAAGCAATGCACTGTATAAGTAAGATATGAAGATGCACTCACTTTACAAACTAAACAACGTAATCCACCTTCGAACAACACTGTCCCTGTCTCCATGGACACCATTCTGCACAATGTCATCCCCCATGACAGCCAGCCTGAAGTACCTACAAGAACAAAGCCAATACTGACTTCCAGCCTCAATGCATTATCGAAACCATACACTCTACCTTCATCCAAACCATCATCTTCAGCTGCCTGTGTTTCCTTTAAACTCTACAAACAAGCATAAGCATCAAAACTCCATTCTACCCATGAGACTTCCAAGGAGAAAAATCGAAGTTGCACCAATCAGTGAAAACCAGTCACAACACCTTCACCAATCCAAAGGTGACACGTGTCCTTTCTGCAGTAAAAGTAAAGCTATACCTGGCTGATCTGAAACACCTGGTTGTCACGAAACATACTCAAGTTTAGACAGAAAATCATGAAATATGCAAGAACTGCATAAAGACCACACTTTGAAAACAATCTTCCCCTGACTCTACCAGCCTCTAAGCAGTAACTTGCCAAACAGCATCAGAAATGGATGGACAGATTTGGGAACCAAAGCAGAGAATTAGTAAGTGTGTGTTGTCCAAGCACAAGGATCTCAGCAGGTCTCTGAGGAAGCCTACAAATGCGTAATTAAAATGAAGAAAATTCTAACATGGTGCATGATATAACTGAACCTTAGTTGTTCTAGCTTCTTTGAGAAAAACTTCATACATTTTCATTTTTAATGGTAATGGTGGAAGTGAGAGTTACCTCAGCAAGCAGTGAAAAAGCTGGTACAAAGAATGGCAAGCTCATGCATTTCAGATCTTGCTGTAAAATTCCTAGCTTGGAAATCCGGCATAAAACTGTCTCTGATGCAACCAAAACATTTCAAGCATAATTTTGTCACATTGTCAACACGCACAAACCATATCTTTACAGCGATATTTTTTAAAATTCTTTTTGTAAGCAGCCTACACAATGCATGTGTTGCAGAATATAAGTCTAAACTGCCATGTATAGAGTAAGCAACACAAGGATCAGAAGTTGTGTCATTCCTAGGACAAACCAAGCTGCAATGGTAGGGAAGTATAAATACCAGGCAACTTTATTAACTACAGTTGGTCGACATTACAAGAAATCAGCCTAGTTAAGCTGTGACATAGCACAGTTGATTAACTGCCTCTTAGGTACAATACCTCAATCATGCCAAATCATTTTTTCATGCAAAGAACTCACTAAAACAGTATTTTCTTCATTACAAAGTTCACCTTTATCCAAACAATGACCTACTGTCAACAGACTTTTGGCTCTTGGTGGTTAGCTATGTTTTCATCAAATTTAGTTATGTTCCATCGAATATCTCACTCAGATGTTTTAAAGGACTACAGGAAAGCACTGCTAAAGAAAGGTGCAAAGGATAACGTAGTTAATTTCTGGAAGTCACTGAATGTGAAAGATATCACTTATGAATATCAGATAGCCTGAAATAATACCCAGGAGATAATACTGCAATATAAATGACAAAAAAGTTCTTGATAAATTCAAGCTAGACATTGACCATACAATTCTTCTTTGGCTATGCAGATAAGACTGCAAAGAACATCATATTAGATATTAGAATGCCTTACTGGCTTTGGTGACATGAAAAAGGAAAACGGCTAAAAATGAGCGCAGCGTGGACACTTACAAGTGAGGCCTCAATTTCAAAATGACTCAAATTATCACTATACTAATAAAAAGGAGACAGCAAAAATATCACAAAAATATTATGAAAGGTTTGTACAAAGCATAACAATTAGTGCAAATAGTGGCAGTGGAATACTTCCGGCATGTAGTTAAGTACTTTAACGGCAGTAGCTGATATCTGCAAGATTGTATGGTATGTAATAAGAGCTGATATTAAATTTCCTCAAACCACCATTGGAAAAGCAAAAAGAATTTTTGTTTGAATAACATCTTCAGATGTATACTGTCTAGCACAGCATTATTATTCATTAGTTACACTGAAAGACCATCAGATGACATACGTTCTATCAGATTTACATTACAGAGACCAAATAGTTCAGTTCAAATGCATATTCTTTCATGACACTTTAAGTGAATTATTTATTTGCAATTACTGTGCATATGTATAAATATTCAGGAACAACCTTCCTGTAACACATGTGAACTGAAAAAAATTTATGGATATTCCCAACTATCAGTAACTTCATATTGTCAGGGAAAAAGAAGATATATCTTCAGCTCCTGTTTCGTCCCTGAAACGCAACTTTTTCACAATGTTAAGAATCTACGGTTGTTTCAGACAGTTAATACAAAGATAGACTACTGATCATGTACTGATTATAGTATACTGTTGTACAAAAACACATATTTAAAATTTAGTTATGACTCTAAGATGTCCTCTTTCTATACATAAAATATCTGAATCACTTTCACCATTTGAATAAAAGTTCTTGAAAAAAACCCCCGAACAACAACATTGTGATATAATATAGCAAATATAGTAAGAGGAAATATTTATTTAGATGTTGATTAGCAGAAAGTCATGTGGATTTTTCATACTCCTTTTACCAGAAAAAACTAGTTATTGAGGTCCAAATCATCAATATATTGTGGTATATCCAATACAAAATGGACATTAGTTACACATGCAACTTCCTCAGAAGTCACAGCCTGTTAAGACCCTTATTCAAAGCCAGAATGCGTACGTTGCAACATACAGTTAGATCAATGTTCCTACAACACTTTTGCATTAAAGTTATTCCCAGATGCCTCAAGACTCCTTGAGTAGTTTCAAGTGAAGTGGCATGCATGTGAAAAGAACTATCATCATTGTAAGTAAAATCCAATTGCTGACACAACTTAAATGTCCATTCTTGTCCTGAGCTTCATGTGAACTGAAAGAAAACTCAAGTTACTTGCATCTAATTGCAGCATTTTATTGAAACTTTTATCATCTGGAATCCATATGGGTCACACTGTCTTAATAAACAAGAACACATTTTATTTTGGTTTACTGAAAATTAACACGGCATTTGGGAAAATACTATTATTGTAAAAGCCTGTTTCACATTTGTTTGGCAATACTAGAGCTATCTAAGTGGAAAACAAGAGAACCATTTTTTTTTCTCTGTTGATATTAGGAGAAAACAATGCAGCTGGTAACATTAATGATACCCTATATCCTCAACAAAGATGAAAGAGGTCAAACAAAGTTGTAATGGGCTTAACCATATGAAACAGCCATACTGGATTGATTAGCTTAGTAGCCAGACACAGTAAACCCATTTTTTTCAAACAATATTCCATGCTATAGTCCAATAGGTCTGCAAAGTCTCAAAGCTTTTCATAAGGCAGTTTTCTTAATATAGTCAGCCCTACAGCAAAATGCAATGAAGGGCTATTTCTGTTTTGGTCTGCCAGACTTGAGGGAAAACAAGGAGAGGGGAGAGCAGACGGAATCATACAGCATCTATCACAGTACCACACTAGCTACTCTGTTGTGAGAGTACTGGCAGCAACCTTATTATACAGTCCTGTTTCCAGAGGTTACAATTAAAACTCCATTATAAAAATGTCTTCTTGGCGAAAATGTAGCAAACAAGCTCGTTCCAAAAGGGCTTTATATTTTAATTAGAGAAAAATCAGTTCAGCTGTCTTTTTGGAAAGTCAGAGGGTTTGGCTAAGGAAGACAAACAAAAACAGATTTTTGGTGGTTTCTGTAGTTCTTTTGTTCTTGAGGAATCAGTACCATGTCAATGTAATAACCATAGTGTAACAAGATCCATACTAAGAAATGAGGATTTCATTTGACAACTGATCAACACTGTCTTTAAACATAGTTAACATTATTCCTCTGTAACCCAGTAATCCAGATCCCCGTCTTTAATTTTTTACATTTAACAACAACAACAAAAATCAAAATCTATAATCCCGGAACCTAGATTTTCAGTTTTCTTGGCCCTTCTAGGACACTTATGACCTCACTGTTCTCACTAGTGCTCTGGTCATTGGAGCACCTCACATACTAAAAGGCATGAAAACTCAAGTCATCCTTGCCTTTAAAATCACAGGATTCCTTAACACTAGGCCATTACAGTACAGCTGATTTCACAATTGGCCAATTAACCTGAAGATAATTCAAGAAAAAGTGATATTCAACATACAGTGACCCAGAAAGACAATGCCAGGATTTTTCTTACACTGTACAATATTGAAAACAACTTTGTTCAGCTCTGTTCTTGAGACACTTTCCCTTATCCTGCAAGAGAAATTCACATAGCTAATTGCATTTAAGTCTGTAGGGCTGATACTGAAAGTAAACACTATTTTGTATGTTTCAGGTAACTATTTCCTTGAACTTGGGACAAAAACAGAACATGAAAAATATAGGGAATGCAGTGTTCATTTTGATGCTGTTTCACCAAGATTTATCCTATGTCTACAGTGTAATTTGCACTCCCACCCATTTAGAGCCCTTCTTTGAGACTATTAAGAAGAATAGGGTTAAGGCATCTGAGAAACATATTGGCATTCAACTGCCCAATTTGCTACTGTTTCAAATAGGCTCTACGACCTCTTTAAATGGCCCAATGGTCAGAAAGGCACCTATTAAGGCATCTACATGGGACCCTAAGAAAACCAAAGGTTTCAATGGAAACTTTTCAAAAGCTATGAATTTACACCATTCTCGCTTTAAATACTTCTTTAATGCCCTTCAGTACTACAGCAATTTAGCAAAGAATTAATTTTTCTTCCAGGTAACTAACATGCATGTTAGAAATAAAGGCATTGGGAGTGATGAGAAAGGAAATTTTCCTCCATTACAAAAACAAGACGAGAAAAGAACTTTTAATCAAGAAATAGAAGGAACAACATTATTTGCATTAAAAAAATAACAAAACACAGCTTCTCAGAAGTCAAAGCACCAACGACCTTGCATTCTCTGTTCATCGCTTGGGATTTGAGAAAAAAGGCACAAGGAGGGTGATATGCTTTGTAATCCTCTATATTAATATGGAAGCAAGAGAAAACAAGACAATAATAACCCGTGTAGTCCAGTACTTAGGAAAAGTTTCACCTAACTTATTTATAAAATAGCTAAAAATATTCATAGCAAAAGCTGACAAATTACAAGTAAAACTTTCAAAAATGAACATTCATTAAGAAGTTTTAAGCTGGAGGGGTTTTTTAAATCCTTTTGTCATATGTGAAATATGTGATCAAAGACATTTCCTTTTCCCATTCCTCAAACATTAAGTAAATATGTGGGCTTAGAAGAGAAATTCATGTAATTCATAGCAGGACAGAAAGTAGTACTTGTTAGATCACGTAATTAAGGCTAAAGTATTAGAGGTGGGAACGAGGGGCACAGAGTCTGGTTTTCTAAACAAAGACATGATGAGGTTTTTTCCAAAGTCTGGAAAAAAATTCCCCAAACCATTCCTCTCTATGCATCCATACGTGCCAACTTCTCATCGCATTCATTAATTTTATTGGCCGGCACGTTTCCCATCTGCTTAAGAATAAGCAGAGGGGAGCAAATTAATCCGTTTGCTCTACTTCAGTGCGATTCTTCCTGCAGCCCACCTGAACGGTTCCACCAAGCCTGTCCGGCTTTCAGCAGGGCTGCGCTGAGCCCCCGTGCCGCCCTGGCAGCTGCTGGGCTTCTCTGCCTTCGCATTCAGCCCTGAGCCCCTCACGGGCCTCCACGGCCCTGACCAGCCCCACCAGGCCTCCCCGCCACGACCCTGCCCATGGATGTGGGACCCTATTTTGGCTCACCCTGGGGCCTTCAGCTGCAGCAGTGCCCTTGTCTGTCCTCACCCAGGGGCTGGTGTCCCACCTTGTCCATGGACCTGCCCCATGAACGTGGGGCTGGTGCCTGACCCTGGTTTTCTGGCTGAGGCCCAGCCCGGACCCTGGCCTGCGGAATGGCTTCCCAGCTTGCCCTCAAACCTGCCTCGTCACCATGGACTTACCTGACTGATGGACTCTGGGCTGCCCGCGGGCTGCCCTGCCCCCGGGCTGGGGCGGTGGGACTGGTCCCGGCTACCAGGCCCGGCCCTGGGGAGCCCCCGCCGCTCCGGGCCCAGGTCCCTCAGGCAGCTCGGCGAGACCCCAGCGCTGGGCAAGCGCCTGCCCGCCTGGAGAGGGCCAGCCTGGCCTCTGCCCACAGCTGGGCCCTGGCACCGGCCTAGCAGCCATCGGCACGAGCGGGAGTCAGCATCAATCAGCACAATGAGCAATCCTTCTCTCCACACAAACACGAGAGAAAGAGCAGCTTTTACTTGGGGTTTCAGACTCTCTGGCCAGAAAAGAAAAAAGTTGGGAAAATCTGTCCTTGGAGCAGCACCAGCAGCCCCGGAGAGCTGCACCTAGCTGTGCACCTACTTGAGACAGCTCCTCCATGGGAGGAAGAAGGGGATCTACCGCGTGGCCTGCTGCCAACTGCGCAGGCACCTCCCTCCCAACAGGAGAGCGGAGGCGAGTCAAAAGCGGCTTGAAATAACGAGGCACCAGAGCTAGTCGCGAGTCAGCCACATCTGGGCACGTTCCGCTCCTTTTTTTGGTGGTAATTATTTCACTTTTGTGTTGCAGGAGTCCTCATGTGCTCCGACTAGGCTCCAGTTCTGCTTCTCCCACACCACCTCCCATTTTGACTATCACACACGCTGTTTCAGAAAAGCAGCACCACACACGGGACTGTAAGAGTGCCAGGGAAATGAGACCAGATGCCAGGGTGGCAGGGCATGGCAGGGCATGCCCCAGCAACAGGGTATGAAATCTGTAAGTCACTCACGTCCAAATGACAGATCAGACCCGTAAGATCTGGAAGAAAAGGAAAGAGAGGTGTATCAAGGCCATGTTTAGTGAATAACTACATACTGCCCATCAAAGCAGGTCCTGAGACTGTTCCTGTTCCACATTTGGTGCAAAACTTCAACTGTCAAAAACTTTCAACTGATGAAAATCCCACGGATTCAGGAAAAAGAAACCACCCACCTACAGTTACACTGAAGGAGTGGCCAGGGAGCACTGGGTGTCCCTGAATGCAAACCCAATACAAGATTTTAAGATGAATGACTCTAAATGGGTAAGAGTCATTCATCATCATCATCATTTAAGATTAATTACTTCACTGGATAAAAAACTGGCTGGGTGGCCAGGCCCAAATAGCTGTGGTGAATAGAGTTAATTCCAGTTGATGGCAGGTAGCAAGTGGTGTTCCCAGGGCTCAGTATCTGGGGCCTCTTCTGTTTAATATCTTTATCAATGACCTGGATGAGGGGATTGAGTGCACCCTCAGTAAGTTTGCAGATGACACCAAGGTGGGCAGGAATGTTGATCTGTTTGAGGGAAGGATGGCTCTACAGAGGGATCTGGACAGGCAGATCATCCCCCTGTACTCAGCACTGGTGAGGCCCCACCTCAAATACTATGTTCAGTTCTGGGCCCCACATGACAAGACAGACATTGAGGTGCTGGAGCGTGTCCAGAGAAGGGCAGTGAAGCTGGTGAGGGGTCTGGAGAACAAGTCTTATGAGGAGTGGCTGAAGGAACTGGGGTTGTTTAGTCTGGAGAAAAGGAGGCTGAGGGGAGACCTTATCACTCTCTACAACTACCTGAAAGGAGGTTGTAGTAAGGTGGGTGTCAGTTTCTTCTCCCAAGTAACAGGTGATAGGACCAGAGGAAATGGCCTCAAGTTGTTCCAGGGGAGGTTTAGGTTGGATATTAGGAAAAAATTCTTCACAGAAAGGGTTGTTAAACATTGGAACAGGCTGCCCAGGGAAGTGGTGGAATCACCATCCCTGGAGGTATTTAAAAGATGGGTAGACGTGGTGTTTAGGGATGTGATTTAGTGGTGGTTTCAGCAGTGTTAGATTAACGGTTGGACTCAATGATCTTAAAGGTCCCTCCCAACCTAAACCATTCCATGATTCTAAGTATCACAAGCAGCTATAAGAGGAAGCTGAGAACAAAAACCCCAAGATACCACTAGGAAAACTCAATTGAGATTTTAGCAGAAGAAATTTCAGTCAAGCAAAAAGGCTGGCCGCTAAGCTGGAGGTGACACAGGATGGATCAAGTTAGCCCAGAGAGGGGCTTGTGACAATAGTTGTGAACACTGTGCTCAGTGAGTTGGATGTGTAATGTAAGAGAGAAACATCAGGATAATTGGCAAGGTAGAAGCAGTTTTACTTAACGCAAGAGAGCAGGCTGTGCCTACTTTATGGCAGGGAATAATCCAAAATAAAGCAAGAAGACTGAGGTAAGAGAGATCAGAAGGTAAGCCTGAATGCAATCTATGGCTGGAATAGGAACTACAAATGAATGAATAAATAAATAACAGAGAGAATTCAAAATTAGCAGTAAGTTGGAAGAAAAACCACTGCAGAAATATTTCACATCTGCCATCAGCATAAAATATACAGACTAGTTACAGCTAGAATATTAAAAAAAAGTATGCACTGTCTCAACTATAATTAAATGGCAATGAAGGTAACAATAGGCAAAGGGATAGTATATCTGAAAAACAGCAAAAAGAGAGAAGATAAATTTTCTTTTTAATTAAAATGGATTCATAGTGTCACCAAGTAACTTGCTCTTTAAACTTTACCAACCATATAATAATAAACTGCAAGAATATCAATAGATCTCTACCGTGTTTCAGGCCTTTACTCTTCCTGTTCATCATTACAAGCTGGGAGAGATCTTGAAACAGATCATTAGAGCCGAAATATTTAGCCATGTTTTTCTTTAACCCTTACTTTTTTTGCTTTTAAAAAAAGTCCTTGTCCTAAATTGTAACACAGTCAGAATGTCTATAACATGCATGTATTCTACTTGCTGCTGAACGGACCTGAACGTTTTCTCACTTTCAGCTTGTACAGATTTGTGCTTTGCCCTCATTTTCTCCCTGAAGCAACATTAGCATTGTCTCCATTTCCCAACTAGCCCACTCCTGAATTCTCAGCACCTCCTTCTCATGCAACAGCTCACACTGTGCCTTCTGCAACACTGCAGCATTATAACCTATTTTTCCTCCTTGGCAAAAGAAAAACTGGAGTTCTCTGGAGAACACCAATTCAGAAATTTGCTCTGTGAACAACCTGAGGTTCCTAAATAGGTATGTTGGAGAAGCCACTGAAATCATGGACCTGTAAGTCCCAGAGAAAATTTGCCACTCACCTTTCCGCCACAGGAAAACTCTTATGAAGTCCAAAATAAGCAGCCCAGAGGAAAATGAGATTTTTTGAGTTACTACAGAGATATATAGTTTAGTTTGTTTGTTTAATACAGCTGAAGAACAAGATACGGGAATTCAGCTGAGTTGAGAATGGCAATTTTCCTTGTCCTCTACGAGTATTTTAGAAGGTATCACAGACAGACATTAGGAATGATAGTACATATTCTGCATCAAAAGACCAACAGAAGGATAAATATGACTCATTTTGCAAAGAGGAGAAATGTTAACCATTTTTTCTTCAATAAACTGAGTTCCTGTCATTTTGGAGAAGCAAGAAGGTATATGAAGAGTCAAATATTCAAGAGTGGCAACAAACTGGTACCGTAGACTATAAAAAATAAGAAAAAAAAATTAAAGTAAGCAAGCTACGGTACACTCAGTGCTGTCAGAGAAACACTGCAACAGCAGTTAATCTACTGAAAAAGCCTGCTCTCCTTGAGACTAATGAAAATGGCAAAACTGGGTGGCTTCACGCAAGATTTACTATAAAAAGCAGCCATGGCAGGTGAATGCTAAAGTTACTGCTCAAGATCTCTTTTTCCCCATCATCATCAAGGAAACCACAGGATATCCTCATGCCTGCTCACACAGCACTTTTTATAGCGTTGCAGCTTGCTCCATTTCTCTCTGTAAGCAGAGTAGGCTTTTATGCTCCCAGACACATTGGTAGGGATCCTGTTTCACTCTTCAAGAACATGGTAGGCCGAAAACAAAGCTTCAAAACAGTTCTTGGATGAACTGAATTTCTTAGCTGCTGCTAATGCCTTCTGAAACTCTGATTAATCTTCTTAGAGCAGAACTGCAGTCAGCAGTTGTACCTCAAGGGCAACAAACTCTGTTAATGCTGTCTTGAAAGAGACCTACTATCAGCTTGAGATCTCAAATAGCAGACCCTCTCCCTGAGCAGCTCACCTTACTTTTGGCCTTTCAGGCTCTAAGGGTGTGGTTTGATGATCAATTTAAATTGATGTGACTGTGGACCGCTGCCAGACAGACAATCTTAAAACTGTGCCTATCAGGCTATGCAATGAGTTGGTATAACTGAGCATCTCTTGTTTGCTGGCATAGTTTTTGGTCAGATCATTTTCCAGTCCAAGCCATGGCATGACAACAGAGTGGCACTAGAGAAGAGGCAGAAACGTACAGCTGGCAATAAGGCCAGCACATGCAGCCCAGACTTGGATCTGCCTGAACTTCCCATCAAACAGCACCCTACACTGGACATCTGGGTGGATTATTAATACGAGATGGAACAAAACATATTATAAACAGTAAAATCTGTGTGTCTTCATCCCCAAAGGATCCTTAATGATTTCATAGCAGCTTTGAGCAAAGCGGTAGTATTATGAGTTGACAATGCAGACTGGCTTTCATTATATGCTTCTTAGGTTAGTATGCAAAATGTTTTAAGAATCTCTCTTCCATGACAGCCTTGAGAGAATCTCTGCCCACAGTACACAATCACGCTACAAATCACAACTGGTTCTCTAAAGTTCAGCTGTTCAGAATGTGTTTGTAGGTTTCTTTATTCATTTGGATGGGCCCTCTTCTTTTTGCTCTATATCAATTTTTCTTCTTATTTTACCATGAAACAAAGTCAATACAGTAAAAAAGCTTCCGTCTATTTTCTGCTTGGAAATCTAGTCAGACAAAGATAATGTGAAAGTTTTTGAATTAACTCTTCCCTGAACTCTTCTTTAAGCTTATAAGAAATGTTCACATTGTCTATTTCTAAAGGAATTAATAAATGATAGATTATGGACACATCTGAACCCCAGTTAGGTACCTGGTAATTATGTGAAAGTGAACTCTACCCCTATTTTATATTATTTATTTAGGATATTGTCAGGATTCTGTCCCCTAATGAAACCAAAGATATGATGATTACAGAAGTCTTTGCATATGGAGTTAACACATTGCCTGAACAGAAACGAGTAATAAAGCTCCAAGTATTTAGTTAAATTTAATTTACAACTAAGCAAAACAGTGTTTATTGGAACAAAAAAGGTCATTAGTGTCTTACTAGGAAGCAATTAAAATAACAGATCAGAGCCATTCATCAAATCACAAAACAGATGCTAAGCTTTACTGTAAGAAATTTAGAAGCAATGGTGTATGTAACAGTAGAAGTCCACAAACTATGTTGCACCTTCTGTGACCACAGAGACGTTGCTGAAAAACAAGATTTATCACATACGAGAGTTAACTGATTCTCCAGCTCCAAACATGCTCATCTTACTCATGTTGAGACTTAAATCAAAAGCAATGAACCAACTGAGATTCAGTTTCTACGTTTTTAACACGAAAATAATTCTAATCCAAAGAAACTATGTATAATGCTCTTGGCAGGCTGTTCCAACCTCAACACTGAGTTCTGCTTCAACAATATAATGGAAATCTCTATCGTCACTAGAAAAGAACTGAAAAAACCAACCAAGGTTTCAGCAGTTTCAACCAGAAGCCTGTACTTTACACTCTCCATTCAGCAATGGATTGAACTAAAACACTCTTAGCCTCCTAATCTTCATGCAGATACAGTTTAACTCTCTCTACAAATTTTAAATAAGTAGTGAAGAATAGCTGCAGGTAAAAAGGCAAGACAAGGTTGAGATTAGAATTCTGGTTTTGTTAGAGCCTCTCTATTTCATACAGGTGTTGCAATCCATCATTGAAAACCCATGATCTTTAACAGATATTCTCATGTCAGATTTAGGGAATCCGTCTAGAAAAATATTAAAATCTCTGCTTAGAATAACAAGGACATTCCATATATACATCTATGTCAGACTGCAAACACTGTTTTTCATATCTAGCTCAACTATTGTCTTCTTGCCACCAAATTTGTTCCAAAATTACAGTGCATACCCAAATTGAAGTGAGCCAGCAATAGCGTGAAGAACAAGAACTGGAACCAGAACTGTGTTGCAGTTAAATAGCCCCAACTCAGTGTGACACAACTAGAGCTGCCCAGAAGCCTGCAGTTGTCTTTGCTCAGGGGCAACTGCCAGCCCAAATGCCCTGATTCAGCTCAGATTCAGCTAAGGTCCCCTTAACCAATCTTTTTAAAGAAGTTTCTGAATGGCTCTGTAGGTATCGGGCCAAATCAGTGACAGGCATGCTATAGGGAGGCTTGCTTCATACAACACCTCTTAAGATGCATTTTCCAGTACTGGTACTCTCCAAATTCTTCCATTACTCAGTGTATCCTAGACCCCACTACCCTGCGTAAGAGGACTGACTGCCTCAAAAGAGGAAGAGACCCCAAAGAAGTGGTGTTTACACTGGGGGAAAAGATTTTCTCTTTGTCACTGGCGTGATCAGCACACAGTCTAAAGCCAGTTACTTGATTGTCCCCATTTTTATCACATAAACTATAAATGCTACTGGTCATAAAGTAATGTGATAGCAATTGTCATTTCTACCCTTTGGGTAGCTCCTCTGTCTGTACCAACAGTCAGCCCAAGTCCCTCCTAGTGAAGATTCCCTGCTGTTTTTCACAAATTTTTAAAAATGAATTGGGAGTTTGTTGAGAATGCCCTTAAGCACATCAAGTGGGGATTCTCATTAACAAATATCAAAGGCAAACTCCATACGCTCTGCAAGCAGCTTTTAACCAAGCACAGGATTACTTAATGTCTAAGAGAAAAGAGTAGAAGCTACCAAATTCCTAAAATCACTACTATTTCATCTCAATTTTCTCTGAGCAATCCTCATCTATATTCTAACCCTGCAGGAATGAGAGTAACTGACAAGGCTACACACACAATACACTTCAGTGTAGGAGAAGGACACCTGACCCGGTATTGGATATCTGTGGGAATTAGCTTGGGCATCAAAAGAAGTCTAAACATGACAGTGTAAGTTCCATATAAGCTGATATATTCTATTTCTTAGAAAAATCGATTAGACTATGCTAAGCTGAGTGCTGTCACAGACAGACTGCTTCTGGTATCCCACCTGGCTTGTTTAAAATTAACTTGGGTATCTCTATACGAAATTGTGCTGTGCAGCAAGATGAACAGATAATATAGTTCAACTGTTATCAATGTAATGAGAGATTTAACTTTTACATCACAGGTTCTCAGTAACCTAATGAATAATAGTCACAGTTTTTTAATTTCATTTTGTAACACTAGGAATTAATTTCGGCCTACATTACTGTAATCTATAGGCAGCAGATATCCTTACCAGTGTATCTTGTTACTTGTGGAAGGAGAAGATGATACAACAGAAGAAGAAATACCTTGCAGTAGCCTAACTTGGGTAATGATCCACCTGAATGAAAGTCAGAGGTGAAGGGAGACGCTAGGGAAAAATTCAGCCACGTAACTGCTTTGTATGGAACCTGCTTTTCACAATGTACTCTACCATCTCACCCCCAGAGAACTTTTTTCCAAATACTTCTCAAGATTTTGTTCACCCCATATGCCTTCCATACAGGGTTTGACAGATTTTCATATGCATCTTGTGAGCAGCAGACTCAATGATGGTAACAAAAGATGGGTTAAGGAGAACACAGGTTTGTGTTGTTCTTTTAGAAAGGTTATCAGATTTGCTGCTTCTTAAGGATTTTGGTGTTTTCTGCATGCATCTGAAGCTTCTGAATTATTTTGTTGTATCTGTGGGAGTTCAGTCCTTTTGCTTATTGACTGTCATCTTGCATATCAGCCCACTGATTGACAGAGCAACTAGAACATACAAGCAGAAAATCAATAATGCAGGACCTCCAGACAGACCATTGGTGCTCTTAGAAGTAACTGCTTTACTGGTCACAGTGCCAGTTGCTGATCAGAAAATGTAAAACTAGCCAGCCATGAATAGAAAAAATGTAAAGGCAGATGCACAGTTTCTTTGCATGACAGGTTTTTTATATTAGTTTCCCGTGTTTAAATTCTTTTATATTTCTCTCTAAAGGCAGACTGGGGAAAGGATGAATGAAAAAAAACAGGAGGGGGAGGGAGAAAAAGCTGTATTTTAAAAGCTGTGCAGATTTGTATGCACTTGTTTTTCCATCACCACGCTAACCTTCACCACTCCTTAAGCTTTAGGGATTCCATATGTAAATTTTTCCTTTAACATAACTTTTTATTTGTTCCTGAATGAGTGACACTCCTGTAGAATCCAGACTTACTACTTACAAGTTAGCATTTTACTGCTAATACATTCTGTTACCCTTTACCTCCTGGTTTTACGGTACTCTAATTACAGTCCGCAGACCATCAGTGGTCTTCTGCTGCTGCAGCTGGAGGTCAGCTTCAGGTGACCTCTACCTATTAGGACCTCCTGCTGTATTACTGGTTATTAAAGTAATGCAACTTTACTCTACTACAGAAATAACATAGAACTAATATAATGAGTAGCTTTCAAGGCTGGGAGAAGACTTCCCTCGCTCAAATGCATCGCATCGTCCTTAATAACGGTTCTCGGATTTGTATGTTTCTTAATTCCTCTTAATTAAAAAAAAAAAGAAATCTATAGTGCTTCAATGGAACAAAAATTCTTTTTTATTAAATATCAAAGCAAAATGGTAGATGCAGGAACAGTTATTTAGATTTCTGAGAAAAATATGTCTTTCTACAGTAAGAATACTTCAGTGCAAAGATTTCTCAAGAGTTCTATTTTATCCTTTTATAAGTTAAAATAGGCAGTGACCTTGGTGTTAATAAAATGTTCTACTTCTGGATATTTCATACATAGAGTGAAGAACAAAAGGAACCAGGAGCTAAGGACGCTTTATTACTTAGATAGAAAAAACAGCTCATGGTTAGTAGTACGGTGGCATTTCTGACTTTATGAAAGCCCACAGAAGGTAAAAGCATAAAAATGGCATACAGGAAATTGAGTTTGGTGAACAAATTGCTGGCAAATAAGCCTTTGGTAAGAACCCTGTTATTCAACAAACTTTACAATGGAGTTGGCTTAGAACTTGCTAATTAAATGTTGAGGTGGTTCCCATCATGGAATACCAATTAATCAAACCTGAAAGTACATACAGTTAGTTTTAAGAAATTTACTACTATAAAAACTTTTTGGACAAGCTGTCCCATTTCAACATTTTCACAATGAAAAATTGTTTTGTTCAGGTCAGAAGAACTTTGTGTTTAGAAGTAAATATTTTTACATAAAAAATTAATTATGCATAAAAAGTTTTAATATGAAAAAAAGTTCTAAAGGAAAACAAAATATTCCAATGACATTGATCAAGGTTTTGGATTTGTATGTTGCTTACCATTTCAACGTCTAACGTGTATTTCAATGCCCAAATTATTGCCCCAGAATGAGATTATCTGTCTTTGCTTATCTCACATTTAAAATCACCAGGGATTTTTACATTGTCAAGGGTAACATGGCCATGCTCTTGGGGCTTTTGCGTCAGCCACAGTGTATTAAAAAATTGTAATTTTTTACCACAACTTTCTACTCACAATACTTATCCTATACATAAAATTCCCATTTTATACCCTCAACTCTTTTTCAATAATGTACTCTTCTGTCAGACAATTAGTTTCACAGAGACTCTGCAAAGGAGCCCATTTGTGCTTAACATCTCATCTAATCCTCATTAAGATTATCTTAAATATTTGTATACTGATGCAAATTCAGACCTGGAGCCACAACTGTTGTAAGAAACAGCTGGATCTGGTCCTGTCTTGGTCACTGCCTTTGGTAAACTGACCTGTCCTTACCGAGGTAGAAGTTAGTTTTAGTCAAGTTCACCTTTGATAAAAAGAACCATTTATATAAAGGTACAGAATTCTTCTTAATGGTTCTTGATTAAAAGCTGTCTTTCGTCTGAAAGCTGCCCATACCAATTTTTACTTTTACTAAATGATGCATTTACTTTTTGTTCAGTTACGATGGACATGTTTATTTAGCATCTTTGACTGCAGGAATATCACACAGAAGTTCAACGGAAGGCAACACTCAGGCTGTTTCTACCATAGTCATTGATTAGAATACGGTAATTCTTACAGCTAAAAGGTTAAAATCGTCAGCACATTCGTATCAATTCGTGGCATGCATTGCTTTTACCACACTCAAGCAGCAATACTAAATTACTTGTTTTAGTTAATTGCACACTCATTGAAACCATCAGTTTAGCTGCAGTATCACAGAGCTCAGCACAAATTCATACATCCCCGAGACACACAGGTGCCTCCTCAAGACTGCACTACAGTAATACCGCTTACAGTGAATACCATAATCTTTTTTATTATCTTGTATTACTTTTTATTGTAGTGCCAAGTACTGCAGCTGCACAGCTGTGCAGTGCGGTGTCACTGCGCGATTTATCCAACAGTCCATCACAGTTAAAATGCAGCTCTGAAATCTCAAGCGCCTGAGGTGTCCTACCAGGGAGTGAGACCCCAGGTATCCGTTTATTCATAAAAAAACACACTGGATCACACTTTTGGAAGAGGAGGAGAAAGAGAAGAGGCTTTAAAATTTCTATCTGAATTTCTTATTCAAAGTAAGAAATATAATTTTTTTGGCCTTTATTAAAAGATATGCTAGTCTCTCTTTGTGAAAGCCAAATTCTTCAAAGAATTTAAACTTGTCTCCATCAGGAGGGTTTAAAATCCATTTACATATTTAAGTGTGAAAAGCTGAAAAATGGAATTTCAAACCACTTGAAAGAATAATGCTTTTCTGAAGACTCATCCATGTCTGACTTAAACTAGTCATTTCAAAATACTAATCATAACATCTATAGACCTTTACGAAAATGATACACAGACTTTTCATTCTAAAATTTTCCCTTGTTATACAACAATACATAGAATCACAGAATCACTTAGGTTGGAAGAGACCTTTAAGATCATTGAGTCCAACCATTAATCTAACACTGCTGAAACCTCTACTAAACCACATCCCTAAACACCATGTCTACCCATCTTTTAAATACCTCCAGGGATGGTGATTCCACCACTTCCTTGGGCAGCCTATTCTAACCCTTGCTTGACAACCCTTTCTGTTGTCAGAAGAAGAAATTTTTCCTAATATCCAACCTAAACCTCCCCTGGAACAACTTGAGGCCATTTCCTCTGGTCCTATCGCCTGTTACTTGGGAGAAGAAACTGACACCCACCTTGCTACAACCTCCTTTCAGGTAGTTGTAGCGAGTGAGGTCTCCCCTCAGCCTCCTTTTCTCCAGACTAAACAACCCCAGTTCCTTCAGCCACTCCTCATAAGACTTCTGCACCCCGAGGTCCTTTTCTGCCAGGCAGCTTTCCAGCCATTCTTGCCCAAACCTGTAGCGCTGCACGGGGTTGTTGTGACCCAAGTGCAGGACCCAGCACTTGGCCTCGGCCCATCAATGCAGATCCCTCTGTAGGGCCAGCCTACCCTCAAGCAGGTCAACACTGCCACCACCTAACCTGGTGTTGTCTGCAAACTCACCGAGAGTGCATTCGACCCCCTCATACAGGTCGTTGATAAAGATATTAACTAGAAACAGCCCCAATACCGAGCGCGAGGGAACACCACTTGTGACCTGCGATCAACTGGATTCAACTCCACTCACCAGCACTTTTTGTGCCCAGCCTTCCAGCCAGTTTTTGACCCAGCGAAGAGTACCCCCATCCAAGTCATAAGCAGCCACTTTCTCCAGGACAATGCTCTGGGAAACCATAATACTATATAATATAGTATAACATACTATAACGTTGGAGTACACCGTGCTTGAAATCACTTTTTACATCTGAAGAACTATGAAATCAGATCTCTGATAACTGCTAAGAGTTAAGAATATTGTATTAAATGCCACAAAATCCACAATCAAGGAAAAATTAATCAACCTTAGAGGAAAAAGACTTACAGGGAAAGTAAAAGCATGTGTAAAAGTAAATAATGGAAGCAAAAAAGGGAACACTGATAGCAATTAATATAAATTAAGAGCCAGGAGATTGCTAGAATGCTTGAAGCTAACGTCAATGAGAAATCAATGGCCAACACAATTAAGGACAATAAGGATTTTTCAAAGTACATTAGCAACAAAATGCATTCTAACAGTACTATTAGTACAGTAATAGATTAATATAGCAGAATGATCATTAAAACCCAAGCAACATGGAAAGGCTCACGAATTTGGGAGAATTCCAATATGAGTCGATACTGTCAAGAAAATATACTACAATCCAAAAGTGATTTAAAGAAGTGATACTGAGTAGCTACCACACTAAGACTTTTTTTCCGATCAGTACAGATAGAAAACTGTGATCCAAGAGCTGGAGAAAAGCTTACTTTTTTGTTGGTAGCTCATGAAATTCAGGGAACTTCCCAGAGAAAATTCTGAAAACTAATACTGTACTTGTCTCTTAAAAAATTAAGTGGTTTGACCTAAATGAGCGAGTGCATATGACCTCAGTCACAGGCACAAGTAATGCTAGAGCTGCTTGTGTGTCACTTAATAAAGATTTAGAAAAGTTCAGTGGAAGAGTCAGGATTTATTAACTGATAGATCTCAAAACACAATTGCAAGGGGAGAATCCTCATTGTATGTGTGCTCCTACTGAGTTGCTACAGAGACCAAATTTTGGTCGCATTATTATTTAGCATTTTTATCAGTCCCCTGTAGGAAAACACAGAATCTTCACCTATAAAGCTAACATGAAAAGAGGATTTTGGCACAAGTTAATAATGAATAGAACAGCTCATTGATACAGAGCAGATCACTGTAGTGAATGAGGCACGAAGTAATTATATTAATTTCAACATGGACAAACGTAGAGTAGTAAATCTGAAAACAAATAATTATAGGATACCTCTGCCTACTTCTGTTGAGCAGACAGAGGTACAACACAATCCACAGCTGGCAGCTGAGAGGCAAGTTCTAATTCAAAATAAAGTGTACATTTCAACTTTCAGGTAAATGAAATAGGGTAGCAGCCTTCCACCAGTGGTGGTAGATTCCCCATTGCTAGAACTACGCAAATCACACCGGACACTTTTCTTTAAGGCACAGAGTTTATTCACAATGAAAATTAATTTAGGGAACATTTTTGCTGTGCTGTCAACTTACATATAATCCTCTTCCAAATGCAAGGTGCGGCCATGAGCAGGAACACTCCCTGCTATTCCTGGGCATACAGCCAATTCAATGGTCTTGATAGGATATTAATGGTGTGCAGCTCACAGCACTGGGCCAGCGTTTCTGCAGCCACTTTTATTTATAGCGTTGCCACATTCGTTAAACAAAGACAGAGAACACCTCTGGCACAAGGGAAAGGGACAGAAGAACTAAATGTTAGCCAGTATCACTCTGAAAGTTTATTTTCTAACCATTGCAATGCTGTATATGGTACTGCTAGTCAAGAGCAGAATCCTGCCATATCTACTTGCTGTTTTCTAAAACAGGGGTCCCAGATAAAATGTCTCTCAAGACAAATGAGAGTCAGTAGTTTATACGCAGTCACCCAGAACACAAACTGACGCAAGCCCCTTCAGCTTCCCAGAAGGGCAGACAGATGTGAATAAGGATTGTTGCAGACTCAGGACCCATATGAGAAAGGAACAAGAATTTGAGAACACATTACTACCTTAACGCTTGCAGGGTTTCTTCAAAGCAAATCTGTTTACTTGGTGTCTTGCTGTCTGAAATCCACATGACTTATAAGCTATTCAGTAGAAAACACCTTAAGTATCCAAACACACTAAAATCTGGATCATGACACATTCATTAGTGAGGAGCGAGAAACAAACAACCTTGTGTGTGGTAGGACAGTAGCTGCTCTTTTCCACTGTCCCATAGCAGTATTAGACTCTTTGCTCTGCAAGCAGCTTTGAAAAGTATAAATTGACACCTGCCCCACTGTAAAGCTTAAGTGTATTCTGAGGTACACAACTGGGAAGTTTACAAACTGATTGAGGAACACAAATTTCTGTTTGTTTTACAAGGAGGTAAGTATTATTCAGTAAAAGTCAGCCTTTAGGGTAAAAATACTCTCTAGTGACACACATTTCAGACTTGTTACTCCCAGTACACTCCGAAGACAATCAGATAACGCATGGAATCAAAATACTCTATGTTTTACAGAAGTCATCTGATAAGCTTCTTAAGTTTCATTTTGTGTTTTTCACATCATCATGAAGCATGCCTAATCCAAATTTGCTTGTTTTTTAAAAGAGCTCTCACTTCAGCCATTTACCATTCAAACTCTGTTTAACACCTTGACATTAGACTGTGCCTCTGGGCATCTGCCAATCAAAATTAAAAAACAGGAATAGATAAACCACAAGTACAAAATACTCCAAATCCTTATTACTGTAATTATTTCTTGAATTGTTTTAACAAATGTTAAAAAAGAAAAACACAGTAAGAGCTGGAAGAGTAATAAAGGGATTAGATTTCACAGCCATATTCATAAGCCTTGCATAACGAGCGGAAGGAAGGCAACAGAGGATATAAAAAATGAGAAAAGAAACATTCTAAATCCTCACTGAAAAAGGCCAGAAAAGAACCATCCTGCTACGTCTTATTTGTACCTGCCACTAAACTTTTATCCCTCTTGAATTCTTCTTGACCTCCTCAAAAGTAAGTCATTGCTACGATTAAATGTAATAGACTTTGGTCAACTCAAGGAAGGTGAAAACAGCCACCAAAAATCCTTTCCGAGTATTCTCCCCTCTTAAACGAGCATGAAGGACTATTCAAATCTACTGCACCATCCTCCACTGGCTATGGTAACAAAACATTTAATTCCCCACAGTTGTCAACAACGTGTTTAAGACTCACACAAGCAACGAATGTTAAAAAGAGAAGTTCTTTTCCAACAAAAGGAAACACTCAACTGTGAAGACCTTTGAAGGAAATGCTGTACCTCAGTGCTAGTATCTTTGATCTGCGATTGGTACCTCTAACAGAGGTACACTTGACACTTTAAATATTGATGAGACATTTGCTGAGCTGCCATTAAAAGCCAAGGCTTCACTTTCTAGTGAAAGAAACACACAAGCTTCAAAGACGCTGTAGGGGTCCTGATCTCAAGAGCCTTTAAAGAATCTGAAAGTATATCAAACCAAGGGAAAGGGGATCACCCCATCTCGGTTTGATATGCTGTAACACCAGTTGTTATACACAATTGTTTGGAAGTATTATAAAGTGTGAAGCCTCTTTTGTAGTTACCATTCTCCTACCTAGGGTGCTGGAAAAGAAAATCGTCCTCTTTTTATCAAGATAGTACACATTAACAGATAGTATTTATACTACAAATAACTTTGGTTTTGTTCTTTGATTGTGTGGATAACTCTGACGTATTTTACCGAGACACATGAAAAAATGTATCTGAATACTTCTGGCAAATTAAAGTCCAGCAACTAGACAACTTTATGTCCAAAACAGTGAGTAGAAGGTGAAATTTCACGGTCATATGCACCAGCAGACTCTATGCAGATGAAGTAAAAGTGAGTGTCAGGGGCCAATAAAACATTCAGTTGAGTTTTCTTGCCTATTCCACTGCAATTTCATCTATATGTCCATCCAAGCTTCATTATTATTACTGTAACTATTGGGAAAGGTATGCCAAATATGGAAATAATTATCAAGGATAATGAACAAACGTAGAGTTACCAGCTATCTTTTTGTTACATGAAAGCAAACAATGACCTTAACAGGTAACGAAAGCACACAGAGGAATTTTTGACCTTTAGTCTCAACGGCATCAGTCTGTGAGCCTACTGAAAGGAGCTGGGCATGAAACACAGCCCAAAAACTTACTGCAGCTGGACTTAAATCGCTGGCCAGGGAAACTGAAGGGCAAGTAGATGTTCCGTTGCTATTTAGCATCCTGATCAGGTGAGCAGTAAGAAGGGTGAATCTGTGGCTGTTCTCCCTGTATGTGAGCTGAGCAAGGAAGAATTAGAAAAAGATAGCTGAGACGGGAAAAGGCTGATCCAGCATATTTCTCCACGGAGTAAGGGGAAAATATGGGTGAATTGTAACTCTGCTTTATGAGAACACTGCAAGGTGCTCATTCAGCCATGCATGTTTTTTAAAAGAAGTTAATAGAGAGCGAGTCTCTTTTAATATAAAATACAAAGTTACAATCAAAAAATGCATCTCTTTTTTAAGTCAGTTACAAAAAGGAAAAATTAAAAAATAACCATTTCAAACACAGTTGAATGTTTGTGAAATGCTTCTTCAAGTGTCGCAAAGTAGATTCGGCCAGGAGACAGTGCCATTTTCAACAGTGAGGAAAACTCAGTAGAAAAGTCATATTATTTTTCAAAGTTTAATATCGCTTTTTTTTTTCTCAAATTAAAAGGAAAAAAAAGTCAGAGCACTAGCATCCAGTAAACTTAGCGACTCAACACTTCACTTTTCACTAAAACTTTAGGAAAAGACGTATGGAATAAATTCTGAAAATAAGATACATCTGAGCAGTCACAGGTGGCATTCCAAAGACTTTCATCCAGCACCCTGTATGCAAGCCTGGACATCACGTGTGCTCCTGCTGGCCGCAATTTGCCCAAGCGCTTACGCATAGCACTATGTGTATATTGTAGTCACGTTAAGACACTAGATCATAACATTAAAACACTGGCTTCAGTATTAGCATGTGCTAGAGTATAGAAGTAAGAAAATTAAATCTTCTTTTTGACTGACATTAAATTACAACTGAACTAAGCAAAAAAAAAAAAGAGTTCAATTAATAATTTCCTTGATGATGGAACGAAGATTAAAAATTATTTAAAATCATACCAAAGAAGAGACAAAATATTATCTGCAGTTGATATAACAGTGATATGAGAAGCTACCTGAAAGAAGAGCCACTTTAGTTAATTTTCTCTGCACAATGCGAGAAAAATATGGACATAGCACACTTAGACCAATATATTACAAATCTTTGTACATTCATAAGTGAAACTAGTTATTCTGCTTTCATATCCTTGTTATCCCTAAAAACCTTTTCTTTAAAGCAATTGCAATTTACACTATGAGAGAGAGGATATTTGCATTTAGAAATGGAAACAAAGGTATGTATTATTTTACAGAGCAGTCAAGAAACGCTGCATATATTTTCTTCACAGTGTAAACCAGCTGCATGTTATCCTGAGTCACAGCCTGAGAATGGCTACTCACACTAAAAGTTGCAATAGAGGCATCCTGGGATTTTTGAAAGGGCATTCATACAATTAGCTTTTCAATTCCAATTGCACTAATAAAACCTAGAGCCTTGGTGCCAGATCCTCGGTAGACAGGGGGGCAAACCTCACTTTCATGTGCTAATCTTATAAGCTAATCTTATTCCAACAGAAGAACATGCATTTTGGTAAAGAGCTGGAGTTTTTTAAAGAAATCCCCCCCTCTCTGCACTGGAAAACTAACTTCATTAACTCTGCTTAGTAGAGATTTAAAAATTGGGTCCCACGAAATGGATATCAGCCATTAGGTGAATATTAGACAATACGTGCTCAGCAGTACTCCAATCTAATAGCTGCCCCAGCTGAATCAGTATAATGCTTCCTTTTCACTGTGTTATCTCTTTAGTAATATTACATTATTATGGCCAGTTCATCAAATGGTAGAAACTGGCAGAGCACTATTGATTTCAGAAGAGCTACGCTAACTTGCACCAGCTGAGATTCTGGCCTTCTTAACATAAAT
Source organism: Chionis minor (assembly GCA_013398295.1). Lineage (NCBI taxonomy): Eukaryota > Metazoa > Chordata > Aves > Charadriiformes > Chionidae > Chionis > Chionis minor. The sequence goes on from VZSF01002834.1 coordinate 703,325, forward strand.
GCGTTATAAACTTAAAACCATAGCTAGAATTGTATGGATCATCTATCTGTAGACAATATACAAAATACCAGAGCAACAATAAGACAATATACAAAATACCAGAGCAACAATAAGAGCAACAATATATAGAAAAACATATAATGAGGCTTACACTGAAGAACAGACAAAGCAGCTAAGGAATACGTTGTTTTAAATACAGGGGGTGTACTTGGAATGGCTGAATGTTGTTTCAGATTGCTCAAAAAGACTACTCTCAAATAAAAAAGACTGATGCAATTCAAAGCCAGAGCCACCTGCAGCAACAAATTACAAAGCAAACAGCAAGCACCACTGAAGTAGATCGTTCAAACAATAAATACAACTAAAACTATCTGAATACCTTTCAAATACAGAAAATAAGTAGCAATTCTGTTGATACAGAGCAATTTAAATATAGACATTCAAAAGAAAAGTTGCAAACATTTTTTAAAAATAAAGGTACACACAATGTAATTTCAGAAGATCTCTCCATTTCCATACTAATTTCCAGTGATTTGGTGGAACTCACACAGTCGCGATGCCATTAGACCATACAGAGCACTCAAACCCTTACTGACATAAGCAATATTGTTCACCTCCCTCTGTACCGGATTATAGTACCTTTGCCCACATGAAGTAATACTCAGTTTTGCAGGTATTTCTCTGGTGGCCTGAACTGAGGATTTACATACATCAAGACATTAATGCACAAATTCCTATCACTACTGCTAGGCCTTTTAAGCGTAAGCAAGCTGTGTGAGGTTGACAGACACATTTCCACAGACTTCTAAAATGACCAATTTCTCTTGAAATGCATCACTCCCATACTCATCACAGACGTTGTTATACGCTACTATTTACTGGCTATACATGAGATTCGTATTTTGATATCACAATGATTGCTGTTTTGAAAAAGTGCTATATACCACAAATACCAGTGGCTATGGAAAAGTCGTAAATATAATTATGGGTCTCCAATCTCATATCAGAAAAATCTGATTCGCATATTCCTGGGTCACAGGGGGATCCTTACAGCTATTTGCAGCCTCTCTAGTATGGGTAAAATAGCAGGACATATTTTATACAACTGTTAACATGTCATATGCCTAGAGCACCATGTGAGGTGAGAGCCCGAAAGACGGATCAAAACAGCAACAGCCAGCCCAGCAGAGGCATGGCCAGAACCTTTCAAGGTTTGCTTAAAAAAATATATAAAAAATTGTACTGGGAACATTAAACTGCTCCAGGTTTCTCTTTTAATTTAAACTGTACTTTGGAAACACAGAGCACACACACATATATACACACGTACATATAAAATAACAACCCCAAAAAGCCCAGAAACCAGGACAAATCATGATCCTTCACCCTTCAAAAGGCAGGCACCATAAGGATTTGGCATCAATTCACGCCACTTAGAATTTTAGCTCCAGACTTAGTACTTCTAATGGGAAAAGTGGGTGTTGAAGGAAGTAAACACAGACCATAGTGATATAAGGGAAATACACACAGTGCCAGGAAGAAGAAACAAATGGGAATGTTACCTCATTCCATTTAAAAATAAAAGTAAATAAATAGTAAACATATAAATACCTAAACAAAGACATGTAAAATCTATAAAAACATTTTCAAGTATCCTATCAAACTGAGGAGAAAACTAGTATGTGGGGGACACTGTGTGGTTATATGTCCATATGAAGAGAGATGTCTAACGGTACAGTGTATTACATATTCCAAACGTATCGAATGTAATTGATCATTAAAGCCACTCAATGGAAATGTTTCAAGCACCTTTCTTCTTTACATATTTTTAGGTAACAGGTGCTTTTCCCTCTGTGTGTGACACTTTTTCCCTCTAAGTGTGATATTTTTTAAGAAATGTGCTTCTATTTGTATGTATAACACAGCTAAGAAAGTAAGAACCTCATTAGCAAAACTGACTCGCCTCACAGAGGCTGAGGTTTACCCACAGCTGATGCAGGAGTCACCCTTGGGCCCACTTCCATTTGGATCCTCTTGAAGTCAGCTAAAGTCCTTTTATGTCCTCCATAAGATTCAACACATAAGACTGTTACCAGGCCTATGCCATCAAAAGATGCCAGGAAATTAAAAATTCAGCTGGTGTACATTAGCTTCAATGGTACTGAAAAGCACTTGGAGACATGGCCAAAGATAGCCTAAAGCTGATGAGTACACATGGTTTTAAAATCATGGCCAACATCTGTCCTTCTACACCAGTACTGCTCATATCAAAAAGCAAACAGTTGGAGGCTGAGTAGTCAAGGATCTCACAATTAAAGATAGATCTGCACGTTTCTTAATGCAACAGAAAGAATAAATTTAGTGTCAGCTATGAAAAAAATGTTTTGTCAGAAAAACATACCGGTTTAGTGCTTTCTAGAAGCCATTAAAAATCTAATGAAAAGGATGAAAAGTAACATTAACATCAAATTTAAGCATAGCATATATTCGTTTTGAGGACTAATCACAGAATGAAGTTCTGTATAGGACAGAGCGTGTGGACCACTCCCCTACTTATGACTCAGTTCATTCAGGAATAGATGCAGAAAAGCAAGTGAGAAGTTGTGAGCTTTTAAGGCTGTATAATCTGTCCTCCTGCTCCATAAGAAAATACATAACTTATCAAATTGTTTCAAATAGATCTATGCAACAGAAGTATGCGCATTACTCATGCACAGTAAAAACTGGGAAAATTCATGATGGTATAAATAATGTGCTTGTGCAAGCTTACTAAGTCATACTGCACTTATTTTCTGCTGCAAGTGAAGAAAAACATATTATTTCTTTCTGCACCCAATCTACAGACAGGCTGAGTTTCTAAATTCCTCTAAAGGAAAACGAATATGAATAATTTGACATTATTTTTACAAATTCTGATTGAGAAGACGCTAAATCAAAGCAGAATAGACTAAATCAAAGTATTCATAAGCTCTGCATAGTGGTTTTCAAACACAGAGTAAATATTTTTCTAATATTATTGTATCGGGTATCATGTTGTAGCTACTTTATATAAATTTTATTGTTTGATTGAAACATGGTAATTATCCATTCCTCCAACTTACGTGACATTTCTAGGGTCCAACAGTTCTGCAGATGAATTTTTTACTTTTTTTTTTAAGTACAAAGGCTAATAATTAAAAATTGAAATAAACGGCAATGAAAGTCTACATAGCTATCTAAATAATTAATTCATACTTCTAATATTTTTAAGCTGATAAATTTTCCTTCTTGGTACTACTGCATTCTCTGTTATACAGACAGGTCCCCACACATTTAAACTACAGCTAGTGTGACTTCTACTTTTCATTTGGTCATGATCGTACAAATACTGGGGAGAGTCTTTTCCCTCTTGATCAAATTCTGTAATACACTATGGGGGGGGGGGCGGGGAAGGGGATGGGGGATAGTGTCTCTTTCTGTATGTCCCATTTGAACCTCTGTAGCAGCGGATGGCAAAGATGTATCTCCCTCTGGGACGTTGTTCAGAGTTGTCTTCAAGGTACAGCATAGTAACACGTCCCACGTGAAGGCTGTCTGGCTACACTCAACAAGAGTTGCACCGTATGTAAGATTTCAAATTCAGTAGCTTCCAGACGTCGATAAAGGAATGGCATTTCTCTCTAAATCCCACCTGATGTTGGCTGATTTAAACTTGGCACACACTTATCAACATACAGGGGCAAGGTCTTTACTACAACTGTAAAGAAGAAATTAATAAATATGAGGAGGTGGCAGGATGCAGAGAGGAAGGAGCACCAACCCTTTTTTGTCAATAAACATGATGTCAACATGGCAGAATGTACTTCTGTGTCCTCTCTCAAAGGAGGTATTATAGACTTCCACTAAAAAACTTTTCATTTGATGCTTAAAGGTTATTGTTATTTTTTGTATGACAAATAAATGTCTCCTTTCCAGACTGTTATGCACCAAATAATGTAATATACAACCAAGGCTGGACATGACAAAGACCTATTAGGTCATCTAGAGCGTGTTCCTTTGCCAATGAAAGATTGCTCCCTGCAGTCTTTTGGTCCCTTCTTCAATTCACTTCAGTCTCCAGCAACGGAGCTTCTGCCTCTTCTTCAGTAGGCTCTTCTAAGATCACAGAGATTCATGTTACAGAAAGGAATTCTTAGATGCTATGCCAACATTTTCATAGATGCTAAACCTCATTACTTGTATTTCTACCATTCTAGCTATCATACATCTTTTTTCTTTTTTTATTTTTTTTTAATTGGCTAACATCCCATTGAAAAGCCTTTTTTTTCCTGTGTATTAGGGTTTTTCCTTCCCATCTTTGTCCCACACTGTTTTCCTGCCATACCTCTTTCTTGTCATAGCTTGTTCTCTTTCCCTCTTCCCCAGGTAAATCTTATTTTATTTTTTTTCCCCATAATTCTGCTTTCATTAGGGTGATTTATATTATTCTTCCACTCTGAGTGCTGCTTGCAACTATCACTAATTTAGCGTCATCTGCAAATTTCATTAACGGGCTGTTTGCCTTCCCTAGATCAATTCAACAACAATGAATTCAACTGGGTAATATTGTCAATTTATTATTGTAAATTTGTACCCAGATGTTTTGATCAATTGTGACAGAGTATAAGTGCATGATTTCTATTTCCCACACAGTGTCTGCTAATTCTGTTCAGTTTACTAGATAGGTCAGCATAGCTGCCCCATTAAAAAACACTCACAAGTAACCTACACAAAATGCTTATTTGCATGTATGAGCCTACATACATATGATATCTTTATTTTGCATGTGTAAATAGGCAACTGATGTTTGCTTAGTTGGTTGGGTTTTATCTTGAATTGAGAAGCAGAAAATACCACACACAGACTAATCATTGCCAGAGGGGGAGGACATTTGCCTGTTTTCAGGAACAGTAGCTGGGATTTGTGGGTTTTTTTGGTTCCCAAGCTAAGCTGCTGCAGAAAAGTTTTAAATTTAAGCACGACACTGTACTTCCTAACCTCAAAAGACATTTCTCTTCCTAACTACAAAACAATTACCACATTATCCACTTTTATTTAATTATTATTATAGAAATTCTTTCTCTCGTTAATAAGAAAGAAGATGAGAAAAGTAACTACCCATTACAATCTGGGCGGTTGCAGCACATCAGTTGTATTTTGGGGTCTAAAGTAAACGCACATGTTTGTTGAGAGGAGCACTGGTATATGGCTACCTCAGTCACAAATAATGTGTGGAAAGCAACTATCAAAGCAGGGAGTCTCAGATTAATTTTCAAAATGGACTTACAGTGTTCCTCTGTAACATATCTGAAAATAACAATATTATATTGAATCTGCACTGAAAGCTACAGGTTTTGGCAAAGCAAATAAACAATTCTTATTTCCTAGGCATCAATATTTCTACTAATTCCCTACCAATGACATTTAGCGAAGAAGGAAGGCAAGTGAAAGAGAAAAGTCAACATCATATTGGATAAATCCAGTGACATCCAGGCAAGGGCGGAGAGTGTTGGCTTTAAATTCCAACACAGTGTAAGAAAGTTGTTAACGAGCTATTTAACAATTTCATGTTCTCACACATTGCTGCTGAGCTCACTCCAAAGAGCTCCTATAATAGCCTTACCAGCTTCCCCTAAGCAAGGATGCACGGCCTTTGAGGTGTCCTGTGGGAAGCGTGTAAAGGACAGAGCCATCACAGTATGCAGCTCTTTTGTTGGGTTATTCATGCTCTTACCCCAATGCTGATCACACAGAGATCCTTTGAAGCCGGATGGTTTGCACTGCACCTGACCTTTGTGGTTCCATTACTGACTCCACACCTCCTTTGCTAATGGACTGTTCTTCTTCAGAAGAGCATCTATATTCAGTTTGGCTGGCTGCTAACATTCCCTTCCTGAAATGCTAGTAAGCCTCAAGGGTTTGTCTTGAATCTTTATCCTGCCTGGAACTCCTGTAATCTAAATTAAACCTATTCCTACCTCCTCACCTTTCCCAGTCCCTGAACTGCTTTAAGCCTTATCCCTAGCTCACAGAACTCTTAATTGCTCTCCCAATTCTCACAGTCCCTTTCATCTTCACATCCCTTTCCCACTGCCTCCAGCCTCTATTTTAAGAAATTTCTCGCCCAAAGACAGAGGAAAAGGGGAAATTAAAACAGATGCTCAAGCAACTGTTATTTATACTTCCTTTATCCCCATACAAACCATCATGCAGAACCTCTAAACAGAATATGAACATCAAACAGCTTGACTCTGCTCAGAAATCCCTATCCCGTGACATTCTAACAGGTTCTGCACAGTAGGACTCAACGCTGCTGTTGGTGCTTCTGCTCAGCATGGAGGAGCACTTCTGTCCCACAGAGCATACACTCAAAATAGGTAGCAAAGAAAAAGAAGTAAATTATCCTCATTTTAAAGACAGGAGACTAAAGCACTGAAAAGAGTGCCAGCTAAGAAAAAAAGATACACATTTAAGCCTGAAATATAACATTTCCTCCATGAAAAACGTCACAAGGCAAACATGACTCTTTACTCGTTTGATATTTTTCAATATTAACATATATTAACATTTATTTTAATTTCCAGTAAAGACATTTTTAGATGTTGAAATGCAAAACTTCCAGCACTAAACTAAAGCACTGAGAGAACAAGCACCAAAACAGCAACCAACAATCGACTTCAAGCACTTAAAAGAGATTTATCAGAAAATATCCTGAAAGAAATACAAAAACATGCATATACTTTACAAATAGAGGCAAGTGACCCCAAAGGATACTTTTTTATGAAGGTCTAGGATCCACAATATTAAAACACGTGAGTCTTGAGCACTTTTTCTTCATCATTTTACCAGAAGATGTGTATCAAATAGAAAGAGCTACCACAGAGATTAAAGAAGGCAAAATCTTGATGATGTGAATCTCTCACCTTTAGGGATTCCATGCATCATTCTCTTTTAGTAAAACTAGGCTGATTTAGATTGGTCTATTTAGAAAACAACCTGTTAGAGGCAGGAACTACCCCTCACTATATGCATGCTCCCTGACCAGCACAGCGGAGTCCCAGCCTTGTTTAGGGTCCTGAACGGACACTGTAATTCAGGTAAGCAATGAGCGATGGCTTGGCTGTGAGCTCAGGAGGATTATAGCAAAGCTTATTTGGGTTGCACTTCCTCTGGGATGTTTATTATTGCAATTACTACTGTCTTCCAGCTTAACCTCTCCCCCTGCTTCCCCAGTTTTCATCTGGGACCTCTACATTCAGTTGGCTTGTTTTATGTTGTGCCTTTACCTTCGAATTTCAACTTACTGTTTTAGATCAATTCATACTGGTTTATTTTGATATCATACCATGTGGGAGTCAAAATGGGACATGAGGGCCTCTTAAGACCCAGAAAGGCACCTGGGTCCACTTGAAGAAACAAGCAGCCACAGTGAGGGAGGTGAACCCAGGAGACTCATTTTTAACCAGAGTTTTAAATGGGTGTTTGTTTTCCATCCCAGGAGAAACAGAGAGAACTTCTAGGTGAGACAGAGAGGCAGCAGATGTGGTCCAGGTACCTCATAAAAAGCAGGAAAAGGTAATGCTACTCTTTCATTTACCCTAAGATAAGAGGTCCATTATGAAATTCTACACCTGTATTTCTGATATTTGCCATGGCTGGCAGGGGCTAGGGCCAGCTGTACCGACATACCCTCATCTTTCAGAATGGCCATGCCTTGATTGACATACAGGTCAGTTGGGTTTTGCAGTTTTCTGGCTTTTTTTCTTTTTTTCTTTTTTTCTTAAAGCAAGGAGCATTAAGGCACAAGCCCCAATGTCTTTCAAATATAACTAAGAAAGGGTTTGTTATTATTTTGCTCAGGTATCCTAGGCTCAATATTTTGAACCTTGGCCATTTATTCATTCCCTTAAATAAATAAAATAAATATACGTCTGCCTTGAAAAGAGCAGGAGATGAAGTCAACTCGTTGAAATGTTTCTCATTTCCATGCAGCATATACACTACAATAAGCAGTTAAAACTAAAAGTAATATTTGGAATGTCAACAACATCTCTTTCACTGTCAAATACTTCAAAGTCCAACACAACAAGACAATTTAAATGGTTTCCAACATGTAAATATCTTAGGACAAGGTCAAACAAGGTGGCAAATATTTGTGTGTACTACACAACTCTGCCTGATGAAAAACAAACAGGTGTGGATATTTATTTTTTTGTCAGTGCAATAGTAAAGGGTAAATGTGGAAATCCATCCTATGCACAAATATTTCTAGCATTAAAAAAAAAAATCAATGTTTCTTTAAGCACTATATCAAGGCTCCTTTTTTATCAGTTCAATACCTACTGATTTCTGATGTCATGTCTTGTCCACCTCAAAGAATGAGGGAAGGCAAGGTTATATGCAGTCTTCCATTCCTCAGATTCCAGGAAAGATCTATGCCCCATTAAAATAAAAAATAGTAACACCACCTTCAATAGCAGGGTGAATATTGACGTGCTTTAAGGGAAACTCTTGCATATATGAACACCACAATGTGAGGGACTGTCTTAAGACCAAAAAAAATCAGGCCATCAGTTTTTAAAAAACATAGCAAAAATTCTGTATCTAAGACTGTACTTAGATCTAAGATCTATTGTACGAGTGGTGGCATCGAACAAAGGAAAGTGGCCAGTACCTATTGTGTGATCTATGGTTCAAAGCATTCGTTATTCAGCAGACATAAAACAAAACTCCAGATTTATGGTCCGTTGGTAAAACTATACTGCAACAAATAGGATTCTTGCCTGAGGTAGAACAAAGCTGAGCCCCATAATCTTTTGAAGCACATCTTCTTCTCCATGATAAATGCTTCATTTATAAACCAGTGGACAAAATATTAACTGTCGTGCTCTGATAGTGAAATAATAATGTTCAATATGCTCGCAGCCATACGGTCCCCAACTACGATCCCACCAGGTCACACAAAGTATGCCAGGTCAGCTGAGGTCAGTATTTGAATCAAACATCTCCAGAAGAGCGCAAGAGTTGCAGAAGTGTTACTGTGATTCAATTCGTAATAGCGATCTTTGCTTCAAATCAGACTACACATTCACAGTAAGCTAACCACACCTGAGTTAACTCTTCTTTAATTATTTTTACTCAGGATACACAACATGGCAAACTTTATAAAATCATTATTAAAAATAAATGTTATTATCAAAGGCTTCAGAATCATATTAGATTATTCAGTTATTAGAGGAACTAATGTACCAGAAAAAAGGATTATTATTTTATGAACTGCCAAATTCTGCTAACTATAGCTGCTGTGTTTACTCCCTTCCAGTTAACCAACTCAAATGAGTATTATCAGAACATTCAACATCAAGGTTTCATGCTAGATCAAACTCAAGTTAGAGGTAATATTCAGGTAAGTAACTGGAGTCTGTTTTTCAATGACAACAGGCTTTTGGTAATGACCCTGTTTTCAAACAGAATGCTAAATAAAATCACAGAGAGTCAAAGATGCCGTCTTTATTTTAATCCTCACCAACGCTTTATTGGTAAAAATTATACACTATATATTATGCTAAGCCTTTCAATCTGTATCAATGCAGGGATGAAATAGCCCACTCATCGAGTTCTCCGACGCCGTTTCAATGAAAGCCAAATCAAAGCTTAGAGTCAGCTTATGGAGCTGTTTCCTCATGCCTCTCGGATACTAACAGCCACAGAAGCCTCTGCTGAGACCAGAAGTACCTGCTGGCACGCATCTCCTCCCTGCTCCTGCAAGGCAACAACTAATAACAGCCATTTGCAGCTGGGAAGAATATCTGCCGGTAGGAAAGAGAGGAGGCACACCGAAGCAGCTGGTTTTAACCCCTCCAAAAGGCAGCCCCGAAACTGTCACTTTCCAGCTGAGACCAGAGGGTCCCCTCTCACCTTTAACAGGAGGAGGGAATGCCTGGATTCAGACAGGCAGCAATGCCACTAGCAGCTGCCTTCTCCGGAACCCTGCGCCTGGGCAGAGACATGGTGCAGGGTGGGTTACCAAGCTGGTCTGGCCATACCCCGTAACTCCGGGGTTACTAACTGCCAAAGGAAGAAGGAGAGCGCCCTCAATGCCGATGGTCCAACAGAGGCAATTACGTTTCATTTTCATGCAAATTTAAACACAGCATAAGATCACACACGTTGGGCAAAACAAGTTACAGGTAATTCTGATTTACTGTAGCCAACTCACAAACCACAATCAGACTACATCCCCATAGCAGGCAACAGAATTAGACACAGTTAAGCTAGACGTGTCATGCTTAATCATTTAGTAAAAATTGGTAGTGTGTTTCTCAGTAGACACCATGATAAATATTGACAAGGTGTCCAAGACACATTTATGTTACACAGTTTTATTTTAACATGACAAAGAAACGAGTTTACTTCCATTGTTCTGTTACGGCACCACCCAGAGTCTAAACTCCTTCTGGATGATCAAAATACAATGTTCTTACTGCTGCGGCATAATGCTAAATACAAACCAACAGCGCCTTTTATAATTAAGTCCATTAATAGCTGACTTCCCTGCATTTACAGGAAGATGAACAAAATTGTCCTGATATTACCCTAGCAGGAGGAAGTTTTTTGCCTCTTTTCAGACACTCTGTCTACAAATACCATCCTGCGGTAAGTGAAGTTGCAAGTACATTTGTCTGAAACTATGTAATGGCAGTTTCATTTAAAATAGTAGATTTTGCTTAGATTCACTATTATTATTTCTAGTTGGAAGAGTCCTCCTCTGCAGAGGACTGAGAACTTTAATTTCAGTCAATACATCTGCACCATTTGAAATCAATATCTATAGAAGATATATTAAACTTCACTTGAAAAATGCCAGTAAATAGAGCCAATTATCAGATTAAATTTTTTTTATATTCATGAAATAGGAATAGTCATTGTCAAGATAAGCAATCCATTAAATGAATGACTGATTTGTCTAGTAGCTGGAAAGATTTAATTTTTAGAGCATGGGAAATCTATAAAAGCTGCGAAGTCAACAATATATGCTGACCACAGAAATTCATTATTTTTAGGGAGACAGCTATTCCACAAAGTAAGTAGCCTCCATACAAGCATCTCAGTTCACTTTATAAACATAAATTAAGACGAGCTTGAAGTGTTTATGATGTCCTTAAACTGTATTCTAAAATGGGAGATAAAGTAACTGGCTACAAGAAACTAATGATCCCTTGTTTTGAAATGGCCAATGTACTGTGCTTGAATTTCTTGGGCATGGGTGGCATCCTATACTTCTAAATTATTAGTTTTGCTGTTCTAGTGTTTTGTGACAAAAAAGTTGGGCTGGTGACAATAGTGCCTGTGACAGTAGCAGGGAGAGAACACAAGCCAGGAACTACAGCTGTTGTTGTTCACCCTCTCAACAATATAGTCCCAAATCCACCAGTCAGTATAGAAGCCTCTCTGCAGCAGGACTTTCTTCATTTCTCTAGTTTAGTGGAGTTGCATTACAAATATTTTTTACCAACATCAAAGACAGAGAAAGGAATGAGATTTTTCTTTTAGCTTCTATAAGTAATCAGCTGTCAAGTGCTACTGATACCGCTTCACCAAATACAACTGAGCAGCACTTAGCCAGCATTATGAAACGTGGTTCTCAAGAAAGACACTTCATATATGCTCATAGCTTTAAATAGTTTTAGGGCTCTCTTCACCATAAAAGAGCTACAATGCTGCTTGCTAGGGAAGCTTTTAGAGTGACTGAAGCATGAAGACTGGGCTCTTGCATCTAAATGAGTTATTCTGTACCAGAATTACCAGCTAAACGTAAGCAGTCTGTGAGCACGAGGACAAAGGGTGGGTAAGACAAGTTCTCCACTTCTGCACAGTGCTAAAGCTGATTCATTCTGGGAAAAGAGCCAGTATTTCCAATTGCACCTACCTTCAGTAAGGACTCGAATTTGTGAGTCACTGAGCAAGCACAGCTGCCTCTGAGTCACTGAGCACAAAGGGTGCTTTGCACCCCACAAAAATCAAGATCTAGCCCGCTTTTAACAAGTGCAGAGTACCTGCAGTTTCCATTGGTTTTACTGGGAGCACTCTTAAGAAACCACAAAATCATGGGTAAAAAACGGGAAAGAACATATCCTGTCCCTCCTCAGAAGCACCTAAATACCCAGCATGCACCCACACTTCAGTCACGGCCTGATTTTCACAAAGACTAAGGAAATGCTTACAGCCCAAGTCTGTGATACTGTCCTAAAATCTCCAGAGATCACACATATTTCATATTGAATTCCAGTATCAGTGACCACCTTTGAAAGGTCGCGTCTTTTAAATTCACCACTAGGATTATAAAAAAATCCCATAAAGAACATTTTATTTTAGTTTAATTTAAACATTTCTCTCCAGAAGCCTCCTCTTCCAATCACACAAAGAATGCTATGACTGGTTGCTAGAAAGTCACAGGAAATAAATGGTTAATATCCTAAGTGAGTGAATGCCTGATACCAGTTTCCAAAGCAAAAGTCTTCTCTCCACATCTGGATTTGAGCACTGTCATAGGTGAATTAAAAGGAGAGTTGGAAATAAACATATTCATAAATAGAGATGAAAAGCTGTGAAAGCTGGGCACTACTTGTTATGTTGGGGTTTTGATTGAATAGAACAAGGTTCAGGTTGCAGGTAGTTACATATACAATGGGCTTCTCCTGATTTTACTAATTCCTTGCAAAGGCTTTATAAATACTATACAGTTTGTGATGTCCCATCTTTAGGAAAAACTAGTTTCAGATCTCATGTAATCGGTTAAACTTTAGTTCATGAGTTTAAGCAGACTATATATTCACATTTTTTTCCAAAAGATTCACATACCTTGTGTTAGTTTGTGCTGTACTATGGAACTGGTCTCAGCAGATAACCACCTCACAGATAAATATTTATTGCGGTGATAAGAATTTTTGTTGATTAGGTACCACACAGTACCAAGAAGTTATGAACTAATGAATAAATTCTATTTTTCTACAAAAATCAACTAAATATAGGGACATTTTCCTGTTACTGTTAGTGGTACATTTTTTCCTGCAATGACAGCTTTATGGTAAACACAGTCCACCACCAACTTGAGTTCTACCTACATGATCCTAAGTGAAGGAACTAGATATTTTGATTTTTTATGAGAAATGCAAAACTTTGTCAATCAAAACGTTTAAAAAGAATAATTGGAGATCCTGCTGCACTAGAACTGTCTGCCTTCATGGGTAGAAGACAGATAAAAACTGATGAGACCCACTCATTCAGCACTTACTCCCATGCAAGGAGGAAGAAAAACATGGCCAAAAAAAAGTCACTCCCCAGAAGCACCCAAAATCCCAATGCTGAAAGCATATGACAAATGCCTTGAAAGGAAAATGGAGAATAAGCTCCTTACTCCCTCACCGCAGCAGTAATTGAACATATCATGTGAAAATAGGAACTGTAATAGCCATTATTAACTCTGTATTTTAAAACCTGTGAAAAATAACACGACAGCCTTATTCTATTTATGTCAAAGACAAATGTTTGAGCTAGTTCATATTGTTTGACCCACTCTGACACACACATATTGATACAGATCATAGCAAAAGCAGTATTAGGCATGTCTGTAATATAGCTCCCTTCTTGCTGCTTATATACCTCTCTGATGCAGCCAGAGTTTTCTCTTTATAAAAAGCATTACACGATTAGAACAGAGCTGTTTTATATAGAATTTGACCAGCAAGGTGGCACTTTCCCATGAATTTCAAGGAGCATCATATTTTCTTTGTGAACTCTAACTGCACAAATATGGAAAATGCCAAAAGTATCATCTATGAAACACAATGTTATGTCCATGTATAAATTGTGCACTTGCTTCAAACAGAAGTTTTTATAAGAATTAAGGCTTGAAAAATTCCAATTTTTACTTTTTTAGCTATGTTGAGGCCAAACCACTTCAATAAGTGTCCCAGTGATGCTGGTGGTGGCCAGTACAAACAACATGTAGAGGATCCCACAACACTGATGTCTGATAGCTGGTTTGGTTATCAGCAGTGCAAAACTCGCAGTTTTGGCTGTGCTTTGCAGGGACACACAGGGCTGCAAGAGCTGTCTCACATCCTATTTGACCCTCATTCTGGCTCCAGCTGTATCTCTGTCCATTCCTTCTTCAGATACTGCTTTTTTCTTACATTCACTGTAGAAAGAGAACCACCTTTTAAGCCAAAGTTCTGTAATATTTAGACCAAAATGGTCCTGGGAATAATTGGGGAAAAGCTTCAGATAATAAATTCGTTCCGTGCTGCATATACCAGCTTCTCACTGTTACTGATGTCAGGTGCTTTACAATGCAACAGTAATGGCAAATAATCTGAATGCGATCATGCACCGAGTTATCAAGTTTTAAGATAATACACTGATAAATGCATTCTATTATCTTCTTGCAACTGCTTTGGGTGTGGGGTTTTTGCTTAATAGTATGATTTTAATACCATTTGGAACATGGGACACCCCTACATGTTCAGTTTGTTGTGACCTACTGTGAACCATACAGCTGAGCCCTGGTCACTAACCATCTACACACACTTTGAAAATGTGAACTAAAATGTATTTTCTTATACTATTTTCCAGGTAGTTCCTCAAAAGATGAGCTTACTGCAGACCAACATGTTTTATCTTGCAGTTGTTAGGAAGACACACATAGTTCCTGCTGCTTAGCTGGCACGTAGCAATTTGTGGAAATGAGGTATCGTGGGATCATTCACACACTATACCTTTTCTCTGTAAATGCACTTGTTTACTAAACATTATCAGAGTTCTACCTCAATAAATTTTACTCTATGATTTAATTTGTAATAAATTGCCCTTTTTAAACAATGAATCACTTGTTAAGTGTAGGTTCCACAGGTTGTTTAGCTTTCATGAAATGCTCCCCTCTCAAATTCAAAAACTCTGCTGTAGAGGACCAAACACGCACCTAATGAAGGCCTTCCCTTGAGAACTGAGCTGAAATAACAGCCATTTCTACCCACAGAAACACAAGTATCAGGATTCAGCTCTCACAGCAGACACATCCCTTGGTACTGAGTTCACAAGTTGGCCTTTAAAGTCTGTATTTGCTGTCTTCAGTACCTTGAGTGACTCCTTTCCGAGAGACTGACAGACAGACTGCAGATTCACAAGGCAAAAATTGCCAGTGAAAACTTCAACAACTTTTGCCAACCAAGTCTCTCATCTACTATACGGCACTCCTGGCTTCCTCTTGCTGAGCTGCTCTGCAGACAGAGCCTTCCAGCCAACAGAGTGATTCCTTCCCATTGCTTCATTGCAATCAATGCTCCTGTATAAAGTATGTCGGTTACAGCTACATTTATTGCAGCGATAAAAAGATTCACGTCTTTACCCAAGCTCAATAATGAGTCCAAGCAGGTTTTAGAGCAATAAAAGCCATTTTTAATTACTGTAAGAAATTGGGTTTACTCCCTGCACTCTTTATTTTTATAAATACCAAATACCCAGCACTTTACACAAGATCTCAAGCTTAAGGAGATGAGGAAGAGTGCGGGAAAGCTAATGTGAAACGGCTGTAGTATTACTCTTTGCCAGTGATTCTACTTAACGCAATGTATAGCATAGCATCAAGGCCAGAGTCTGCCAAAATTTAAATGCTAAAATAGTGCTAGCACATTTATTTGAATAAAATTCTAACACAGAAGTTGCAATTCAGTGTCTTTCTGAAGTCTGGATGAAGGTTTTTTCTATGTGCAGCTCTATAATTAACAGCTAACTTCTGATTTTTTTTTTCTCCCTGATTCCATGAACCGTTGACTTAGAAACAGGGACAAATTTAATCATAGATTCCCACTTTTAAAAAATCTTTACATTGTAGCCGGTCAGTTTTGAGTGCAATGTTGCTGCAAATCACTCAGGATTTCTGTATAGGTTCAGCTTCACTCCATGAAAGAAAAACAGGTAGAATAGTGGCTTTTTTCCCTTTATGGCTGGTACATTCTCAACTATTTATGCAGAAATTTCAGAGCTGCACTATCAGTATTTTGATGACAAGATCATGTAAGAGGTTCCTTCCCTTGACTACGACGAGCGCTGTGCCACAGAATTAGGGGGAAAAAAAATCAGTCAGCAGAATCTGTTCATTTGTTGTACTGTTTAAATAAAAGTGTTTTTCCTAACCATATCCCAGAAGGAAAGCAGCCCCCAGTCAAACAAATACACATGAAGTCATAATTCTCTAGGAAATAATACCCTTTGCTCCTGAAGACACGTACCAAGTACACTGCTTTTGACTTTTAAGCTTCCTAGTCACTGACCATCAAATTTTTAAAATGCTGACTTCAGAGACGAGGGCTTATAAGCTTTTTGATTGCTTTTGGACCCGTGCTTAGACTTTTCTGAATCTATCACCTTATTTACATTGGCTATTTGCCTTTCACCTCTCTCCATGATTTGCTTTCTCAGCTATGAGGGGCAGTTAACTCTACAAGAATATCAAATGCCGAGTTATCTCGATTTCACAAACCATTCAGACAGAAAAAAGCATTATATACACCTTGTTGGTAAGAAACCTGTGGCAGAGGTTAAGGACAAACTTTTGGATTCCTACATGAGAGAAAAAGCAGTTCGGCGCATACAAATGAGAAATGCCTGTAGTTGAAATTACAAGTGCTCAGACACCTCAAGTTGGGTTCACAAAAACACAGAGCTGCAAAATGAGAGGTTACTTACGACCTGTTTCTTTCACAGATTTAAGAAGGTTGCTCAGATGCGAGTCAAGAATGGAAACCCGAACCTCAGATGCTCATTTCTACGTTTTTACATCAAATCACCAGGACAACAAAGGCAGGCGGCATCCACAGAAATGCCCACAGCAGGATGTAAAATTTATGCAAAGACTCTGTTTCACTTCCTTTGCAAAGCTGCTGTGCCAGGCAAGGTAAGACACACAGCTACGCTGCCTCCTCCTGTGCTCTTTGGTGATACCGCCCAGCAGAAGTGGTGGCGATACTGGGCAAAACCCCTGAGGGTTGCTTTGACTTGTGCCAAGATCCAGCAAGCCCTTTGGCGTGACTGCAGCTACCTTCTGTCTCAACTCCTGAAAGGCATTTAACTTCACCGAGGGCTACCTCAACACCACAACCCCACCCTCTTCCTTTTTTCCATTTTAAGCAAAAACCATGTTGCAATAAAAACGCACACCTTCCTCTCCCGTCCCTCTGCCCCTGCTCCACCTCAGGGTGTCACTGAACATAAAAGGCAAGCGACAGGGTTACAATTTTTCGCCTTTGCTTTGCAAAGCTTAAAATCCTTCAGAAATTCCTTCATTTTTCTCCCCATTTTAGCCATACGCTGTTTACATGCCAGATGGGTTTTCCCCAAGCTCTCACACCACTAAGAAAACTGCAGCATTTTTTTGTTAATTTATCACTGTATTAAAATATAAGAAGTGAACCATACATAGATAAAATGAATTATAGGTATACCTCCCATACATTCTGTACAACATGCTAAGCAAAAGCTGTGTTGTGTTAACTGTCAAGCTGAGAAATAGCTGACATTTGTTATTTTAATTAATAGTTTACTTTGCTGAAATAAGCTTCTATGAGAAGCTATGACTTTTATTAAATCTTCACTACAGCATTATTTTCACAGATTGGGAGGCAAAAACTAATTTTCAAAACCGCTTCGCCCTACAAGGTCACCGCCAACAGCTTGAATGCACATGTCAAGGAGACATCTGCTTCAGAGATACCAATCTATGTTAAATGTGGATTATTTCAAAAATTTAAGATACTTTTCACTGCAAAAAAATGATTATTCAGTCATTATGTAGTTTTAAGTGGTGCTTAGTAGTAAAGATTTTTATCCCCTGTGGATTTTTTTAATATTTCATAACTGCCACCCTGAATTCTTAGACCTCAGCATTTGCTTTAGAAATCACAGTAAAGCATACCCATAGCTGAATTCAGACAGACAAGCTCTCTGTCACTGATGTAAATCATTGTACAGCTACACACTAAGTTTATACATTTTCTTTGACCAAATATTTTGAGGTCATTGATGAGACCAGAGAATTTCTCATTTCTCTTTTCTACGAAAAGAACAATCTTCTTTTCAGCTAAGCAAATTTATTCCATTTCAAACCAATGCAAGCATGCTTGGCAAAAGTGAAAACTTCTTGGTACACTGACCCAGTGATTGTCCGGCTGCAGTTCTTAAGTTAGCAGTTTCACAGGCTGTACTGTCGCTGGTTTCAAAAGAGCTTCATGTGTAAAGAAGGCACAGTGTTCTGGAGAGCCAGACCTTTATTTCTGATTTGTGAACCGCTTGAAGACTGTAAAGCAGGATACTGTTATAAACAGCACAATCTCTCTCTTTTTTTTTTTTTTTTTTTTTACATCAACGTATGAAGATCAATACATCAATTGATTTCTATGAATTATATTTCACTTAACTTTTTTTTATTGAGGTCTAGCCTTACAATGAATAAAACTTGCGCTCTCAGGATTGATCTGTTGCTTCATATTAATGGAAAGATTCCCATTCACTTCAAGCTCTCAATGCCAGAAATAACGAGCCTGAATTTTACGACTATGTAGTGTAACTGCGGGCAGGTAATAGCTCGCTCTGCCTCCACTCTGAAGTGATTACGAGTCTCATTGTCAGAATTAAAATAGACCTGGTATGTTTTTATTTGTTGGAATATACATATTATGCTTTAAATTTTAGAAGATGGAAAGTTCTGCTCATCTGCTTAGATTTTTTTGTTTTATTTTTGGGGAAAGGAGGAATTTTTTTGCTGTGCAAAAGCATAGTAGTAGAGCTGCTATAGCCAACTTTATAGAATCACAGGCTCATAGAATGGTTTAGGTTGGAGAGGACCATCTAGTTCCAACCTTCCTGCCATGGGCAGGGACACCTCCCACTAGACCAGGTTGCTCAAAGCCCCATCCAGCCTGGTCTTGCACACTTCCAGGAACATTTCCTCAACAACTTCTTGAGGCAAAATTTTGGTCTTAGGGATCCAAAAGCAGCACAGAGAGAGAAAGAAATATGGAGAGAAAGAAAATAATTACTAGACCAATACTGGAAAAACAGACATGCATAAGAGAAGGAAATATACATTTGCTTCAATATAGATTCCCTCAAAAGCGTATGCAAAAGATATTTTCTTTCATGCTTTCCCTCATGGTCAAGAAATTCTGCAAATCCCATGTGTTCTCATCTCCCGTGGTCCTCAGGATTTTATCACTGACCCCATGGAACCACTCAGCCGCTGTCGGTAGCCAGGACTGGGATATCTCATACATCTGTGTTTACACTTTCTTTGCTTATACCCGTGTCTCTTCTCACATGCCATAAATACAGCTTTACAAAATCCTCTAAGTAAAAAACCCCTTGGTTTCATAATGCACCTTTCATTAAATAGGTTTTTTTGCAGCAGGTATTACCTGATTTCCATTTCTAGGGGAATTCTGGGTTTAAGGAGCGAGCCAGATGAAGCAAACTGACCGGTAACTAACTGTGTGGCTCTGCTCAGCTTCCGCAGCATCCCTGTTGCACACATTCATGGATGAACCGCACTGGTGACGGGTCGGATTTTGTTTCTGCAGGAGTCGAGGCAGCTGTACTGTGCTGCCTCAGGCCTGAACCTGCTGCAGCTGAATCGAGTATTTGCTGAGCCTGAGGCCGTAACCTGCTGCTGTTGCCTTCATCTTTTATTTGATAACTGCCTGATGCCACCTGTCTACCCCACATGATACAGCAACTGGGATCAGATTGTCTCCACCACACAGAAATCTGGAAATAAATGTCCCTCCCGATGCGTTTATAACTCCACTATACAATAGGAAGATACTTTCTCATGGAATTGAAGGAGCACAAGAACACTCTCATCACAGCTCAAATGGAACAACTTTTAACTCAAATACCTCTAGAAAGGGAGAGAGATCAGGTTTGCAGCGTATTAACAGAGTCAAACAGCTTAGTTACATGCACCCCACAGACAAGCCATGGGAATTCCTTCCTGACAAAACTGTGTGACAATTTTATAATTCCTCATTATAACCTTATTTATCAAATGTTATACTTATTGCGTGGCATCAATGCAAAGAGGCATCTTCAGAAGAAAGCAGGATCAAGACTAAAGGCCTGCTGAACCCCAGCAGACCATCTGTAGTGACCTCATCTCCATAAAACTGTGATGCACCAAAGGAAGCTTGCAACCCTGTTAAACCGGCCAGCTCAAAGAGTTTGAAGGAACAGGAGTGCAACTAATTTTTCTCATTAGTTCCTATAATCTACTTTCCACAAATACCACTTATCTAAATTATTGCAAAAACATGATTTTTTTTTTTACAAGAATGTCAGGATTCTTTTATATTAACAATGTCAGATGATGTTTTATTTAAACTTCTACATTATATTTAAATATTATCACAACTTACAAACACTGCATTGCTGTCTATATTCATATATAGAATTAAAAAGTAAAAATAGAAATAATAATAGAAAGGATAAAGATAAAATGAAAATTTCAGTGACTTGTATCAAGTATTGATATAAATTTGGAATCTGGGATGGGCTTTAAATAAATAAGAGGAATTAAAGGAGTTTATAATGCAGGGAAACAGTTACTTTAGTCTTTTATCTTTGTTTGGCCAGTGAACAACAATCTATATATTTACTGCGTATTAACATCTTCGAACAACAAAACAGATGATATCAAGAATTTTTATACAGTATATAAAAATATGTATTGAAGCTGTGTCATTTTGTATCTTTTGGAAGTTCATTTTCAGTTCCTGGCAGTTTATGAAAATTCAAACTATACATCATTGCTTCGCAATAATCTGAAATACTGGAAAATAAATATTACAAACAAGCACTAAAGGAAAAGATAAGTCTAACAGCAAACAATTCTGATATTTCCTTTTAACTGAATTTTCTGTATAATTGCTATGTACTTTCCAATAGGATAAAAGGCGATACGGAACATATAACCTTTTGAATATAGAAAGGCAATCATTTTTTAAGCTTTCCTAAGAGGTAACAGAGTGATAACTAGCACATATATAGGTAAAAATAGATGCTTACAAGATAACTTTCAAACTGAATGCAGGGAAACCAGCTGCACTTGAATGGTTATCTCATGTATTTTTAAATAAAAAATATTTACTGGTTTCGTTTTCTCCACTTCTATCATCAATAATGCAACCCTGTTTTGTTTACATATTCCCTACAAGTCACCTGGGCTTTATTCTCCTTCCCATCTCCTCTCCAGCCTACATTTCTAAGCTCATTTGTTTTGAAAAAAACCCCATAGTATTAGGATCTTCTACGGCTGAGAACTATTAGGATGACATCTAACAGATATTAAACATAGGGAAGTTGTTAAAAATGTGCTAACACGAGTGAAACCCAAAAAAACTAAGGTGTGTGAGAAGCATATAAAATTTCTTTGCGCATGTCCTTCAAAAAAGTTTAATACATAGTCAGGTCACATTATTGCACATCAAATTCTCTACGTCTCTAGCTGCCAGTAGCAATTATCTGTAAGAGAACATATTTTCCCTCGTGACTAGCTATCGGGAATTTTTGAGTATACCTAAGCATAGCCTTGAGCAAAACTCTTACGGGGCATATTTGGAATAGAGTATTTCATTTGGATGAAATATTAAGGTTTCCGTGCAATATGTCTATCTAGATATTTATACATCTGCTTCAACATATTGATCTGTTTATCTGTTTAATTACACGAAATAGTTGTATTAAAACGCACGTAGTTCTGAATCTACATATTTCTGTGCCGAGTTTGAAGCGGCACGCTTTGGCGGCTCCCGCTCCTGCTGCCGCCCGTGACAGCGCATCCCGGAGCGACGGCTGCCACCAGCCGCCCCGGCCCCGCGGAGCTGCTGGGGGTGGCCCCCAGGGCTCGGCTGTGGGGTGGCATCGCTGCACCCCTCACCCATTACAACCACCCCTCGCTCCGTCTCAGCTAACGGTAATGGGACATGATAGTGCTTGTTACAGCGTGACTCGGGACCCTATATGCAACCAGCGGGGAAAAAACAAACAAAAAACCATGCAAAAACCAAACACACTCACACACACACACACACACACAAAAAGGTGGAGTCTTTAAGGAAAAGGAGCAAATTACATCACTGTGGAGGCAATATAAAGTCCTATCATTGATCATCTTTTAAAATGTCTGAGGCAATCCAGCTTACTATGGGACTTTAAACAGCGGCTGCCGTGGTGGTTTACAAACCCCTGCGTGCCACAGGGGCAAGTTTGCTAGCACAGGTTTTCAGCCGCGTTTCTAGTGTCACAGTGCTCTAGATGGAATTGGAGATTTCCTAGAAGGACAGGAAAAGAAAATTTTGTAGTTGGGCGATAATGGTCCCGCAGCATACAAGAACCACTGGACTCTGCTAAGAAGAAACACAATGCAAATTTGTAGTAAGCCTGCTAATGAATGAGATTAATTTAATGTCTATCTTGTGAACACAGGTGCAACCACCTGCTTTCAAATGACATTATGTTGTTTTCATGTTGATACGGACCGGGTCTCAACTGTACATTAACTGTAAGAACAATTACATGGTCTCATACTATACCCTCTGAAGTCTACAATAATCTTTCCATCGATCTCAGAGGAAGTCAGATCAAATCATTTACATTTATGCATTATGCATGTGTATTTATTGTATAACCACATTTAAATGTATGACAATATAGCTGTAAAAATTAAGAGACTATTATTCAAGCAGAGAATAAGCTTTATCAGGAGCCTAGTGATTTTTTAAAAAAATTTCTAACAGCAATAGACAATCACTAATTCTCATCAACACAGTAGTTCAAAGAAATGCAAGAGCAAGCATAGCAAAGACTTTGATAGCTTATATATGCACTTCTATTACTGCGAAAGAAAACAGCATTACAGCTTTGACAAATGAAATATTCTGTGAGTCTTTATAGCCCTGATAGAGAGTTGGTACTTTCTGGCTTTCAAATGACCATGAAATGTGTGAAAAAGCAACAAAGCATAAATTCTCCTCTTAATAATACATTCACGGTCTTAAATGGTGTTCTTCCTTCCTGGATTTTTCCAAATCTATTCTACTTATCTGATTGGATTTCTGTCCCGTCTTTCCACATATTACAGCTAATTAGTACCCCCTGATGAGAAATAGTCCACCAATGGAAAAAGCAGTTGGATAAGATCTACATTAACAAATGTAGTTCATTTAATATCATTTGTACTGCTGCATTATTAATAACACATAATTACCCTGTGCAGGCTGCAAGGGGGAAGAATAAAATCATTCATTAATTTCTTGGCCTTTACAAAAGGAGTAGTATATTTGCCAGGGTTAAAAGAAAAAAAAAAAAAAAGTATTGGACTTACAGACTGACATTCATCTGTTTTGCATTTCACACTAAAATATTAACTTTTTGTGTGGAAAGTACTGCTATATTTAAATCAGATCCTTACACTAGCCCCAGCTATGGTGTGCCATGCCGCCACTGGAACCCTCAGCTGGTATTCTGAACAAAGAAGCCAACTATCTGAAAGTTGAGGTTTCCAGACAGCTACCTAGGGATGTTTTCAATGCATTGAAATTCCAGACCACAGAAACATACAGAATTTCTCCTGACCTACACTGGGCTATATTTGTTGTACTCTCTGTTACGTATCTAATAATCTATTTAGTATTTTTTTATTTACATGTAGAAGTTACTCCAGAGTTTGCATAGTATGGGAAGCAAATACAGACCCGCCTTATTTTTGTCCTTCCTCTTTAGTCCCAATGTGCACAACTTTTTACACCAGTTACAACATGGCGTAATACCCTGCTGAATTGCAGGCTAGAAGTACCCCTTAGAATACAGGATAAATTAATCCAAATGCAAGTCAAAATATGTTGTTCTCACTCCAGTAATAGTCTCAGTTTTGCTGTGCGTGTTTTGCCTGAAGAACTGATATTTTTGATTTTTTTACCCTTGCTATAATGTTATCAGGCATACCGTGCTATTCTGCATAACGACCCTTTCTAGAACTCTCAGGTTCTTTAAAAAAAAAAAAAAAAACACCAAAAAACAAAAAAACAAACAGAGTGAGTGCACATGCTAAAACCCAGAACTGTGTTTCTATACTTTTCCTGGAAGCAAGAGTCTGGTTGTCTAATAAAGCTGTGAGTAATACCCATGCCTGCATTTATTAGAGGAGGAAGGTTCACGACTCTAAAGCACTTTCCCTCTGACCAGGACTGGAAGGCATGAGGCAGGGACACACAAAGCACGAGTCCCTTTTTTCAAGAAGATTTTGGATCACAGTGAGACTTGCTCTCAGAAGCGCTTAGCTCAGCTGAGACAGTACCTCAGAAGTTTGGGGGAGTATTCCTAGTACGTTCTACATACTTCCTACAACAGACTATGATTTAAAGACACAATTTAGCTGTGTCAAAGTAATCTTCTGTAGGATACCCTCTTCGTATTTAGGAAGGGCTACACGACTGAATGCACTGCTGGAGGTGCTAGATGGGAACGACAGTCTCCAGATTTGGGCACAACCAGGACCCACCAGCTCACCACCTGTGTTTCCCTCAGGAACATAAATGAAAATACAAAAAATTACCAATGGATCAAAACACAGTGGTATGCTAGCACTGAAACAAAGTGAGTAAGAAGAAAATATGACAAGGAAAAGGTGAATTAACATTTTCTCATATAAAGGTAACAGGTGAAAGGACCTTGAAATGAAGATGGAGGTATAAAAATGTGAGGAGAGAAAAATGTGGTTTTTTTAAAAAATCAAATAAAAGTTGTGTATCTGAAGGGCGAGAATATTAGCTATAAAACAATATCACATTAAAAAAAAAAAATCAAGAACAGTAAAAAGAATGCACCGAACAGAAAGCAGAGTGTGACAGGTATCATTAAAATCAGAGATTTTCCAGGTACAAGACAGACTGAATAATGAGTCGAGTTCAGAAGGCAGAGCTAAGCTCATCTGGAGGAGAAAGGGGAAAAAAGCTCATTCTATATGAATTGAATTAATGCACCTGCATGACAGAGTATGTGGGAGAAGGGCCCAGCTCAATTAAAGATGATCAGCAGGAAAAAACCAGAGTGCAGTGAATAGCTGCTTGTCTCACTCAGTTAACCACAGAGAAGAACAGGAGTCATTGGGCCTGCACTACTGTAACGGAGGGAATAATTTGAATTCAAGTTGTTAAATGTTAACATATTATTTAGCGGAATGCTTAGAAACACACTGCCAAACAAAACGTTCCAGTGAAGCTGCTTTTTAAAGGGATGAGCCAACAGTGGACACAAGGTCACCTGAAACTGTTTCTACCATTTGGTACAAGCCTGAGGGAAAAAAAATATTCTAATATTTCATGACAGCAGAATGAAGTGTGGGAGTCACGCTTTACACGGAGAAGTCAGGACGCAGCTCTCCTCGGGTCCCCAGTTGGAAATGAGACACGTAGAAGAGGAGACCATATAGCAACAGCAAGGAGTCAGATCCATCTGGACCCAGCAAAAGTTACACAGCTAAAATTCTAACTCTTAGAGACAAAATTAAAGTCTGCAGCCTTCTGTCTGACAGTGATGAGGAGGGAAAATTAACCCACCTTCTGGAGGTACTGGAGACCTTTGAGACACTTGCATCTTTTTTAAGTCTCCTCCATCACCCCTCTGGAAAAAAACAAAACCAAAAAGCCCCCAAAGGCTCTCACTTACCTAAGAGAGAGATATCCAACAACAAAACTGTGCAAGAAATAGAAAATCCTTTTAAAGGACATAAAGACACATTTCCAAAAGATGAAATGCAGTGAAGTGGAGTAATAGAGACTAACTCGAAGTCTGGAGCATAAAATACATCCCAGAAAGTTCTGAAGTGTTTGAAAACAAGTATTATTTCAGTTGACTTCTCAAGCTACTTATTTTAATTCTGCAAAGTGAGCAATCCTAAAGGTTTCAAGTGACTATTAAGTGTTTTAGAGAAAATAATCTTATCTAGCATATCATCAGACAGGACTTCTAGGATTGTTCAGATTACTCAGTGTTTTGTCATGGTCATTTATTTTTTTCCTAAGAATTAAAATACTAAGATATATTCCTCATCGGTTTTTCACACAAAGCTACACAGTGAGGTGTGCGTCTATAGCTCCGCTTTAAATTAATGAAACCATATGGTCTTAAATCTCCGTATTAAGAATACTCTACTTGCAAAGCCTATGAATTCTGAATTATTTGAATGCCGTTATCAGTGATATAACAAATGAAAAAGTTACATTTTACTAAATAATGTGGGAAACAGCAGTGCATGTTTCATCCTTAATTTTGAGAAATCACAAAATGTCATTATTCCCAATTATTTTCTCAAGATGTAGTAAATTGAATATACTGTGTATATGTTCAATATAAATAGTATCTATTTAAATCTATGCACCCAATATACTTCTATATAAATAATGTGATTCCAAAGGACCAGAGCAGACTCCTAATCCATTTTAAGTCATACAATACAACCGAGTTCAAGGTTAACAGCAACTTTATCCTAAGCAGCATTCGCTGCCAACAAGCCCTAGTTTCCCTGTATTTACTACAGGATGCCACACTGAAGATATATCACAATATAAAATAGATGGTAACAAATAGAAAAAGCTAGAAAACAAGACAACTAACATAAAATGAAGGAAAACCAACAACAATAGACATTAACTTGACAATCAGTCTGAATCCTCTCAATATAAATGTCCCATAACTAATCCATCAGGATTCACTGATTTAAGTAAGAGCTGTGAGAAGCAGGGCCAGACAGTGCCATCGCCAGTGTAAGCTACTCACTCACAACAAGCAGAGCTTCCAGGCAGCACAGGCTCTTTTTCCACACTGGGAGAAAAAAAGAGCTCTAACACAGCTGGGTATTCCTCTCCACTTTCTTCCAAGGGTTGGAGACCTTCATTCTGCTCAACCCAGCTGCTGTAAATGATGATAGGAATTTTTGGAGAGAGGAAACTCACAGGATAAATTTAGAGAAGCTGAATGTATCTTATTTTTATCTACTTGATTAAATATTCCAGAAGAATATTCAAAGGATAAAACTTTGAAATTATTATCTACTCCCTAATGATCAGAGATGCTTTGGAAGTACTCCAGAGTAAGAAAAAAAAAGAGGTTACTACAATCCAGTTTTCTCCATCTCCCTTAATCAAGAAAAGACGGAAAGAGAAAGCCAGAAGTCATTCAGCATTTTGTCATTCTCACACTCCTCCTCCTTGTCTGTGCAGAATGGTTTGGGGTTTTTCGGTGTTTTCTTTTTTAAGATTTCTACAATGTTTAGGTTCAGACAGGTTGTGTGAAACTGAGGATCAGAGCTCACAGAGCAGCTTGTGATTCAGAAGCTCTTGAAAAACTGGCTGTGTCTATTTCTGCAAATGATATACTAGCATTCAGACCTTGAGATGGGCAGCTTTAATAAATACTAAATATTAGCTCCAGCATATGAGCAACGTCTCTTTTCCTCACTTCTTCAGGTAAGGCTGAGCACTGTACTGCCTCCCACCTCACTGCTCAGCCTTCGCTTCTGTCAAATGACCCCTGTCATTGCTAGCACATCTCTATTGATTGGACTTTTGGCAATCTACGCTGACCTCTCAGTAGTGACTATTCCACAGTCCCGTGTGCCAATGAACTACGCTCCCCACTAAGATGTGTAATTTCTTTCCTTCGTTATAACCAGCAGCATCACGCTGGCGAAGACGCTGCCGAGAGTAAGGCAGCAAAGCGTCCCACGTGGCTGTGCACAGTACGGACTTGCTGACGCCGCAGTCTCGGAGCTATCATCTACATGCCTCTTGAACAAGTTTCTTCATTCTCCCTTCACTGAGATACCAATTCCTGTATTTTCTGAGTAAAAGCACTTTACACCTGAGTTTTTGTTTTTCTAAAACCAGAAGGAAGAAAAAGTACGCAAGATCTAAAATTGCATTAATGAAATTAAGTACCCTAACACATACTCCAAAGCATTCGCACCGTGAAGTCAAAGCTTTTGTACATTTGGTCATGTTTTTTAATTCGAGCATTAGCCAACTGGGTAACAATATTTTAATGCCCTTGAAGTGAAAACACATTTTCTACTCAAGATTTTTAAAGCTGTCACATATCTGAAACAGAAATGAGACTCGGTCAATCCATTTTCCCTTCCTCCCCAGCAAACGCAGGCACAGTGCTTTGTGCTCCATCTGCCTCCAGCAGCTCTGGGCTCCTCCTCTCCTGGCTCATCAACACCTGTGAGCGGCAAGCTTCCTGCTGCCTACAGCTTCAGACTGTAATTCAGTCTGAATTCAGGGCTTGTAATTCAGTCCCATTAAAAGACAACATCATTTCAACAGGCAAACCATTATACAGAAATATTTAAAATGTAGGAATTTTTTTTTTATATATAGAGGAGGAGGCCAAAATTCACTAAAGTTTGCATATAATGAAAGTAGTTCAACAAGTGAAGCATAACAATGCAATATTAAGTCTAATATTGGTGACATTTCACAGATCTTGTTAGAAATTAGGGAGCAGGCTTTATTTGAACTTTGTTGCCCTTATATTAGATTTCTTTTTTAGAATTAATTTATTTTCTTGTAGTTCTCATTATGTTTTTATTGCATTCATGGAATAGTGGAGCATTTCTCTAACTAATTTAACACCTGTAAATTCCCATGGCTGCTAATGAAAGACTGTGTAGACTACCAGACAAATTTCTAATTCATATTTCAAAGGCTGTGAGTTCAAATCCTATTAAGGTTGTATTTATTAATGTTTCTATTAACTCTTTTCCATCTCTGAAGTTATAGATTGAATTAATGCTTTCAGCTTTTCTAAAGAAAGAAAACACATCTGCTCCAAAATGTCACACAAAGAGGGGACAAGGAATGAGAAGGAAACAAACTTTGTAAAAGGAGAGTTCAGGTGAAATGTTTCGCTTTTCAAGGGGTAACGCCATCCTTGCAATTAAAGACCAAAACCAATGAACTACACAACTGAAATCCTTCAAGTAGAAATAAATTCTGGTGTATATGAACCAGTGAAAATCCATATTTTTTTTCCATATAGTGTAACTGCATTGACTGAAGCTTTGGCTTCTATTCCATTCTAACATACTTTTCTTTACAATATTTATCATTTAACCTCTTACTGCCTCAGTTTATTCATCTGTAAAATGGATGCAACATTTATTTACCTCTTAGTTTGATAATCCTTAATCCTTTGCACATCTGTACTTATTTCCATTAGAATTTTAAGGCTAATGAATTAAATGCAACTCCGATGGGTTTTTGTCAGATTTAATTCTTTAGTTATGAGATTCTTAATGGAACAGCTATAGATGTTCATAAGATTAATTATAGTTAAAAAACAAGCACTTAGAAAACTATTTAGCAATATCAAAAAGAATGCATCTCTGGAAATAACCCTACCCAATAAGACCAAGAGCCAAGCAACCTCTAATATTGCCCTTGACTGACATAACTTTAAATGGAGCAGCATTCTGGAACAATGCTTTAATTTATGCTGATACAGTATGTACATCTGCTATCAGAAATAATTATGCAAAAGGTTTGAGGATTATTTTTTTATATATTGTTTTGCATATTAGATAACATCTGAGAAGCTGTATTTTGTGCAGCCATTAAAGAAAATAATTTGAGTGGTGTGCAAATGCACAATACTTGATTAACAAGCAGGACACTAGATTCCTTTCTCAATTCTTGAATGGTAATTACTTTTTTCAAAAACACATAATTTTCTCAGTGTAACATCATGCTTTCTACCTGTATTTGCAATTTAAAAGTGTTCACTGTAGTCTTACATTGACCTCCAAGTCATGAGGCTAAAAAAGTGGTTTGTTATCTTCATTCATTTCTTTAGTTTATTTTCCTTCTCAATCACTTCTTAATGAGGTTATAGCATATATTTCCAATTAATGCACAACAACATTATTTTGAAATATAAAAGAATCCATTTGGACCCACAGATCTATACCTATAATCTACCTGGGTTCAAAAATCCCACCAAAAAAATCCACAAACAACACTTGGAGGAATTTTTGAGCCAATATGAATCATCAATTTAATCTGAGAAAAAGTGAACACGTAAGTATCAGAAACACCTTTATTTATCTGGTAATTTAAAATGCAGCTTCTCCTCTCATTTGGCTTTCTCCTTAAATCTGTGCAAAACTGCTTAGACACATTAGGCTCTGGTTCAGAGACAAGAATACCTATTCTCCCACATATACTACGATAGCATGAGTCACCAAAAATCCCAAGGCGTAGGGTCTCTGGTGAAAAGGCGTGTGAGCAGTGCACCATAACTGACAGTACGCATACGTCCCCATCCACAGGAGCCACTGTACAAGGTCAGAAACTTTCTGACTAGCTTCTTGCATTAATTTGAACCCTGCTTTACACTGTGCCTCACGTTTGGGCCACATTTATACCCTTAGCCCAATGACAGCTGCAAACTGTAGTTTCCCTGCCAGAATTTGCTTTCAAAAAGACTGACTGACAAGTTCCTCTTTGTTCATTTTCTGGGGAAAAAAATGAGATATATATATATCTGAGGGTCACGCTCTTGGTATTTTCAGAGCTCTAAAAACTCTAGAGACATAAAGGAGACAGAGCTGACTTCTTGCCGTTGATCACAAACTCCATCGCAAGGAGAAAGAAGATTGAGGCCTTGATGTAGACTGTCAGGATTTATACCGAGGGGGGCTGTCTTCAAAAGAAGGCTGTGGATAAATAAAAAGCCAGATACCAGGCTCTTCAGACAGAGTGTTAGAATCAAGGTGCACGGGCTGAGGAGCCCCATCAATAGTATTTCTGCAACAACAACCTGCCAAGAAAACTAGGGAGGCTCTGAAAAATGAGCGAATGGGGAATGGGAGAAAGAGTTTGTTTATCCATATGGTAACAACATTCACATGTCTCCTAGTAGCACGCAAGATGTAGTAATGTACTTGAGAGGAAATCATTTTAAAATATATCGTCTCCAAATTCTTATGATTCATACTAGCTTATAAAATCCTTAGGGCCAAATACCGCAGTCCCTCCTCAGCCCTCATTCAAGGAAAATCTGCTCAAAATCAATAGGAGTTTGCTTATATAAGGAAAAAGTGAAAACTAAGGATAAAACAGGGCTATGATTCACGGTATGCATGAAAATTATTTCAGTTGTTCACACATGCAGGCTATACATCTTAATAAAAAGATGCTGTCCAGCTGATGACCCAGTTTCCAAAATCCATACGCATTTATTAATGGCACTGAACACAAACTTCCAAACACATGCCAAAGCAAAGCGTATCACCTGGCTGAGAGTTTACACAGCAACACATCTGAATGTCCTGGTCCGTTCTGGAAAGCACGAAGAAACCATGAGCCCCCTAACATCGCATGAGCTTTCTTGTTCCCACAATTATGTACAAGTATTTTGAGAAAAGAGTGTATGTGATTAGGATCGGAAACATTCTAATTTTCTTATGGTGCCTCTGCATAAAAATAAGTCCTATCCATTTTTTTATTTTACCTTCTAATAAAGACAATCTGGGGTTTATTTTGGAAGATTTGAGTGCTTCGGTATAATTCATCTCTCATAAAAAACATTACCATGACAAATATTTAGCTATTATGCAGGTCATGTTTAATTCATTTTACTAAGTAAGAATGTTATTAGTACAGATGCTTATGAAAATAAGTAGGATTGTTTTATTATTTGTAAATAATTTGTAGTGAAATTTTCCAAACAAACATGAAAAGAACAAAGACATTTCACAAAATATGTAAATCAAACAACAAATTCTTATTCATACTCTTTTCTTATTTTTTTCTTTTTAGAAAACGGGAGACAGAAAACTCTGCTCAGCATCAAAGACACTGATACAGCTTTTAGGGTTTCCTGCATTTAATCATCTTTGTGGAGAAGAGCGAACCAGTGGTCCCTTGGATTTCAGCCAGTTCTACAACCCTCTTCTCATTAAATTTTTCACTTCCTTAATTCATCTTCATTTATTCTTCTCACTGTCACCAGGTTCTTGTTTCAGACTACAAAATGCAGGTAATATAATACAATAAACCAAAAAAGTAGTAGTATGTGTACTACTGCTTTTCCTCTTCAGTTATTCCCTTTTATTTTGTATTCCTTCTCTACTCCACCCCTTCATCATCATTTTCTGCTCACACACACCATTGCAAACCCCTCCCCGCCCAACCACTTTCATACTTTTAATTCCCTTATGCTCTCAGTTTCTCCTACCAGCAGGTCTTTTTTCCAAACTGTTTCATGATACGTAAGGCTCTCCTTCCCCCTCTTCTCTACCATTTTGTCTCTTTTCCACTTTTTGTTCCTAGTAGTCTTTCCGTCTCCATTAGTCACTCGCATTCAACATGGCACATTTAGGAATTTACCTTTTTTTCCCTCCTTATCTTTCTTTCACAATACCTACTCTCTCTGCTGCACCCTGATCCCTCCCCTGCTGCAAAATTTCCCCGTGAAGTGAATTTTTCGCACCCTCTCTCTTCAAGATGCTTTCTGAAGAGAAAGCAAGATTTCTCATCAGCTTCTTTACTGACACATTAGTGCATCTCTCCCTCTTACTATGCAATAGAACAGCCTGTGTGTGCATACTGGGGTGTGTATTCTAGCAGATTGCAAGGATGGTGAGTGTTAAAACGCATGTATGTGTGTGTATGTGCATGCTGGTATGTGTGGGTGTGCATATAGGTGCCAATTGCCAGCTACGCTCCTAGACTCTATGAATGACTACAACATGCACCAGAACTTTATCGTTATTAAATACTACTTCCAAATCATACTGTAAAAATATTTTGCCTCAAGCAAATTAAAGCAGATACAGAAGCTTACTATGAAATAGGAAATGTCTCCATGTGATATTTTTTAATCTGTTAGAGAGCCTGAACACAAACTAGAACAGGAGGACAGTACAAGTGACAGGATGATTACGTTTTTAAATGTAAAAAAAATTTTCAAAACTGCTGAGTCTCATAATATGACATTCAAAGGAAGAAGGGAGCCTGTGACTGGACTGCCGAGGTTAGAGAAGTAGCTGCCTGTTGACACGGTGCAGCTCTGAGCACAGGGGACAGGAATCCACGGGAATGATGCAGACTCTGGGTAAGAACAGAGGAGAGAGGAACAAAAATATTCAAGCTGAGGCAAGGACACGCACACAAATATCGAAATCTTCTCCTGAATCTGAGTCATTCTCTAAACTGAGGAGCCCCCACGGGTCTGATAATGGCACGTGTTCTCTTTAGATGAACAAGACGTATTTTAAATATTTAACTCTTCCCTGGAACCAGAAACTGAGATATCATCATTCACATACAGCTTAATCTGACAGTTCTTAATGTACATCCACGAAAGCAAGTTTGTTCCATGAAGTAAACTGCAACGAGACAGGAATCTCTCATGCCATTTTCTAGATTCATGAAGTTCATATTCATAGATATTTCAAACAACAATCAAGCAAGATCATTTTTACAAATGAAATGAAAATTCCTGATATACCTGCTTTGCAGAAGGCTATTTTTCACGTACTTTCTTTGCAGTGAAGCACTATGACTAAGGAGACTATGCCTGCTGCTAACCTCTTACCTCCAAATTTTGCTGTTGCCTCTTTATCCTTCTTTTACACCTGCTGTTTTTCAGTACAGACTGAAAACTCAGAGGTCATGCTAATCTTCCTCTATCAAGCCAACTGTGTTTCATCTGAGTTACTAATAGGAGAGGGACTTGAGTGCTACTGCACCTCTTAAAGTACCTGAATGGTTCTCTGCATGTGTAAGAGGTTGCATTTCCCATTCCGGAAAAAGCAAGAGGGTACAGAACATTTCTTTTTTCAAACGTAATATAAGGTAGTCTACTACATCACGTATTAGCCCAGTAATATGTTGTTAACCGCTAGCCATGACTGGTACTGAATTGTCATCCTTTTGCTTGGCAAAGCGAATCACCTCCCCATGTATTTTGATTCAAAAAAAAGTAAAACATTCACCTGTCAAGCACTCTGAGATTTAGAGGCCAAAGGTCTATATTAGGCAAATGAATTAAGAGAGCAAGAAGAATGTTTTACAGTTAAGACACACTCAAGCAAACTGCTTATAATCTGCACCCAAAATTCAAGAAAAGTCATTTAATCTCTCATGTGCCTCATTTAGAAACACTTTCCCCTCTTTTCTGTCTGCCTGCCTCCCCTCTTTTGTAGAATGAAAAGAAGCAAAGGCACTCACTGCTGACACTCTTCAAGAAGGGTGTGATAATCAAAATTAAATATAAACACAGGATGTTGGCAGAATAATACCAGAGATGGGAAAAAATTCACAAATCAGCTCACTTTCACCTACTCATCAATTCTACAAACTGGAACTTCATGCTAGGCTTTATACATTGAAATACCAGGTCTTTGTTTCAAAAAGAAAAAATATGTACATATAAAGGTGAATGCAAACCTCTCTTTCACAAGATCTATATATATAATAGTGTTAATGTTTGGTGGCACTTTTTGTCATTACTGCAGCTATGTGCTCACTGCATTCAATTTAGTCTTCTGTCGTTCTACTTCAGTTTCACAGACATATAATTGTTATTACATTTTCATCAATACCTAATTTACTTTGAAAATATAACAGTCTCTGCCCACCTCTAGATAGGAAATTATTTTTGTTTCTTATCCACCGTTGCTGCAATAATGAAATATCTCC
Organism: Chionis minor; assembly: GCA_013398295.1. Classification (NCBI taxonomy): domain Eukaryota; kingdom Metazoa; phylum Chordata; class Aves; order Charadriiformes; family Chionidae; genus Chionis; species Chionis minor. The sequence goes on from VZSF01002834.1 coordinate 738,154, forward strand.
AGAATTATTGTCAGATGTGTTTCTTTTTTGAAATTACATCATTACACAGTGCCCCGTGACAACCAGATATGAAGAAATAACTTTTCAGAAGTCACATTTTTCAATCAACACGAGTTTACAATTTTAATAGTGCCATCAGTCAGATGGACGTAGAAGTGATTGTGTATTTCATAAGGTTCCAGAACTACTGTCAGCCAGGAGTTATGTGTCACATCCATACAGGAAAAATACTGGAAATACAAATTATCCTTCTGTCTTCTGTAATGTATTTATACAATGACTCTATTGAGCAGCGTATAATGAAGAGACTTCTGACTAACAGAACACTAGCATGCTCAGTACGTGGAAAATCAGGTAGAAAAGTTTACTTTTGTCATTTTCAGCAGTAAAAAGACACCTAACTTTTCACCTGCCAGTTTTGCCAATTTCGTCAGAGCCGAACAGCAGTTGAGGCCATTCAGCTGTGCTTCCTTGTTTCTTCAAGGCATCAGCAACATGATTCAAGCAGATACAGAGGATGGACATGGTGCAATGAGCGCACACAGCAGGAACTGGAATCACTTGGTAATATCACTGCCATGGCCACTAGAAGTTATGGTGGCTCAAGGCCAGCTAGCTGGTACATGTAAAAGATGGAAACATCATATCCACTAAATACATCCAACTTAATGTCTTTATCTGCTATGTGCATTTTGTAAGTTACTGCTACCAAGAGATGAGTGGTTATGAACACTCTACGGCATGCAAGACTTAATATAAATGGTGATTAATGACTAGCTCAAGGTTAGAGTTGTTATTATTTGGATGGAGGTCTTGGACCTTTCCAGAAGCTTCTCTTGTATACTCTGTGCCTTCGAAAGGGATTGCTAGCCTACACACTGTAAACAGTAGGTAAAAATTGTCAAGTTTTCTGGAGACAGCAATCCAAACCCTGCATTACATGATCAAATTTCTAAATCATTCCTACCTGTCCAGTACTTTGATCATACTGCATTCCTCTATGACTGGTCTCTAGGACAACCAGTGTCTCTCTCCTTTGCACGCATTACTTATTTAGACTACGCAGAACAAATTGACAGGACTATATACTGTGACATACAATCATTTCAAAATGTGCATTAAAGAAAAGTTTCCGGAAACTATGAATGGAACAACAGAAGTACAGAAGAGCTTTGCCTATAAAATGCTACAGGCAGTGAAGATCCCTTATAACTTCTGTGTTTGGCTCATCAGAGGTGTGACAGGTGAATGCTGAATATTCCTTTATTTCATACTTAGAAAGTACTGGAAAAAAATTATTTTCCCTTGAAATCCAAGATTGGATTGCCTGCAGAAAAAAACGGAGTGTGTTTAATGCAGTTCTTTGCAGTCGCGTGCAGAAAACTAAATGTTGACTTTTTTTTTCCTAATGGAAGCAAAGGAAGTTTTTTCCTTCATCTTGTGCTTATCTAACTTATTGCCATTAACCTTGTAGATAATATGTCTTCCATCTTCTTCTCTAATGATACAAATGAAATAAATTCTTCCCACTTCAGCAGTGCTTTGAAACTCTCTCTTCTGATGTGTCATCAAAGCAGTCCTGAACAGGCTTTAAAATGAGAGGGTTAAATGAACTGCAATTCTGCAGCACTTCTTTCTCCCACCTGTTGAATCCCATGACCTAGAAGTGAAAAAGCCACCGGCATCCCTACCTGTCAGCTCAAACTGCTCCACATGATTACTGCAGCTGTATTCAGGATGCAACAGTAAGACACAGAATGACAGAAAACAATACTGAGACAATAGTAATACTAAGTGAAACTCAAAAAAGAGAAAGATATAATTGGGGGGAAAAACTAACTGCTACCTGGAAAGCCAGAACTACCTCCCTCAATACACTCCACTGTAACTAAAACACAACCGTTATGGTCCTGACATGGTAGCATTTCATTTTATTAAAATATCACTGTTCTTCAACTAAGCCAGAAGGACCCCGGATCTATAATTTTTCTTCCACTCAAAAGCATACTGCTGCTTTGGAAAACATCCCGATCTCCAAGGAAGATTATGAGAAATCCCAATCCATTAATACTCTTCCTTAGGAGTTAATTTCATCTTTACGTAAGTCTATAAAAGGGTTCTCACATGGAGGTCAATAGAGTTGAACTAAAGCTGTGCAAAATGTTCAAAGAGCCACATGAAACTATATAAAACTCACCAGGTCTAAGGTGTGCACTAATAATTTGAACCAGCAGGGCTTTGCTCTAAATTTTATTGAGCCAGAGTACCTTTCATTAAAATCAGAAATGTAATTTTGAGCACTATCTGGGATTGTACACATTTCTGGAGGCTAATTATTTCACTTTTTTTCCCCTCCCCTCTCCCCCTTCCAGGTTGAATGCTGTGGCTGTTGCACAAAGCCACCGGTATAAGTTTCATGGTTAGACTTCTGGAAGCCTAATTGGCTCAGTGTGACCAGCATGACGCCGGCTGCAGCTAAGCAGAGAGCCTCTCTGTAGCTGACTTACATAATTCCTATTTCCAAAAAAGTAAAAATCCTAAAAGAAACTCATTTAAACACTACCACATTGTGTTCCCGCCTCCTGCTGCGGCTGACCCAAAGAGAAGAGCCGCCCACGGCCGCTCACAGCGAACAGATCAGTCCTCGGACTCAGCGGCAGAGGTCTGCACTTCGGAGGGAGAGGTCTCCGGTTCACTCCCCCCGACAAAGCAATTATGTTGTGACAAACCTCTATTAGTTTCCACACAAAGTTTCACCACCTATTTGTGTAGCCAAGCAGAAGGAAGTGAATCACTGTTAACTCTTTACCTGGCTTTCCTTAAAACCTAGAATAGGAATTCAGATTAGAAACCTAAAGTATTTCTTAGACTGTGCTGTCATCCTTTCCCACTATCTCATTCACGTTTCAAGCCTACAACAGATCCAATGGCGGAGAGCTGAGAAACGCTTGTTTCCAGCAACTCTTTTGTTAATGACTACCTAAAAATGCTTCAGTATAACATATGCACTCCACTCTCGTGATTACACGTGCAGTAGGAGCAATTTGACAGCCAAAAACTGTTTACAAGCGTGCAAGTTCCAGATTCACACATCCTGATGAAAAAAATTTGGATACACCGTTTATTTGGGGGAACTGGAGCTTCCTCAATTTTCAACTTAAATGTCTGGTTTTCATAGCACTGGCATGAATAGAGTAGCAGAAGTAATTCCTTATATATAAAAAATAAAATAAAATGGAAAGAGCTCCTTGGGAAGGGAAGAACTTTCACGGAAACACTAACCAGACCAGATAAGGTGTGAAATCCAGGGGGTGAGCTTGGCATATCATTCTCATCGCTGTAGTTTTTATTTAAGTAGTTTTAACTCAAATTGCAACAGACTTGCTCTATTTAAATGTAAGTTGAACTAAGAATTTTTATAATAATTGAGACTTTTAGACGAAATAGGATCAAGGACCTGGAAATGCTAGTATTGATTTTAGGGATTACAAAATAAGATGTCATTGAATTTGATGAGGGCAATCAGAGCAAAATGATGCAAGACATGAAAGAAATAAGACAGATTAAAAATTACTAAGAACTGGATAACCTTAAGAACTCAAGTAGCAAGAGACATGAAATTGGATAATAAGATGTTATTAAGCTGCAAGCTTGAAAAATAATAATTAAAAATGACCATAACCAACAGATGACCTATGGTAAAGTTAAGCAAGCATGCTGTGCTGCAGAGCTGTGGTGTCATGTACTTTCAATATTTCTGTGTCAGTGTAAGGTTTGCTTTAATAAAAAATAAAATATAAATACGGAAATTTGTTGGCAAAATCCAATAATGATCTTTATTCACCATGGCCTAGTGGGATATATATAGCATTCTGTCTTGCCTCCTGAACATTTGGAAGTAGCTGACATCAGAATTTACTTTGCTTATTTTAAAGGTAGAACATTCAGCATCTGTTTAAAAGCACAAAGCTCTACTAGTAAACAGTTCATGATAAAAAAACCCACCCATACTGTACTGTGAAAATGACCCTGAGATCCACAAATGAGGAATAACATAATTATGGAGAGTAATTAAATTCCCACCTTTGGAAACTACTTTTTCCCCACAGATATCCAAAACACTGAACTACCTTAACTTTTGGTCACTGTAAGGGTCTTTTTTTTTTTTTTTAAATGAAGTCTCCCTTTAACCTGAGCAACTACTCACAGATGCCTTCTGAAACTGGGAATTTTGTTCCTTTGCATACCCTATACCATCCTGAAACATCATGAAAAGTAACGTGGAGAACTTGGCACAAGCAGCAAATGCACTAATCATCATGTTTTCCTTTCCCTTCCCCATTCCACAAGCAGATTTTCACTGTAAAACCACAGAAAACCAGACTCCACTATGTCTTCTTTCCTTTCACCCACATTTTTATTTCAAGCCTCAGCTCACAGGGGGGAAAAAAAAAAAAAAAAGAAAGAAAAATCAACTTTTCCCAGTGCTTTTTTTTTTCCAGTTGATTGCTACTCCTTGGCACCAATTATAAGTAACTGCTTCACAGCTGAACCAAAGCAGCACAGTCAGCAAAATCACAGCCTCTCCATCCTCCAGCAATCAGAGAGACTCAATGCAAAGGAGCAAAGGTGAGACAGATACCAGCCTAATAGGCCAAGGAGGAATATGCCCGTAGTTCTCCCCAGTCCAGGCAGCCCGGTTGGTCAGAATGTAAATTTCTGGTAAACAATTTCACTGCCCGCCTGATAAAGAACTGCAAACTCAGTAGACAGTACAAAACCGCTGGGACAAGAGGGACTGCAGATCCTGCCACACTAAAGCCAGTGTCAAAAATAAAAGCATGTAATGAACTCGCTGCCCAGCTGGAGTGAGACTCCTCTGGTCGCTGGTCAATAGTGACAGAGGTAACAGAAAACAAAGACCATATTCAATGCATCTGCTTAATGACAGGAGATATCAAACAGCTGTCTGTACAGGCAACCTTCTGGGAATTTGCAGTCTGCCTCAATATCATTTTTCACACCTTGATTCCTGGCTGTGGTCCTTGATCCTGCTTCCTAGCTGCTCAGCCTTGATACCTGTTATATTTTCTTAATCTTGTCCTCTGTCATCTCTGCCTTACAGCTTGTCCCTGGCTGGCCTGCTTGACTAGCTCCAGCACTGCCTGCTGGCTTCTGCCTCACTGCTTGGAGTCCTTGGCAGCCTCTCTCAGACCTAAACAATTACCTCAACTCTGAATTGATGTATTTTTTAATTACTGTGCTTCCTTAATTATGACCCCAGAGCTGATTTGCTACTCTGTCATCATCCTGGTCTACCTCAGAAGCACAATCATCCTATCCAGGTGATGCAGGATTCAGTTGTCCAGGTCAGATTTTCTTTGAACTCCACTAGAAGTCAAGCCCCACAGCATAGCAGGTCTCTTCACATCTCTACTGCTTACAAGCTTCAGCAGAGAAGACAGCTTTATTAGGCTTGACTCGGTCTCCTGTACGGTGCTCAGTCCTGCATGGTCAGGTTTAACTAATAAGTACCACAGAAGGTGAACAAAGAAACACGATAAAGATAGATATGCATAACACAGAAAGCAGCTCAGATCACTTTGATACCACGCCCTGCAAAATGTTGGCACGTGCTATGGCTTTAGCAGTAATTTTGGATACAGTTAGGTAATTTTTTGCATGGATCACTACAGAAGTGCCTGTCTTTACCATTAAGTAATCTCCCTGGCTGATCTAGCAATACTATTAGTGGATGCTGAAGTGGATTACATTAACCTATTTCTCTGTATTCATAATGAAGTGTTATTTTTCACTCTCTTTTAAGAGAGACTGTACAATAAGACAGTTATAGCACAAGCACAAAAGCTGCCTAGGGCAGCAGGCTGGTGCAGGCAGCAAAGTTATAACCTCAAGTGAGAAACCCTCTCCTGCTCCCACAGGAGCCCAGCTGTGCGAGCTGGCTCTGTGACAGCAGCAGGGCAGAGGCTTGTTGGAAATATGTTGCACCTCTCTGAGGAAGAGACAGTTACCAGCTACTGTCCCTCAGCCATCAGTCCTAATGCTGCTCCACAGAGAGCAGCTGCGCTAAAGGGGAGAAGGAACTGACAGAGCAGGATAAAAAGATCACGGCCAGATATGGGATGAATACCCACTACTAGGGAAGGATACAGTGTGCCATACAACACCAAGAAGCTTTGAAACAATTTTTTTTTTTTTGGGGGGGGGGGGATAGTCAAGGCGGAGAACTTATTTTCTGAACAAGAACGTGATCTGGAAAATCAATGCGCGATCAGCCAACTCAAACTGCAGGACCATCAGCTGGATGAGTTGCCTGTCCTTGAGTGACCAAGGATTGCAAGATCCTCTCTGGCATTAGGGCCAGACTACTCTGCAATCCTTCATCACTTAATTAATAATAACCATTACTTTGTTGGTGTATACACAGATCAGAAGTCCAATAGCTGGTGCAAGTCTTTGTCTCGTTCACTTTCTGCTTATAGCTCAACCTTGCTAACCTTCCCAGTTCACTTTGCTAAATACAGTACTAGCTGTAATCTGCTACAAACTGTAGAATTCTCCCCTCCCAAAAAAAAAGAACCGCCTTCCTCATTTCCCTGTTTTACACTACAGCAGACACAAAAATCACCTGCATTACTCCCCCAATTTGCATGTATGTAATTTTCTTAAAATCCTCCCCAAAAGTTAAGAGAGAAACTTACATAAAGCCTACCATAGACTTATATCCACTGACCAGCTCCATGAACAGCAGCAGTTCAGGGATGATGATCCAGAAAGCCTGCTTCAAAATCCGTTCACCTTGGAACAGCAGGGAAAAGTGGGGTTGAAGCATTTGTTCTATGTCACACAGGAAATCATGATAAAGACTGACAGTACTCTGGGAACCAACACTTCCTTGAGAGGGTGATCATTTGTAGAGGACACTCCTGCATCCTCTCTAAAGTAGCTGAATTAAATTATTGCCATGTTTTCTTTTTCCACAATTCATCTTAAGAATTGCATTTAGAATTATTTTTAAACATTCATAGCATTTGACAATGAAAATTCCCATTAATGCAGAAGTCATAAGCAGTACTTAAAAGTGATGCTCTCTTCCAGGGGTCCCTCATTTCTCACAAACATGCAAAACTACATAAATACCAAACTAACAAACAGTATTTCATCACTTTTCTTTCACTTTCAATAATTCATAGCCCTAATATTTACTCTATTACCTGTGCATCATAAATATTAATGGCATGCCACTACAAACTTTAGAGTTCTTTCTGACTAGATCAACAAGGAACTCTTGCCCTTGGCCTAAAGACAAAAGATTGTCACTGTGATTAACAACAGAAGTGACCAAATCTTGCAACTACAATCAAGAAACGTATTATTCTAGCGAAATATTTCACTAGTTTCTAAATGCATTTCACAAAGGCTTAAGATGTGTTTTAAAAAACATGTCAGAAAACCCACACAAATTACTGTCTTGCATGGAAGCATTTGCAGTCTTTTTACTGCACTGCAATGTTCTGGAAGATCTATGCCTCACAGTTAACAGGTTTTCCATTTCACATGTTTAACGTTACAGTGCATTAGTAAAAACAAAGGTTACTCCCCACTTTCCCTGACTGATTAATTTCACCTTAGTTTTAGAGGAAAGAAAATTTAGATCTTATTTAAGAGGGGAGAATGGAAGCCACTGTGCCGCCAAACTATCCACCTATACACAAAGAAATTAAACAGGGCTCTTTCCTTCAGTTTTCCCTGAAGTAAAAACAACACTCATCTATGATTTCATTGAGTTAATTACTCAAAACCTAGAAACTTCTGATGACACAAATCTGCTAACACTTTCAAAAGGTTCTGGCATTTCCCTAATGCTACTACTAATAATGCTTTGTCCTAACATTCTTTATTGCATAAAACTCTCCTCAGTGCAGTTCAGCCACTTGATGCGCCAAGGTTAGCATTTGCACAGTGCTAACACAAAACCGTTAATGAAAGTAGAAATCTGCAACTCTGTCATTCTTTAAAGAGCTGTAAGTACTTGCTGAGAGACTGTCACCTTAGACAGTCAAGGATAATCTAGACTTCCGGACTCTGAACTAACACTTACTCTATTTAATACAGCCATCTTCCACCACCACTCCCCCCGTTTTCTCAATTTACTACAGGAACAAAACAGGCGGTTATCTTTTTTTTTTTCTCCCTCCCTCCTGAAAGTCCCTTCTGGTTCAGGGAACCCATCTGTAGTTCTCCCTTGATATGGCCATCAGAGTGTGTACAGATTTGTCTTCAAGATCAGTGTTTGATAGCTTTTCTAATAATGTCAGTTCATCTCTGATCCTTTTTTCCACAAGGACTTCCTTTTTCGCTTTATGTAAACATTGCCTTTCTATTGCTAGAGTGACCACTTCTCCTCTCTTTAAAAATTATCATAGAATAGAATAGACTGGACTAGACTAGAATAGAATAGAATATTTCAGTTGGAAAGGACCTACAACGATCACCTAGTCCAACTGCATGCCCGATTCAGGGCTGACCAAAAGTTAAAGCATGTTATTAAGGGCGTTGTCCAAATGCTTCTTAATCACTGACAGCCTTGGGGCATCGCCCACCTCTCTCAGAAGCCTGTTCCAGTGTCTGACCACTTTCTTGGTAGAGAAATGCTTCCTAATGTCCAGCCTAAACCTCCACTGGTGCAGCTTTGAAACATTCCCACATGTCCTATCACTGGATAAGAGGAAGAAGAGATCAGCTACCAGGGGGAAGAGATGAGAAACCATGGAACAAATGAAGAAAAGCATTAGAAAGAACAAGACATACAGTAATCAACCATGGAGGAACTACAAGACGTTCAGGTGTTCGGGTCCCATTCCTACCCTCCCCACCCCTCAAATGAAACAGAGGGAATAGAGCAGAACGCTCCCCCCACCGTTCAACATTTTCACAGGTCCCGAGTCAGAGTCAATACTTTTAGAGAATGAGGTATGAAATAATTTCTATAAAAAAGCTGGAGACTCAGTGTTACCATAATCTTTTCATAAAGCAGCAAGGATTGTTCAATATCTCCTACAAAAGAACAAAAAAAAAAGAGGCCTTAACCTTGTGTACCATTCAGTGAATTCCTGAATGGGTAAATAAAAGGATCACATCATTAGGGGAGGAATGTGGACAGTTTCTATTGATCCTCCCAAGGCCATTTAATTATTTATAATTTCCTTGATTACATGTGAGAGGGGTCAAATCACTTTTGTAACACATAAGGTTTTTATGTCATTTTTCAGCTGGCAAGGTAAATGATTATGGCTTTTTCCCTCTAGCTCCAGATGGGCTATTGTTGTTAATGTCTGTTATGCTAATACAGTATGCAATATTAAGGAATATAAGATATTTATAACAAGTTATAACAGAGCTATGACCCAAACAAATCAGATATAAAATTTTAATGAATTGGTCCCTGAGTCTATTAATTTAGTTATAGGGTAGAAAACTAGCAAATATATTTTCTCTCTCTCAGGCACAACAGAAAAACATTAGCCAGGGTCAAACGTTGTTGTACACTACTAAAAGAAAAGAGTATGTTAGAAGATGACATAACGTTTAATTTTAGGAAGATTTCCTAGTAACATCACTAATTATAATCAAAAAGCTGAACTACTTTTTGCATAAAATGTTCCTCATATCACACAATGCTGAAAATACACATACATAGAAACCAAGACTGTAAAAACCTAGCAAAGCTCCCTCCTGGATCTACCATCATTTGTAGTGGAGTAATATTATATCCACGGTCACAATGTTTTCAGTTCCTTCTGGGAAACAAAGCCTTTTGCATAACTGCATACCTACGCGTATAAACACTTACTGGATTACTAATCCCAAGAAGTATTTCCTTGGGATATATTCTTCACAAATTCCTACGGGCTAGCTTTAAAAACTGTGCAGAAAGTATACCCTTTTTTTTTCCTAGAAAAATGCATTCAACTTCCATAGAACTCTTCTACAGCATTTTTGTAAAGGTCTTCTGTGAAAAGCGTAAGGAAATTAACAGTGATTAAAAAAATACATTCTACAGATCATACTGTAAACTCTGATCTATTTTCTGTAGCTTTATTAGACTACTGATAGCATTCAGTACCAAGCAATTTTTTTCCAATGAATCAATGAATCAATCAATGAAGGCATTTTGGGTTTTTTTTAAGAGTCCACTTGCTAAATTATAACCAGGAACATGTAATAGTTGCAAAGAAATTCATTTGCCTAATGAATATCAATCTAACTATATGACTTGCTGTCACACAAGTCTTTAATCCAGATGTTTCATTTTGCTCCTTTTTGTCCCTCTCCACTTTTATACTCAAATTTCTCATCTCATCTTTACGTGACTCAGTTACCCTTCGGGATAATCTGTCCATACTTTTCTGTATACCCACTTAATTAATAGCTCTGCCACTGCATTATGTCTGTCAGAAATGTTACATTGGAAAGTGCTGGAGATTATTTAATTACACTGTATTAACCGTTCATTCCCATCAAAGTTATATTCCTGTACCCTCCTATGCCTACAGAAATAAATATAGGAGATTTAATTCTCTTTTTTTCCCTGGGTCTTGACCACATACGTCAGTGCTGCATAAGTGCAATTATACCTCCTTGAACCAAACTGATCCTGATCTCTCCCAGAAATACTAGTTCAGCTACTGCAAGTGATGCCACCACCCTGCTACATGCAGGTCTGAGTGACTCATCCGCAATGAACTAGCGTCTCTGACATAACAACAACTTCAAGAATGGCTCTAGGTGGCTGCCAGAAGACAATGCGTCTGGCATCCACCACTAAGGTGTCCTGCAGGCTCTGCACCAGTAAAAAGCTTACACAGCTACAACTGTGACTCTGTCTGCCTCTGGGCTATTTCTCCCCAGAAACAATGGGCATCGCACAGGCAACACTGGCAGAGTGTCACATCCATACCAATATGGCTTTTGCCTGGTCTTCGGGATATTCTAGAAATACACAGCATTATACTTTATACCCTAACATGTTTTTTGTCCTTTGTGACTCTTGGCAGTCTCCAGGATGTTGGGTTTTTTATGTTTCAATTGCCATATAAACCATTAAAAGCTCCCATAAACACAAATATTAATGTACTAATAATGCATACTCCTCTACATTGCAGAATAACATACTTTTACTACAGTTCTGCTTGGTACAGAGTGAAATAAAAACAGCATCTTGGCATTTTGCATTCATATTCTCTCAATTACTTTAATACCATTAATTAAGTTTTAAGGTTGCAAGTTAAATGTTGTTTACTTTTCTGCCTGCCAACATGCAAATACAATATCAAATCTAAGAGTCACGCTGGGTCATCTTCTACTTCATGAACAACAGTCAGCAGAATTTGAATCTATCACTTAACTCTTTGCTTAGTGTTATCTGTGGAAATTCAGGGAACACTTCCCACTTGGGGGACACTATGCTAGAGATTTTCCTGTTTGGAGAAAACTAGAAAGACAGGGGAAATTTCCTAACAGCTGCTTTTTTAACTTGGTCAGAATGGTATTAAATACATACCATGCTTCACAAGATTCAACACTCAGAAGCCTTGACTTGTGACTGCTTTCTGGGAAATAATTGCTCAGTGATACCTTTGTGCCTGTTTCCCATTTCTCTTTCAGTACTTCCTCCACCCACTAAAAGACAAAAGATCAATCCCCAGTGGAATCAAGGCAGTTGAAATCTTCTCCTGAGAAGTGCTCAGAAACAATCTCACATAGTCAGACTACACAGAGAACCTTATTTATTTGGTGGGGAGAATCTATTCTCATTTGTACCATATAAGGACATTTATGACACTTTTTCCATCATAATATTTGGAAAAATATGAGAACAAGGTGGATTTCCAGAAGAACCATGAGTCAAGCTTGTTGTCTGTATTCACTGCCTCTAACCAGCGCATTGGTGAAAGTTTAATTCGGGACGCTAGGATCCAGCCAGCTATGCAGAGATGAAAAGGGAGCAACAGAAACTGAGCAATATGGAAGGGCTCTGGTTGATATTTTAACAACTGCTCCATGACAAATAAAAGCCCTTTGCAGAAGCTTACGTCAGCAGCAACAACATGGAAGCATAACAAGACCTAGTGAGAATATCACTTTAGCATGCTCCCTTTTCTTTTGTGGACAGGACTAGGATTAGCCCACCACACTTCCCACAGTTAGTTCCACACAAAGAGAGAGTGGGAAATCAAAAATCATTGTTAGAAGCCTCATGAGGAATGAGGAGAATATGTTCTACATGACAGAGCCAGAGCACTTTGGCTCGTATTAGGGCTAAATTGATAACATTCCACATCCTATGCTATGCAGATGGAATTTTAAAGCATCTTCTAAGTTAATGTCTCACTAACAAGTACCTTGGAATTCAAAACACTGCCTATATTTCACATACTCAAATATTTAATTGTTATCACATTACACAGATTACATTTTTCACCACTCTGAAGCAAAGACATGTAGCAAAGAAACAAAAAAAATTTTGTTTCTGTTGTTTCAACATTCACAACAACTAGTTGCATTAATTGTCTCATTAGAAGTTTTTATAGCATGATAAAGTAGCAGAAAGGGAACACATCTGGATGACAATTTAATTTATCAACTGCCTTCTACCCATTAATCTCAGGGCTTTTGAAATCTACTATAAAGTTCATCCCTGGACAGGAAGTATTATAACAGTCATTTCACCGAGAGGTATACTGGGATAGAGGGACCTTTTCCATGTCTCAAGTCTCCAAAAAAAAGAAAAAAAGAATCATGCCAAGAAAAAAAGGCAGAATTAAATCAGCAGTTTCTGTTCTCTTAGCAATCACATCACTCTTTCTCTCAGCTTTAGCTGAAATGATCCTCATCAATTTACCAGGGGGGAAAAAATAATAGAGAGAATAGAAAAAGTAAGAGAATAAGCAAAGGAGATTCTACCATCTCTGTAATGCTCTCTCCAAATGCAAGGGCGTCATAAAACCGTCATCTTTAGTCTTCCTCCACTGCCATCAGCTTATCATACGCGCACAGCTACTACTGCCACCCATCTATCTCTCTTCCCAGTCATATGAGTACTGGACCTGCAACCAATACATAAATAAAGGCTGTATGATGTGTGCTGTTTTCAATGACCAGAAACTCTTCCCACTGGGAAGATGCTTCCAAATTACAATAATCAAATGCAATGCTTTTTTTCACAAGCACTAACAAAGCAAGCTAGTATACCTCCAGATCTGCAATCATCTGTGCGTAACAGCACACACTAATGCTTCTGTTATGTAAAAGAAACTACCCACACACATAAAGCTAAGCAACAGCATAAGCTCCACATAAAGAAATAAATTTTCGTACTTTGTCATTATGTTAGTAAACCACTGAAGAAGTTTGGGACTGTTCCTAATGTCTGAAGATTTTGTTCTCAGGGAACACAAACAATGGGGAAGGAGTTCTGTTTATTTAAAATTATACATAGATGCACACAAAGATTTCCAACCTCTGCTGGATAAAATGCATCACAACTAATAATTAAAAGAAATAGATCTAACAAAATGTTTTCATATTAGGCATGAAAACTTAGAAAAGCACATATGTACCATTACAACCATTTAGTAGACCAAATACTACTCACTGCTTCAGCAAGTGGAAAGAAGAAAAAAAATATACGTGTACTAACCAGAAGCTGGCAGTCCTGGCAGCTGCCCAGGAGTGCCAAATGCTACAGCTGACGCTGCCTTTCCTCCATGATCCCTGCCTTGCTGGAGGACTAGTTCCTCCAGCTCAGGAGTGAGGAGAAGGCAAAAGAGGTCAACAGCGGCCACTGTGACACCAAATTGATTTCCAGTGTAAACTATTCAGTACTAAAGTACAGCTTTTCCCCACTTCCCTCCAGTGGAGCCCAGCTGCAGAAGTCAGGAATGCCATAGGGGTTTGAAGCCGTGCAGAAGTGCAGCACGTATTTTACGTTTTAGCCTTTAGAAACTAACTTCCCTTCTTGTTTTCAGGCCTCAGCCTGACAGGAGGATGAGGACAACTCTGCACACACGGCATTACAAATATCCCAACCCAGGGATAACCCTGAGCACTTGAGCTGCAAAAGTTCCCTCTCCATGACTGCTGCAGTACGGAATACAAAGATAAAAATAAAATACTCTCTTCCCTTTCCCTTCACTCAGCACTGCCATGCACATAATCACTACCCGCTACATTTAGATTTAATCCTAACTATGTGCAAACAAGGAGTCGTATGTCGTGGTTTGGGCCAGATTGGCCCAAGCAGGCGGAACAACAGATGTTCCCCCTCTCCTGCAGCAGGAGAAAGAGAAGAAGAGAGACTAGTTTAGAAGGATCTAAACTACTTTAATAAAATATAAATAATAAAATAATAATAAAAAAATGAAATATATACAAAACCATATGAAGTTCCCAGGATAACTATCATGGACGGGAACTGGATTCCAGATCTGGATTCAGGAACCCATGGATCAGGATCAAATGCAGAGGAACAGACCAAGTCCTCCTCAGACTCCGGCCTTTGAAGGAAAAGAGCTGACCCTTTGGTCCCTCAGCTTTTACACTGAGCATGAGGCAGGTGGGATGGAATACCCTGTTTGGTCAGTTTTGGGTCCCCTGTCCTGTCCTCTCCTTCCCACAGGTGGGACCCCTCTATGCTTTTCTGCTTCCGACCCTCCAACAGGGCAAATAACAAAGTTGTCTGGCCGTGGTTGTTCTAGCAATAAGTCTAAGCAAGAGCCTCTCTGCATCCCGTGCCTTGGCATCAGCTATAAACATGGGTCTTATCGCTCTGAGAAAGAGCAGTTTTTCTGCACAACATGCTGTTAATTTCAGCAGTTAGAAGAGGCCTAGTTAGAAACTAGAGTTACTGAACAAAATTGGTCCTGTTTTATCTCAAACCAGGACAAGTCATAATCTCCAAAAGCACCTTTAAAATATCAATGCCTACTAGCTTAACAAAGTCCATTCTCTTTCCTCCAAAAGAAAAAACAATTAGTAATAAACAAGCCCACAGACTATGAGCTTTATTAACAGCTATTTTTTCAGGCATTAACAGGACAATAGTATAATATCTTGGAATTTTTTCTGTAAGACTAAAAAGAGTTATTTTGTAGAAAAATGGTAAAGATATTCTATACTAAAGCAGCAGCGGAAAGGATTTGGTAGCTGTATGGCAGCCATTTCAAATAACTATCATTTGCAACTGTACTGCAGATTTTTGATAATACCTTGATAAAGTAACACAACTCTTTATGAACTGCATACTGTCGGATTTTGGATTAAAGCAAAGTTAGGGCTGTTTATTTCAGATGTACAGAAGACAGTAGAGCTCATTTTCAAATAAAATTATCCATGTATCAGAAAGCTATGTAGAGTTGAAATAGTACTGGGTAGAAATTCAAGCTAGAAGCAAGTGACAGAACCATTCCCTTGCTTGTGTACAGTCTAGTACAGTGCATGTATACAGTGTGGCTTTTTGTATTTAGAGATCATCGTTAAGTGTTTTATGAGCACCACAGCCCTGTTGAAAAGCAGATCTTTTTCTTGAAGAAAAGCAGGCACACATTTTCCTTCAGAGCCTGTTGCTTTGTTCATTTTTTAAACAGCCTTGCAGCCCATCACGAAGGTGCTGTATAACTAAATACAAAGCGATCATTCTCATTTCTCTTGTTTATAGTGATGATGCCACTTTTTTAAAAAGTTGACTTGCGTTTTACATCACTCTTTCATTAGCTCATCTTGCTCCTCAAGGTTATCCCAACCATTCATCAGCCCGAATTACACGCAAAAATCGGTCCAAAAGTCATCTGATTTGCTGTCTTCTCACAGTTGCAAAGCTTCTACCACAAAGTGTGGGAAGGCACTCTTTTAACCATTACGGAGGGAAAGGAGGGAAGACACAGGCTCAGTTCTGGTTCTATTCAAATCTTTCATTCTGCTTTAACCTGTAAGGGAAATATCAAATATTTTAAGGCATTTGATTGTTTGCGGGTGGCAAACAAGAAGGAGCTGATATAAAGCAATATATGTTGCCCTTCCACCTGAAACTTACTTCTGTGGCCTGGCTTATCCATGAAGAGTGTGAGCTACACATTTTGACCCTTACCAGTCATTGGAGCCCTCCAAGCCTCTTTCCAGGGCCGCTTCCAGCAGAGCCAGGCTGGCGAGCCCAGCCTCACCTCTCAGGCAGCCGCAGCCAAGCCATCATCTTCCCCTCAGAACTTCCCAAATCAAACAAGACAAACCCTTTTGAAGCCCCTATCCATTTTAATAAACATTACTGAACGAAAAGCTGCCTTGGAACATGCAGGGCTCAGCTCAAACCTTGGCTGATGTCAGCTCTCCAAAAGCAGGTCATAAAATAATCCGACTGCCCACGGACGCCTCACTCCTCCCTTGCAAATGCTAACCCGCGTGACTTCACATTTCTCCAAAGCTGGTTTTGGTTTTGAGATGCCCAGCCTTTTCCTCCTAAAGTCTATCTTTGCTACAGAAAATGGCTTTTTAATGTTCTTTGTGGCAGAGTTTATCTGTTATAAAGGTAAAATATTTCAGCTAGCACTGAGACTAACATTAAGAAAATACTGAAGATACCGCACGGCAGATTCCAGTCAGGCTAGCTTGCAAGAGACAGAAGTACATGTTTGCAAAAACAGCAATGTCTAACAAAAATAAAAATATCTTTTCCACCAGTGTTAACAAATGATGCCTATTTCTTTTGTCAGCAAGCTGTATTTTTTCCTTTTAAACTTTTATAGCATTCAAAAAGATATCTTAGAACATAACTCAAGCTAGAATAAATGATGGGCGAAGGAAAATAGTAGCAATAGGCAATATGGTGACTTGAAGCTCATCGCGGATGATGACTGCCTGAATGCAATATTTTAAAATTCAAGTGTTCTGTAATTGTTGCAGATTTTTCACACTTCCAACAGCATACATTTTTAATGCCTAGTTGAAAAATGTTTATAAGCACCAAAAGTGTTTAGTGGTTATGCAGGAATCAGAAAAATGTAATTGAAGGTTATGGGATAAATTAATTTGCATCAAAGTAACTAAAGATTTCCATAGAGTTTGCATTGTCGGGTTTTTTCTCTCCAACAAAGCTATTCCAAATCTGTGAATTCACTAAATTGTTTTCACCATTTAGTGAAAACAAAACCACACAAGTAGGAGGGAATAAAGGAAGGATCAGGGTATGCCTTGCTGAGTTTGGACAGCCTCTACAAATGCACTTACCAGTCATACAGTGTTCTCAATGGTGCCTACATTTGCTAAATGAATATTTCTCTTCCGAGGACATACACTTTGAAACAAAAATGGATTAAATGTGTTGCTTGAGTTTCCAGAGAGATATAACAGTTACATTAATAGTGACCATATTTAGGGAAAAACACCAAAAAAGTTATTTTTATTTGTTGCTCTTAAGGAAACTTGGAGTCAAGATCAAAGGGCACTTTGATTTGTTTGAAAGTTGTAAATGATCCATTTCCAGATTTTATAAAGTTAGTGTGCAATCTGTGAGTACTTGTGCCATAATCGAGAAGGAAGGTTCTTCAGCTTCACGTGTCAATGCTGTAAACATGTAAATCTGGAAAATATTTTCCAAGCAGGCAGCCATCTGTAAAATTTACAGAACCTGTCATGAAAGAACTGCAGCTGCAGAAGTGCAAACTTCTCGCTGCATCTTGAAGAATCCAGATGGGGGGATGTGAGAGATACTTTTTTTTCCATCATGGAGGGTTCCAGCTGGATTGAGTTGTTGGTGCCATTGACTTTTAAAACAACACTTCACCTAGTAATGAAACGCTGATTATCCAATCACAAACAACAGAACAGAGGAATCTCTTTAAAAATAAAATAGAAAAAAATCTTAAGTTAATTACATCAGTATGTGAAAGACTGTGGGCTAATTTATGACCGTTTTGCAACATGTCCAGATGTCACTGTGCTGAGACCACCAAAGTTATATTATGTGAAACAAAAAAAGGAAAAAAAAAGAAAAAATACCAATTCAGAATTAAACAGCAGTCCAGAGATGCTCTTGAAAAGCAAAGGTACAAAACCAAGATTTGAAATATATGTATTTATATTGTGTATATGTGCGTATATTCATACACACATACACACAAACCCACTTTAGTCTCAAAATCACCCCCACCTCACAGTCCCTCCGTGGAATCTTCGGTGGAATAAAGCTTTGACCACCTCTTCACCCAAGTCCTTTCATCACTGCAGACAAATGGGAGAGGAGAGTCATATTCCTGCCATAGTAAGCCCGTGGTCTCAGTTACTTGGCACTGGACCTCTATTCACCCTCAGCCACCCCCAGCCTGTTTGAAAGGACCGACGCAGGTCACTGTAAGCACACAGAAAGGAGAATAATTCTGGAAAGGCTGAAGAAGACTGATAAGCACACCTCACCCATTTTCCTGCATGCTACTTGGTCATCTCTTTTCCTCTAGCTCATCTTCTTTGAAGATGCCAGAAAATACAGAGTGTGATGTGCAACAAAAATCTTTGTCAATGCTTACAGTATCATTATACAATATTATCCACCAAAGCTTAGTGCCGTAGGAAGAGTTAAGCAGAGAACCCAGTGACCAGTTTTCAGAAAGAAAAGAAAAAAAAAAAAAAAANGCTATCACAGTTACACGGCTGTTTTGCATAAGTGAGAATGTAGTTGAAAAAAACACCAAGCAGTCTTAAATAAAAATCACTATTAAATCACTTACTCAAAAGATACAATTGTCAAATTTAAATCCATGACCTCCCTATAATGGTTCAGAACAGTCTAGTCTTTTGGTTTAAAGTTCATCCCTTGACACCGAAGCCAGTTCTGGGAGCTCCTCTGTGCCAACCATCTTAAAATCTTCACGGAACTATGCAGTATTTGCTTTCCATTTATAGTTATATTAAAAACCTCTTAGGATATATTTAAAAATAACATGTATAAACTACCAGATGGCACAGAAAACAACGACAATTTGATGAATATAGAAATCAGTGCAACTATTTCTAACACCACTAATATGTAATATTTGTGATGTGTAATATTCTGGTATAACATACACTATTTCAAAATGAAATCTGCACTTAAATGCCAATATTCTCTCCTTCTGGCTTCTCACTTTATGACACTAACATAGGATCTCATTCACCAAGCCAATTGAAATTTTAATAAAAGAAAGCTGGAGTTTCTAATAAACTCCCGCAGCGAGCGGATAATACTAAACATCTTTAGCAGCATGGTGTTTTTTATTATTATTTTAGCTGTATATTAATATGCTAGCATTTGTAAACTCTCTAGTGTCACCAGATTTATTTCAAAAGGCTTCTCTGCATTCTTCTTTTGTGAAAAGTGTTTGTGACAATGAAATAATAACTTCAGTGGGTCTTTACTATATAGATGTCTAAACCGAAAAAAGAAGATACATCTTACCTTAAAAAGGAAAGTTTGGATATTATTTATTTGCCATTTGGGAAGACAGCATATTGAATTTTCTTGTTGAGGGGGAAATTATAACAGCAAGACTAGCAGGATTCACCATGTGAAGATTTATTACAGATTTGGAGACAGATAAACACACGTGCTTTTCCCTGCCTCAGTTCTGCACCCACGGCCAGGTGAGGTGCGCACAGAACACACTGCTCAAACACCGGCCAGAACCTTCAACTGCTCACAGCCAACAGCGTGCCATGTAGTTAGAGAAAGATTGCTTTAAATATTTTTCAGACCTCATCAGCATCTCTCGCCGCCCTGCAAAGCGCCGTCCACCCGCAGAGAGCCCTGGAAGGCATCAGAGCCCAGACCCAAGCGTTCACCTTCCACCCTGGCAACAAAGAGCTTTTCCCCAGGGGACCCAGGCTACCGGTCTGCTTCATCTCCTCTCCTGTCCCCTAGGCTTCTAGGATTTTAACACTGCTGGCATTAGCGGTTGCAAGAGACGCAATAAAGCCTTTGAAATCAATCCCAAAACGGCCCTTTGTCTGCAGCGGACACAGGGTAAGACATCTAGGAATCAAGCCTTCCTCTTTTGAGCGCAAGAATCTCTCTACACCATTTAATTCAAGCAGGTTGCCTCCAGTATTTGTGTGGCAAATCAATTAGCAGCATGTTTAACAACATATACATAAAACCTTGTACTAATTTTCACAGATATTAAATTTAGCTTTCAATTGCTGAAAACACACATACGCAACTTTCTTACCTCGTTTCATGATAATAGCTGTGATTGTCAATGACAAAAAAAATTACTTATTTGATTCCTAAGCTACCTGTACTCTACCATTAATTCATTATCTCTTTCATCTTATTAGTTATGTTATTCAACTGTACAGTGAGCAAACATTAATTTGAACAGTCATCTGCCCTTAAAATGCCAAAGTTTGTATTAGGTTTTGGCAACTTTTAAAAAAACTGCATTCATTGGCTTGCAAATGAAATGTATTCACAGAAAAAAAATTCCTCCCATAAGCTGAAGCAGCTCATCATTAACATTCAAGGAATGTGAACACAGGCGTCATAGAAAACCATTAAAATATAAGGCAGCTTTCAGCCTATTTTAAGAATTTCAGAGAAATTTTGCATTCTTTCCCATGATGCCATGGTGATGTCAGGCTGCATTTCAAATAAAATGACAATGAAATCATTTCAATTCCATGCAATGTGCAAAAAAAAGTCAATTTTTCTCTTGGCAAACCGAAGTCTAAAGTAATTAAGCACTGCTGTGTGGGTGGCAGCTTCTTCCTCTGAAGTCAGCCTGAGATAATTACCATATTAAAGTGAAAACATCATGTGCTGCGCTGATAGATAGATGGATGGAGAGATTGGGCATCTATTAAATGATCCATTTTGTTATGCTCCCTGGGAAGTGTGCCATTGATGCCAATTAAAAATATATATTCCAAGTGACTATTTCTAAGTGACAAAACTTCTGTTCAGTAAATTGAATTTATTATTTACTGATCATGAAGTACTTTAAAACATAAAAAGTCTGGATAGGTAAGAACCTAGGAGGAGAATTATATACTTCACAAAGTTTACAAGACCCTCATTACCCAATTGCCATATTCACATAATGTGCTCTACAACACCATTTTTAGCTAAGATACGGAGCTATCTCCATTCTGTCATAAAATCCCTCAGCAAGGCGGAAGTATGATAGAGCAGATAAAACAAACATCACCTAAGACTTCAGAATTCACAAAGGCTCTATTGTAAAAAAAGGTCTTTTTCAACTTAGTAATAAAGTATCCCTCAGTATGTATTCATAATTAAATGTCTTCAAGTCTACATTTTTGATATCAGAAAAGTAAATGGAACAAAACTAAGCCATACCGGCAATGATTAATCAGTGCTATTTGTTGAGATGTATCACAGCGGGGCTTAGCATGATAAAAACGTCCCCAAAATTCCATACGTAACTCGCATTAACGTGCATTACCAACGCTGTCTTCAGTGCAGACTACTGTCACTCCAACAGTAAAATGTTTCCACGATTAGGATGCAAAGAAAATGCTTCCACTAAAATTTAAAGGGAGCACTTGCTTTTTATGCATCAGATTCAGATTTCATTTGCAGCGGTTTCAGAGCGCAGCCACTTGCATTAACACCAGTTTAGCCTGATATCGGAACACATTTATGTCGTGCTTTAACAACAAAGGGCTAAAGGCAAGAAGGCTCAGAAGCATTACAAAAAGAGCCGAATCTCCATTCTACCTACTCTCCAGGTTATGTTTGATCTCATTTAAATGCTTTGAATGAGATTTACTCTTCACTGTTGCTATGATAAAGGTCACAGAACTAAAACTATGTCTCTTTAAAATTAAGTATAGGAATTTCTGAGGCTCAGAAGAAAGGCTTTTTCATATTGACCAAACATAAATTAAAAGAATGACATATGAAAATACACATGCGCTGATATTAAAATGCTAATAAGTTTTCTCAGGAGGAAATCTAAACAATCAATATTTTATCTTTAATATTAGACTCAGATCTTGCTCTGAAGCACCTCGCTCAAGGTACTCAGCCTCTAGAGAGGCCAGCATTTGAGTAAGCGCCGTATTTATGTTACTGTCTACAGAAAACTCTGACAGACAATCTTAAGACCTTTCTGTTTAACAGATTTAAGCTAAAATCCTAGGCTGAGTGAAGCTTTAAAATGATCCTGAGGAAAGTTTAAGAACCTGTAAGGGCTCAGTCTCACAGTAACTGCAATCTAAATACATGACTTGTAACAGCAGAATTTATTCAGATTTTGTATTGTATTTTCAATAAACAATTTTCAATAACAGCATAATTCATTTTTTCATGTATGGTATAAAATATATAACTTTCAGTATATTAACATGCATATACCTTTGCTACCACTTATGAGGCATTTGGCTCAACGGCACAGAGGTGTGAGAATGAAAAAATCAACATGTTCAAAACAAAGGAACAAACGGTCCACTAAAAGGCTGTAAGTGGGGAACAGGCAGAGCGAACAGCCTGAGAGGGAGTCTCCTTGCCATCCCCTTATTCATGGTCAATGGATTTGTGGCAGGTAACTGATCATGAAGCAATCACTTTAGGCTAATGAAAACAAATTCTAACAAATTCTGACAACAAATTCAAATCCTTACAAAATTAGTATGTTAAATACTAGCACTAGTAAACGAAAGATTTATAAATAAATAAAAAAGGATGAAAAATTAACAATGAACTGACTTTAAAAATTTGTACTTAAAAATAACCTACATAAAGCTTGTTTTAAATATCTGCCCATTCTGAAGTTTTTTCAAGGTTCATTTTTCACTTTTGAGCATTTTTTTAAGCTTTCCCTTGTAACCTAGAAATTTTCCTTACAAATAATTAAATTTGAAATTCTCTAATACTAATATGAACTCAAGGTGTGACATTTTGAAAAACAAAATGATTGCACGAGGCAAGCAATCAGGCAACAGAAGTGCATTTTCTGTTGAAAAATCAGCCTTTAATTTAAAAGGTGATTATTGCCGATAGCTTCCCACACACACTTCCCCCCCCCACCCCAGTCACGTTTGACAGCCAATTTGCTTTTTGGTTCCCCAGTGCTGCTGCTCAGCTGCTGTAGAAAATGTACAATGTCTAAACCCTTTACAAGCTATATGTTTTCTTCTCATTTAAATTGGATTTTTCTGATGGTAGTTTGTGATACTTTCATTAGTTTGTAGATTTTGTTTCAGGAATATCCAAATTTGTATAATCTTTGTAATCCAATATAAATAATCTTTGGTAATTAAAATTTATAATTTGTACAAAAATACAAGTTCAATTAATCTCCATTCCTCTCATCTTCCTCTCAAATTTTATCCACAATCATAATGCTTCATTTTAAAAATAAAAAAATAAGTAAACAAACCAAGAAGCAGTTCTCAAATAATCTCCAAGAACATTCCTCCTCCCATCAAATGTAACAAACAAAAATGTAACTTGATTATAAATTTTAAGGACAAATCAACATAACATGACATCTTGGCATGCCTACTCTTCAATCCAGCATGAAGTCACCATCCACAGGAAGCAAAACCATTTATACACCTGTAGGTGTCCTTCCAATTCCTAATAAATCTTTCTTCAATTTTGCCATTGCACCTGCATTATTTATCAACCCCTCCTGTAGACAGGTTTTCCAATTTAACACAGACAGACAAGGAACTTGTCAAGGGCCAGTCCGCTGGCAGAATTTTTGGAAGGATTTTGAAAACTGAAGTTCACAGGTCTGACTTTCCCCTCACCAAAATTCGGCACAAGGAAAGCCATTTTTGACTTTTGCCATCATCAGGTACGCTGTTACTATTCTTTTTATAAGAGCATCACACCCAGCCTCAGGCTTATCAAAATTTCACTCTTAATTCTCTGTAGACACAATGGTCTTGACCTCAGAGTTCTGGGAAAAAAAATCCTGTAATGTACTATAAATGCAAGTTTGGACATTGCCCAGTTCTTTTCAGAATACTACCTCGTCTCTAAGAAAGCTTGAACCAGGATTTCACATCCCCTCTACCTGTCTCGCGGCCGATGGCGAAGCAGCTGAGGCTTCTGTGGTGACTGATGGTGGGAGACCTGCCTGTGAGCGCACAGCCCACTCCGCAGCTCAGTGCACAGAAGGGACCAGAAGAAAGCCAGGTTTGCAAAGCCTTCCCCGTGCAGTCCATGGGCAAAGCCAGAGACCCGGGTAGTTCTAAACCAGAGAACTGCTTGCTCTCTTGAGCAGATTCCCTTTCTTTGTCTTTATTTCCTCAGTAAAGACAGCTATTCATCAATTACTTCATGTGCTACATTCCTATACAGTTTTATAACAGATGTAATATACATATTCACTATGTCATCATAGTACCTAATATGAGGAGCTTTACAGCGTCTGCAAGACTTTGTGTTCCTACAGCATTCTGCCAGTGAAATTTCTTTTTTAAAATGCAGAAACACTTTCAATATAGAGAGAAGGACACCAAGGCTCAAAGAAATAGGATCATTTGTCAACTGTTGCAAAAGTCAGTACATGAAGCAGACAAACAACAGAAGTGTCCTAAATGCCAACCTCCAAGACCTCTTTCAACTTTAGGTCATGGTTTCTTCCCTCTTTTATTGACCTGAAGCCCCTCAACAGTCACACCAGTGCCCCTCAACAGTCACACCAGTGAAGTGGACATCACAGCAGATCCAAGGATCTTGGGTTTTTTTCCAGCGTCTTGCAGAGCGTATCGATGTGTAACTTCCTCAGCTGCCAGTGGCGCAGTTCTATTTTATTCTGTCTTACGAAGCCCAACACCTTTCTGCAGAGGACAACTTCAAAGCAGAGCGTTCTCCAAAAAACCAGGGATTAATTTAAATCACGAGAGTGGAAATTCAGGACGAGTAACAGATTACCAGGTACTCACTTGCTTCTAGCACATCCTATTAACCATTTCACTGTTGAACAACTGATGAGAAAAGTGAGGCAAAAGATGTTGCCCATCTGGGCTGAAGACTGAAGGAATTCTCCTGCAAACCGAATCAGAGGACCAAGAGAATAACCTGCACTGCGAGAAAAATTCAGATGAACGTACTCGTACAACAATCAACGCTGTACGTTAGTCTTCCTATTTAGAATAGCAACACTACAGGTGCTCATCAGTGTTACTTTGTTATGTTACTTGCAATTATGTTTCTCTGTAACCCATAAATCTGTCAAAACGAAGAAAGCAATTAGGAATTTCCACATGAACAGGCAAGGTTTCTCCTTCCCACACAAATGGCACAAGTAAACACCTTAACCCATGTGCCTGGTGGGGATTAGGCACCGAAACCTCCTCCTGCCTAGAGCTGCCAAGTTTTGTGCTGCTCCATGTGTAACACTTTTATGCCAATTATTAAATGAACTGATTTGCAGTTACAAATAATTTGCATTTTAACTAGGAACTTTAGTTTAAAGACTAAGTAAAAAGAGATGTACAAAAAAAAAAAACCCAGAAGGAGGGAGCATATGCCTGTTGCAGAAAGTCTAAGGACAGGAGGTAGCGGGAAGGGAAATGTCTTGGGAGGAAGCCGAGGTACAGCTGAAGGTCTCTCGCCATCATTGTTCCTCCCTTGAAGGAAGTCCCTGTTTGTCCTTGGTGTCAGCAGCTGGTCCTTCCCCACTCGCAACTTTCAGGGGAGCAGCAAGAAGAAGAGCAGAGAGAAGAGGCCATATGGCTTCCAGCACATCAAGTATCAGTGAGCTCCCAATGGCAAGCTGCAGTGATGGCAAAATGGCCAGCTCATGGCTTCTCTGCCATGGAGACAAAATGGAATTTTCTGGCAGCTCATTTGAAGGGAAAAGAAAAGTGATTATCCTGCTATTGATTTAAAAAAAAAAAAAAAAAAAAACAAAAAAACCCCCCACCACATATGAAAATGTATGTGAATTCTTTAAACCTGGGAACCTGGAGGGGTGGAAGGCAAGGTGCTTCAAAGCAGTACAAAGGAATAAACAGCAAAATGTTGTGCTGCATCCATTTTCCAGATATTTTTGAAAATTGCAGTTATCAAATAGAAATACACAGCCAGGTAGAATGGATAGTTTCATCCAGCTTTAGAAAGCTCCAGATTACTTCAGACAGTCTAATTTTCCATTTAAAAGATTGTTTTTTATAGTTAACAAGATCTGGACTCCATACATTTATATTTATTACAATTTGCAGTGCTCAAAATTCTCAATTAATAAAGCATTTTACTTTGGTGACTAGAGTTTAGTTTGTCCCTTGTCATAAATAGGGTAAGTGCTGAGAAATGTTTAGAAGTACTGTATCTTTCATATAGCATAAGGCACAATGTTTGTATTCTTGAAGACAGAGTGACATCTAAAGGGATTTTGAAATACTCAAATCTCGCACATTGAATCCAAACTGACAAAGTCAAGGGCATGTCATATTTTTGAAAACTGATGAGTTTTCAGGTTTGCTGTGGTTGATTGTCCCAAGTAACCATGAAAAGAGGATCAAATTCCAATTTTAATGACATGCCTCAGGGTGCCCTGAGGACAACCGCCATTTTTATCTTAGATTCTGCAGGTCCTCAGCGAACAAAAGGGGGAAATCAGCTTTGAATGGATTCCTTGCACTGTTGTCAAAAGTAATCCAACTGCTCTAAATATCTATATCCTAAAATATTTTCTTACAGCAGTTTTTATCAACCTGAAGCATTAACAGAGCAGAATATTTAAATGGCATTTTTAGCTACCAATTCTCCAAGCAGATCTCACGTTCCCTAACTGATAGGTATAACGGGAGTCTTTCATAACTGGAATATCTTTCTCCAATACATGCACACACACAAAGAAAAATCAAAATACAGTATCTAATAGCTCAATTTGGGATCTAGGGTGGTATTTGCATGCATACAAATACTTCTACCATATGTTAGAAATATTCTTTAAATTATACCATTCCAGATATACTCCTGAATATAAAATCCAATTTAGGGTGGGAAAAAAAAATCAAAATCAAGTCTATAATATCAAAGACAACAATACAGCAGAAATGTACAGGATGCACGTGGTAATGATGAGTTAGGTACCTTTATAATGGACCTTTATTTCATTCTCCTGTTAAGTATCTTCCTGAACTCACTGACAGGGAAAAAAACTCCTACATTAAAAACATATTTTCCCCTCTTGGGTTGAAATCATAGTAAACTCCTGTGAATTTGTTTCTAGGAACCTGGAGGGGGGGAGGCCACTGTCTTTAACTGTCTATTCCTTAGAAGGAGAACATCTTCTGATGCAGTTTTATTTATTTATGAAAAAAATCATGAACAGTTGTCAGGATGCTATATCTCATTTACAGTCACAATGCCCCAATGAACTACTTAAATGTGGCTCAGCAGCAAAGCGCTGGCGAGCTGAGTTAACTCTTTCCAGCTAAAGCGACAACATATCTTAGCTCTGAAGACATGTATTTACTAGAGGAGAGAAAAACAGACATTTCATCAGCAAACTAATACTCGTAGCAAACCTGTGGTATGAAAAGAACATGGAAAAGGGCTCTGAAAAGCTGTTCAAGTGAATATTTACTGCATATAAGTTGTAGGAAAGTGGTATCTTCCGCCTTAAGATAATATCTACTCATGCAACTGATTTTGGCTTTGGTTTTTGTTGTGTTTTGGTTTGGTTTTTTAATAAAAGAGACTCCATCCTACTACACTTTACTAAAACTACAGTATTTCCTTTTCAAGTCAGAGGTAGTCGGCACAGCTAATATAAAACAAAAAGTGGGACCTGAGGCACTCAGACAATAAATAACGACAGACCCTTTCAGCAAGTCTTAATCAAGGAGATTAAAGCAACATGTAACTCTAGATGCATGTTAATAAAACAAGTGGTGAAAAATAATAAATGGAACATACAGAAAGATACCTATCTCTATGCTTCAATTAGTCTTTGTGAACACTGTCTTTTTTCTTCTTCCCCCAGCACTTTCAAACATATTGTAACTGTCTTAATTTTTTGATGATTTTCAAAATAAGAATTCACATAAAGAGGAACATTTGAGTTCTTATTTAAAATATTATTCTTTAATCCAGCACGTCTTTCTGGTAGGCTATTTGAAATTGCCTATGATTAGCACTGGTTTGGGGCCCCATTCAGATTCTTACCAACTTCCCAGGGCGATCCAGGTTCTCACCCCATTTGCTAGAATTCTGATGAGGATTCCCAGACAGACAGGGCTGTAAAGTCTTGAAGAAGGGACAGAATTAGAATGATCTTTATTAGACCACAGTTGAGCATCTATTGCTGCAAAGAAATTCATTTGCACTATATCTACAATGAAGTTTGAACTTTTCCTTTGTTTGGCAAAGCACATCAAGTCTGATTTAACAATTCTCTTTGTGGCTTTGCTTTCTCTCTCCAGCTTCATATATTTACAAAAGGATAGATGCATGAAGACTTCTGATAAAGTATCAAAAAAAAATATTAGCCATTACTATACATCCTTGTATACAATTGAGAACCACCACCTTACAAGAAAAAGAATATTAATAGAAAGTATGAGTTATAAAAATCTCTCTGCATATCAAAGTCATGACAATGTCTGCTGCTAGCATCTTATAAGTTACGGACATTTACTGCACTAAGGAAAAACACAAACCTAATTTTTCATTAAGAAAGCAAGCAGCTCTCAACTAATAATGTGAAAGTAAAAGCTGGTATTCACAAAGCTGAATGAATCTCTGGTGTGAACTGCTTACAAGTAGCACTTACTACACAATTCACATGCTGTCAATACTGACATCGTGTTTTATTACCAAAGCATTCCTCATTAATAATATTCACGAGCAACACAAAAAAGTTACAGTTTGTTCAGCAGCAGCAACATGGAGTTTTGATAGAGAGAACAGGACTGCACTGGGAGAGGCCCTCTCCAGAACAAGGGTAAGACATGGTCCCTGTTTTGAACTCCTTGAGCAAGGAATGGAAAGCAGAGCAACATGGATTTGCCCAGGCTCAGAAACATGGAAGAGGTTCCTGACTCCCCAGCAGGTCACACAGCATCTTCTTGAGTCCATACAAGGTAACACAGGGCTTATCCGATGGAGAAAAAGAAACGTAGCCCTGCAGGCAATGCAAAATACAAACCTTTACAGATTGAGAATATTTTTTCAAAACCAAAACATACATTTGGAGATTTATTTTATATCTATACTGGGTTTTTTTCTTTTCTTTCTGTTCTTTCTCTTTTGAAATTTAAAGGAATTAAGTTGCTATGGAGTAGATCAAGTTGGGTTCTGAATTTGATTTTCAGGAGGATGTATGCAGAAAAATATCCACCACTAATTCACTGAAATTACCAAATTTTGAAATATAAAAAATAAACCACAGGTTGGGGGGTTTTTTTCTTTAACCAGAGGCAGGTTTGTTCATTTAAGCGAATGTGTGTGTGTATATATATATCAATGCTTTTATAAAGGGTAAAGAGGCTAAGAAAATAATATATTCAGTTCACACTAGAATGAGTCACAGATGCAAAATCTCCAATATTCAGTTATCTTTGCTACAGCTTATGCACATATCAGTTTCAGCAGAAGAAAAAGAGCAAGCTCAAATAACAAGAAGATTGATCAGGCAACAAAGGAACACAGAAAATGAGACAATAGCAGAAATTAATTAAGTAAATATATCTGAGTACATCTCTTGTGTGCATGGAAGCAGAAACAGACAAACTTCATTAGTTCATGAATGTCCAGTTGTCTCCTCTCAGCAGTCATCTTGCTGCCACAATGCCCCCCTTCCCCACTTTTTCTATATAAATGTTCACATTATAAGTCACCTAGAGCCAGGAGAAGCTTTTCATTTTCTCTCAACTACACATCCCTGAGCCAGGATGTGCAGACATAGCTGGCAGCAAGGACTGGCATGCAAAACCACTGCACTTCAGAAATATTTGGAGAAATAGGACAGAAATAGACAGTCTTTGCTCAATTTACTTTCATTTTTGCTGGACCCCTGTTGTGTTCCTGGAGCATAAAGAGAGAAGAAACAGAGACAGAGGGTACTCACACATTCAATCCATGCTCCAAGTATCTGCCTGCATCAGTTCACTCAGCAGGCTCCTACCCCGTTCCTCATGAGGGGCACCCCTTCATTCAGAGCCAGGAGCAAGACACAGAGAAGGCCAATGCTTGGCTTCTGTCAGACCCACAGACCTTATTCCTGAATATCCAAACCTTTCTCCTTTCTCTTGTCTTGGTGCATAATCAAATAAAATAGATCTATCGGGAAGGACTGCGAGAAACCCTTAGCAGAACACCAATACCACAAATGATAAATGAAGGTCATCTTGGAAAGTCTCCAAATCAGAGACATCCCAGATAGACAAAGAAGAAAGTCTCTAACGCACATAAAAAAGGTGCCAAGTTTCCCCCAAATTCTGTATGGAGCTCAGTTAAGTATACACATTCCACATAGAACACAAACACCAATAAAAATAAAAATCAAGCTACGGCCCTCCAGTGACAGTCCAACAATTCATTTAAAATTAATAGGTTCAATGGATATTGTAGAAAAACCAAAATTTGCCAGTGCTCCCCTTCTTGGATTTATCTTAAATCTGAAGTACAAGACAGATGCTTCTAACTTCTCAATTAAAAAAAAGTAGTCAGTAAGACATGACCGGTAATTTACATAAGACATTTTTTCCAGTATTTCATGCTACTCTCTTTATAGGCGGCTCTGTAACTCTGGTGTTTACAGATCAAGAGAAAAGTTAACCAAAACAAGCTATTCAAAGATTCTTAATCCTGAAGCTTGTTTTAAGTTACATATGTATTTCAGTTCATACGCTCACTCTTTGAAAACTGAGATCTCAAAACATTATTCTGACATTTTATCCCAATCCAAGAAAATTATATGAACACAGCTATTTAGGAACACATCGGTATAGGAAACATACTGGAAAGGACCTCCTAGACTACTCAGTGATGGTTATACCACCATATGTTTTATACCGCCACATGGACATGTGCATATACCAGCGATGGTACTTGATGGAAAGAAACCTTTCATTTCCAATTTAATCACAGGCCATTCATATCTATTTGTTGGTATTTTAACACTGCCCTTCGGCTTCCATAACTCTTTCCTTTGTGTTGTTTACCATAAAATAGGCTGTCCAATGCCCGAAGCACTCCAGAGGACTTCTCTCACCCATCCTATGCTAAATATATCATTCTTGAATAGGGGAGATCAACGGTTTCAACACTTACCTGTCCTTACTGGAAATACAACATCTGATGAATACTATGACCACATTTATTGTTTTCAACATTGGTATCCCACAGCAATTCCTGCAACCTATTCACGTATCTTTTTTTTTTTTTCCTTTTTCCCTTATCTCTTATTTTGAAGCCCTTGAATATTAAAGCAAAAAAACTGATTTCAACTGAAGAGCATTTTACATCAGAACACCGAACTATAGGCCAGGGCTCCCTTTAGTCCATTTAATGAAAGTCAGGAGTGGAGGGGGAAGGAGCGGAATCAATAACCAAATGATCAGTGGCTTTTAACTGAAAAAGAAAAAAAAGAAAAAAAAAAAAAGAACAACACTGTTTAAGAAACCTTGGTACTACCTTAAAGAGGTCAGTTATTCATTTTGAATATCAGAGGCTTTCCAATGCACAGGTTTCATTATATGCAGTACAGTGCCGGACTAGCTGGGTTGCTTTGTCAGTGCTTTGCTTTCAGAAGCCAACTCAGATCTTGAGAATCACAGTATCCTTTAGCCCAAATTCTACCTATTAACTACCTGGTAGTAAGTAGAACCTTTCTGTGTTAATAAAGGTTATTTCTATTCACTGCCCAAATCTAGTTGTGTGCATTATAGCACTTTTTTTTTTTTGTCCCTTCTGAAAAATATATCAATAGAAAAACTCCAAAGCTTCCCCCCCCGCTCCAGTCTCGTTCACAATACTAAGAATTGAGAAAATCGCTTTATTTAAAATGTCTGGAGTATTCAGTCTTGTAGCAAAAAGCAGAACACAGATAAAAGTTCATCTGACATAAAAAAGAAGGATGGTCAAGACAGAGTGTGCTTTGTGAACAGCAAGCCTCAGTGGCCTTCTGAATGGAGAATGGTCCTTCCCGAGGTTAGGAGGCATCTTTTTTCACTGTGGGTGATCCAGGATTAATCTCAAGCAAAGAAGTAATGATTACAAATTACAGACCAATTTCTATCTTGCCTGCTGTGACAAAGATTGCTGAAAAATTGGTTCACTCACCAATGATGAGCTCTCCAACATGGTACACACTAAAATTATACAGAACTGTCATCCGGATTTTTGGCCCCTGATAGAATTCAAATGGCACTGGAAACATGACCAGTAGTTTCGTCTGTAGTTGCTTTTCTGGGACTGTGGCTGTGAGTTTGCAAGCCTTGGGGAATTTTTTTGTTTGTTTGTTTGGTTTTACTTTCCTCTGAATTTATGCCAGTATACTGTAGCAATGAAAATGGCTAGTGAATATGCTCAAATTGCAGGGCTATTCCTCAATGGGTGCCTCCATTTGCTTTTTCACAATGTTCAGGTGGATCTGGGGGAAACAAAAGAAAGAATGTTTCATTTCATGTTTAAATTCCCTTCAGCATGTAACTCATAGCAATTAGGTCTACTGATAGAGCCCCAAAATGGAACCATATTTATTTCCGCAGGAAATTTCACTGCATCAGAAGAGATTAATAGTATTTCGATACCCAAAGAGAGGACAGGTACCGAATGGTGGTGGAGAGGATGCTTTTATGGGATATAGGGTGACTTTAACAACACAGAAAACAGACCTCCTGGGAAACAGGTCTTACTAGGCTGAAATAAGGTGGTGTCTCCTCCAATGCTCAGACCTCTATTCTAATTGGTTTCTGCATTTTTATCCTTGGATGCTCTAAATGTGTTTTACAAGCACAGAAAATGCAGAAGAGCAATATTCTTCCACAGTGGTGTTTCATTCAATACAGTACAGGAAACGGATGCTCTAGAATTGCTATTTTCCAGCTCAGGGTTTTTTTGAGTCACAGGAAAATAAGAGCAAAATTCTCCAACAGAAAAGAATGAGAAGGGCCTCCCAGGCTAGCTGGAGAGGAGGGAAGACAGATTGTACAAACCAGAGCATTGATTGTAACAAGACTGATAACCCTAGTACTGGTTGAATCTGGAAACCAGACAAACAATAAAAAGCAGATCATGACACAAATACTCAGGTAGGAGGTTATTGTGTACTGAAATGGTGAGCTAGGGTTGGGATGGGGGGAGAAAGCTGGGGGTTGGCACATCTTTGCCAAAAAGCATCTTCCAGTTGAGAATATTAAAGCGTATTAAGAAGGGCAGGATAAAGTGTTATTCTCTCCGGTTTACAGATAAGGAAACTGAAGAAGGGAAAGGCACATTACTCAATGTCACACAATAAGATGTAAAGAGGGCAGAAACAGACCCCAGGTCTCTTGATCTCAAAATCTCTCCATTTCATTTAATGAACTTGCCTCCCAGATGCAGAGAGATATTATAGTGCCTTAGGGCAAATCCAGATTTTCATAACTAAGCAGAATGTGAATCAAAATGGATAAGGAATTTCATCCTAAGTAAAACTCTTGCTTAAGATATAAAAATGCAAAGATGTGTTTTAAAATGTCAAACAGTTTGGAAAGAAAGCTTTATTCAACAAAGCAGAAGAGTTTCTGTTCCTGCCTCATCCTCTACAAACTCATAGAAAATACTTTCAAAATTTCCCCAGATGAACTACTAAGTTGGGTGATTGAAATTTTCTAAGTTTTACAATACGCAGGAAACTGGGAGCATGGGCAGGCGGAATAAACAAATGGGCACTTTGAACATTTCTGCAACTGGGAAGATCTTTAAGAATAGCACAATGTGCCAAGCGGCGTGGTCCACCCTGGGAACACGCTGGAGAAAGCTGGGAAAAAGTTGCGGGACAACAATTCCCAACCACGTTTCATGGGCAATCCAGTACTTGCAAGAGCCTTCAGTACTGTTAATAGTTATGAGATATTAAGGCATCAGCGAACACAAGAGAGAGCACAAGGCAAAGCATGATGCTGTCCACACTGCAGCACTTGTTCAGTACTGTCACCAGTGGACCTGCAAAGATTGGAAAAATGCTGTTCTAATTTCATTTAGCCCACTTAAAGACTTGAAGGAAACAGAAATACAGCTTTATTTAATGTTCTAAACCGCTTTTGGTGTATGAGGCGATTGGACAGCTATATCAGTTTGTGTTCAGTCTGCACGTTATGTTTATGTGAGTTTATATCTTTTTAATGCAGCACGGTTACACTTACGGCAGTTTGCAGCTTCCCCAGGAAACCATTGTAAATGGGACCTGTGCCCAATTGTTTTTATCCCAGTTAAGTAAATAAATGAAATATGCTAATTAGCACCCTATTAGCTCACAGCAGGGAGTAATCCAGGGCACTTTGATTGGAAATTATTCTGTCATCCAGGAAGCTGCTCTGTAACAGAATGTAAACTGGCCCAGTTTTCTCTTTTTACCAACTGTGGATGTCATCCAAATAACAGAGACGCCACTGAGCACAATCTATAGGACATGGTGATGTTGCAATGAAACCTCCTATCAGTCTCCCACGAGTCTGGCCTAGAGATATGCTGGCAAATCCCAGGACTAGAGACGCTGTCTGCATTTAAATTTGGGGGTCATTTTGTCAAAATCACTTTCAAGCACATAGTTTATTTTCCTTCCTACAACTGGCATTTCAACTATTGCTCCAGAATACTTTCTGAACTTATCACAAATCCGTATTAATGTTAACTCTTTTTTTTTAAAATGCCAGAAATATTGAGGCTGGGACGTATCAGAGGTACATCTGTATGGAAGAGATAAAATAGCCATAAATTGCCAACTTCAATATTTTCGAACTCTAAGCAAACTGTAAGCAAAAACAATCACATTTTTATATAATTTATATAAAATATAGAGTTTAAATACACATAATTATATACATTTTACCTCTTTGCTAACAAAGCAGAATTGCCAGCCTAGTTAGTGCATATCTGGACAGTCAGCCTGGCAACAAGATGATGCTGTAATAAATACAGGCACTGAGAGGAAAAGCTTAATAAAAAAGCAGTGTGTTTTCCAATACCGTCTTTCAGAAACACCCATTTTCAAAGAGCTTTGGGGGATTAGACGCTATGACACATCTGTCAGGTTGCCACTGAGCATGTCAAAATCTCCATCATGGTTTGAGTCATGCAATGAAGCTTAGTTATGTTATGGAGATACTGGTAGCACACTTTCTTTTGTTATCAAATTTATATGAAAAGTTACAGGGATTACCTGTGGATTTTCTGACTGCCGTTTAAACCAGAGAAGGACCTCAATTTTTAATCTGCTGAATAGAGAGGCAGTTTAGAGTGAGTTCTCTATAAAACCACTAGGTCTTCCTTCTGAAAAGTCACACATTGAAGCATTACTATACTGCACAGATTTAAGGCCCCCCCCAAAAAAATACAATTAATTTTTTCTATTAAAGATGTAGCTATTGATGACAAGCAATTTTGTTTTTATTTAAAGCAGTAGAATCTTTCAATTGACATAAGATCTAGTTTTTTATGAAATTATAGTCTTAATTCATTAATAAAATCGTGCTGCTTATGTTCACTAGTGTCACAGTTATTTAATCTTGATATCCATTTACACCATAATTGCAGTATTTACATACATGAGTCCTAGCTACTGCAACCAGTATTTTAAATTTCAAAGGTTCCATTTTAAAGTTAGGAAATTCAAATTAAGGAAACACAAGACCTTGAGTAGCACACCACAGTCCTCTAGTGTTTCAAATCTATGCTAATTACTCTTTCAAAAGGGAATTTTTTAAACACAAAGGAAGAGAAGATCATACTATCAAGTGGCTAAGGTAATATGGGTCTGCTGCCTCCAGCTTAGCAATGCCAGTTAGGTCAACCAAGGATCAGGTTTTGCTCGTGCTCTCAGGAAGGATCATTTTATTCTGTACGCTTACAATCCCTGACACAATGCAACTCTGATTCTCAAGGATCCTCTCCTTTAATAACTAAGAATATTGTGTGTTGTGTATCCAGGACTGTTCAGAAACATGCCCAATGGGTTTGTTCACAATGAGTTTAGTTTATTTTTATTTTTCCTTTATAACTGAGATGCTGGGGTCTTCACTGAAAACTAAATAGGAAACATCAGTGACTCACAACATGATGTGAACGGACTCAAAGGACTGTTTATAGACCTGTAGAGAATATATAACGAGTCTATCTCTCTATCTGCCTTTTAGGAATGACCCCTTTTATCATTAGAACATACGCTTTCCGTCATGCAGAATAGGACGTTGTTTTTTTCAACACAGAACAAAAACTCACAGCCCCTGCAATGTAACACTTAAGAAAGTGTTATTTAGACAACTGAAGCAGTTAAGAAAATTGCAGCCCTCTGAGCCAGCGCTGCTCCTGAACACAGCCACAGAAGTACACTCAGGGAGGCAGCCAGGACAGAGAACCTGCTGGTGGAAAACCCTCCTGTGGAGTATCCTGTAAACACCCTCACTCCACAGCTGATCTTGGAGCAGATCCGAGCCCATCTGTTCCTTCACAACTGTCAAATGTTGACTGAGGGGAGACTAAAAAGCTACATGTGTCTCACCAGTAGTTGGTATGATCAAGTCAGCTTCAGAGAACACCAGAACACCCCCAAAGACGCCAGGAGGACTGAAACGCAGCGCTGCTGGCAAGGAGACATCATGGTCAGCTTAGCATTTATCTGCTCCAGTAACTGTGGATCACATAGTTGAGTATCTGACTGCTACATATATTTATTTAACCTGTTGAAAGGTCATGTGGAGAGGAGAACGAGCTCTGAATGCTTTTACACATTTACAGTTGCTGGGAAAAACATTTCCTTGAAATCCACATGTTCAATATATCCATCTCACTTTGAGTCTGGCCTTCTGAAAGGAAAATTCACAGCCTGGCATCGGGAATGAAAAAACAGAGAGAAAAATCCCTGTTGACACATTAAATTAGACATGTTTGCAGGGCCGCCAGAGATAGCAATTACTCTGCTGCAGCTTCTGTGGATGCATTACAGCAGAAAACACTGACTGCTACCAGGTAATTCTACCTGCTAATTACTTGGGAAGAGTCAGGTACTAAACTGACCTAAATGTTTTCATGGGTCCTGGGACCCATTAAAGGAGAGAACTTTAAAAAGCCACACAGTGATGATGACAGGAACTCTGGAGCTGTTGAAAATCCATCAAAAATATTCTTGCAGTATAATTACTAGAGTTTCAGTCAGCCTCAATCTGTGCAGGCATCCACATTTACCAGCAGCTACAACAAAAAGAAGTGCTTTAATGGGGTGGTGATTTTTTTTTTTCACATATATACATTTTATTTTATTTTTCAAATGATGACTATAAAACGCACTCACAGAGCTGGTCCCGGTGTCTGCCAAGCGGTGAGGCACCACCAGTTTCAGCTGAGGGAAGGTTAGACCGTCTTGAAATGCCTGTATTTCGGAACACGGTGCTTGAATTCGCTCAGTGAAAATGATAATCAAACCGGGGGGGGGGGGAAGAACCAAACCGGGAGAAATAGGCGCAGTTTCCTGGCGCCACCTGTCGCCACCAGCGCGCCCCGGGCCGGCCGCCCTACCGCTCCTCCGCACCGCAGCGCCGGCGACTTCCAGGGGGAAACGTCCCACACTTGAATCTAAAATCGCTTCTTCTCAAGCTCAAGTCGCTATTTGGGGCTGGGGGCGCCGCAAGGTGCAGTGCTCTAGGGAGGAGCTGGTGGGTACGCGAAACCAGGGGGCCAGCAGGTCTGCCCTGCCTGTCCTCCCTGCCCTCCTCAGCCAAAAGCGGGGGGCAGATGCTGAAGCTGATGCTGAGCCCCCGCTGCACGGCCAGGCTTCACCCGACACTGGCAGCCCCTTGGCACAAACCAACCAAGCTCAGAGAGCTTCTGCCCAGAGAAGCTGTGGAGGCCCCACCCCTGGAAGCATTCAAGGCCAGGTTGGATGAGGCTTTGAGCAACCTGGTCTTAGTGGGAGGTGTCCCTAGTTGGAACTAGATGATGTTAAAGGTCCTTTCCAATCTAAACCATTACGTGATTCTAATGCAGGTGGCTTTCTCTGCTGCAGAATGGTCCGAAACAGTTTATTTTGCCTTGCTAGATAGGATGGGTCAATCCTGTGATGCGATGTCCTCCACAGCACAGCGAGCTCTGGGACAGCTGTTCTGAGCTACCAGGACTTGTGGGTTGCCACACAGAAAGTATAAGCTGGAGCTCCAGTGCTGCTCTCCCGAGCTTGCTGTGGGGGATAAAATAGATTGCCAGATCCAAACCAGTAACACCCTGAAGAGGTTATGCATTGCAATTTCTTGGTGCCATGCTGAGACGATACCTGCAAAGCTCAGAATTGGGGACCCAAATTGCAAACAACTCTCTGCTGTGGCAGTAACTTTGCCTGCTGCCAAAAAATGCTCCAGTCAGCAAATCCTCCTTTCTTTGGCACCTGCTTACAAAAAGGACTCTTGACTGTGGGATGTCCAAAAAGAAACCCAGACCAAGACACAAAGACCTTTTCCACATGAAGAAGGTTCTGCATGCAGTCACCAAGGCAGGAAAAAGAACAGAAGGAATAAGGAAGCTTTCTGTAAATAAATCTGCATCTACCACCCCCTTCCACCCAGCATGCTCCCCCCATGGGGGACTGGAGTGTTAGACAATAAATCGGGCCAAGGTGTCATGGTCAGGAGCACGTAACAAACAGAGAGGCAGTGCTAACTTCACATCTCTTTGCAGCATTTCTTTTAGTGTCTCCTATGGTACAAAGGAGAGTGGAAAAATTTGTCAGGGCTCTAATGCACAGGCAAAGCCCAGATAATCCAGGACCCACACAATCTGCATTTCACATCTAAAAATTCAAATCTTCCACCACTGAGACAACCTGCCATTTGTCATTGTGTAAGAATTTGGGTATAATTAAATACTGCTAGAGATGCAAGGAAAGCTATGTTATTTCCTGTGAGGAGAAAAAGGTGACTTAGAGGTTTTTAATATTATAGTTATTGCTTTTCAGAAACTCTCCTCAGGAAACGCTGGAAAATCCCTTCTCTCCAAATAGACAAGCCTAAAATTACAGATTCATTAAATCAGTGTGTGGGTAAGAAGTTTCTTCATATAGTATCACTGTGTTTAAAACAGAGAAAACACAACCCCCTTTCATCTGCTGAGGATGAGAAATCTGTAACAAAAAGGGAATATATAAACAAAGCACACTGCTCCTTGGCACATTCTTTGCTGTCAAAACTTCCTCCTGCTCAGGGTCCTTTTCCCCATCCTACCTACATTTAAACTATCGCTATCCCAAACTGTTATTTCAGGGTTGCATTAAACACTTCAGGATTTACTTATTTAGTGAGCAGTGATGCCACCAACCCTTCAGCTTGACACGGAAAACAACTGATCAAGGCTCTGCAAGAGAATTTAATCCACTAGGCAGCTGCCTAAAGTGAGAAAATACACTCTACACAATGCATCTCATCACACACTTCTGAACAAAAATATTCTCTTTATCATACTCAACAAAGAGTCCGCTAATCTTTTTTTGAGATCATGACATACATAAAATTATTAAGAACAGTGCAGCAGGGACATTAAATAAACTAAGCCCACAGACCAAACCAGCTGAAAATTACTAGATACATGCACTTTAGATCAATCTTGTTATCTTCCAGCAAGTGTAACTAAACAAAACGAGGAAGGAGTAAACACTTTCATAAACTTAAACACTTTGAGCTGCACTAATTTATCTATTCCATCAGACTAATCTAATTTATCTGAGTCAGTAAACAACAGAAAAAATGGGAGCTGCTCACATTTTCCCACAAATAATACCCTGCCATGTTGTCTGTGACCGCGACAACTCTCGGCCGCATTCCACCAGACTTTCACAATTACCGTTAAGAACTACTTTTTCTCCTCCAGGCTTCACTTCTCTTCCGTAAAACGAGCAGCTATTATCAACATGCTAGTTCTCCAGCTAGAAAGGGAACCAGGTGTCCAAATCAGGGCTCAGTGGAAGCTGATAATTATGTACATCTACAGATTCTCTGGTTTAGCGGATCCGTGCTACCTCCCGAGCCAACACACAACTCTTGATAATGAGGCACAGAGGCAGCAGCTGCCCTCTGGCTCTGTACTTCTGCAGAGGTGCAAACTTTTTTATAGCAGCTTTGTTAAGGCTGGATTTTTAGAGCTTCTTGCCTACAACTGTACCTTGCTTCAATAAGGTGCTTAGATCCATAAGCTGTTTTAAACAGGGCAACAGTCCCACCTAAAATGAAGGTCCAGTGGGTCTGAAGTTAAAATATGCACTTGAGAGCCTTGCTCAGGGGTTGCTCCTTTTCATTGGTCTCCGGATGGTTGCCAGAGCAGCTTCCTGCAGAGGTGCAGTGTGTTCCCCATGCGGTAAACTGGTGTCACACTACACAGATACGCTGAGAAAACACTCAGAAGGATCATCTTGATGCATCTGCGAATGCAGGACAGGCAAACACGTTTCCCTAAGAGTTATGCCAAGTTCCAGCAGTGATTTTCCCTATGACTGTGAGAAAATCATTTTGTTTCTAGTCTGTATTGCCAATATATAAAAGGGACTAGTACTTGCATAACAACGTTTCACCAACTCATAGAATATTGCAAACATTAGTGTCCATAAAGTACTATGAGCAGGAGACTGATAAGACTTACTATTCCTACTTCAAGACTGCCCCCAGTGGCTCATTAGCAGTTGACTTTTCAGTTATACATGCAGTTTTCCACGTGGGCCACCTCCTAGGGAAAACAGATGGTGAGAAACTGCATTCCTTCCCCTTACCACCATGCCCCCAAAGAAGTAACTTCTCCATTTAGACAGGTATTTTCCCACCATTAACATTTAACTTCACAAAAAGAAAAACAGTATCGATGTGCCTTGGACAAATAAATAGCTATACACAGGAGAAACTAACACATTCAAAAGATATTTCTGCATGTGAAAATTACATATGTAGTCTTGCTGCTTTCCCCCCCTGCCCCCCTTCCAGGAAGCCTACTAATGTTAGAGACATATTTGGTCAGCGCTTCCAGTGGACTATAACACATTACTATACAGTAGATGACAAAAGAAATTACCTTTTAAATATATAGTTGGCTTACATATGTTCTAGACGACTTTCCCAGTTTTGTCCTCACAGACATGCAAGAGAATTAAAATGCATGGCTAGTTCCAACAGTACAATACTCTTACACAGCTCAAATAAAACTGTGTCATATACGGGTATTTTCCTCAGTCCATGGAGAACTTCCTCTGTTCCACATTGTGGCAATGGTCTTAACACCAAGGAGGGCAAATAAAGCCTCATGGTCCTTCTCTCACAATGCAATAGTATTTCTCTATGAAGTAACACCACTTGCGAATCACTGGTCCCTATTTTCTCCAGACACAGGCATGTTGATTTAGATAAAGCCACAGACAAAGCTTCCTTCTTCAACATTGACACAAAGTGTTACACAAAGACATGAAAAGGAGGGACCATCTATTTCTTAAAGGTAGAGATTTTTTTCCCCAGGTCACCCACATTTCATATCTATTTCTTTGCTTGT
This sequence comes from Chionis minor, assembly GCA_013398295.1. Taxonomy (NCBI): domain Eukaryota; kingdom Metazoa; phylum Chordata; class Aves; order Charadriiformes; family Chionidae; genus Chionis; species Chionis minor. The sequence goes on from VZSF01002834.1 coordinate 779,900, forward strand.
GTTGTAACTGATTTAAAGGTATTTTTAAACAACAAAGATTCAGGTATTATATTTGCAAAACCTATTGCATAGCGTTCACTAATTAACTGCTGATACCTTTGAATGGAAAAAGAATGCAAGAGGACCATCACAGGTCTGACACTCCAGAAACTCTCTCCCTCCAGCAGCCCAGCATATATGCGGAAGCACACACGCTAATGAACTGGCTAGCTCTTCAATAACAGCTGATTTATATAAACTACAATGGTTTCTACTGAGTTAAATGTATTTATAACACATTGCAACATATAAATATGCAGCAGGAGGGGACCCCATGCTTTGCATGTCTTTTGATCAGGCACTGTGTTTATTGTCACTCATTTTGAAATTAGATGCCAAAGTAGAAGGGACTTCAATCACAGTAACCCTATCTCATGGTGGTTTCAGAGAGCACCCTCCAGCAAAATGCCTAATTAGCAGCATTTTCTGAAGATTTGGGGCACCCAACTTGAGACAATCTGCGTCTGATTTCCAGAAATGCTGAACATTCATAGCTTGCATTGGATCAGCAACAGCACAAGGTAGCTCAGCTTGAAAAGGAAGAGATGCTTTAGAAGACTAGGCATTGCAAGACACATAATGGGTGGTCACTTCACTCTGCACGCACACCCAGAAGCATCAGAAAATGTTACATGTTGCCCAGTTCCATCAGCATAAAATTAAGCTTCTTGTTAACAGACAAGCAAAATGAAAAGAGAACCCCTGTTTTGTATTTGAATTGCTGTTTTGTGGCATCTGTTGGTACGTATCTGTTGTAGAGTTAAGCATGAGCAGCATCCCATGCAGTCTCATTTATCTTGGTATGTATGCTCTACATTTTAAGTTGTTCTTAATTTCTGTTTCTCTCCCTAAGATTCCTTACATATAGAATTGTCATTTTGCAATCATAAGGTACATCCAGGCACTACTTGAAAGTATTCCTCACAGCAAGAATGAAATTCAAGGAATTGAGGTAAGTTTACAAAATGCCTCAATAATGCTAGAATTAAAAAGGATGCAGGAAGAGAATCCCCTATGACTCCAGCACTTTGAAGTAAAAGAAACAGATATTCTTGCTCTCCTTTTTTGTCAGGAAAAGAGCAAACAAGGTGTTAAGATGGCTAAAATGAATCACAGAACAAAAATGGTCACATTTCCTTTACTCATAGATAGATAAAATATTTATGTCACCAAAACGTCTACATTTAGACAAGTCAGGGAAGAAAGTGCTTGGTGTAGAGATTGTGGCAACTTTTTCCGGGGGGGTGTGTAATTTTTGGTTTTTGAAAATCAAGTGAATGGTACTTTTGCTTTATAGCTTCTTTTACAGCTGCTGGTTACGCAGCTGACGTGACTGTCATTGATAGGAATACACTACACTGATTTTTATTAATACGGGCAGCGAGCATCCAAAGCCTGACCCCAAACAAAAATGATGTCATGGTTGCAAAGGTTTGAATTCACATTTGAATTTAAATGCTTGCAATTAGTCAACTGCATTTTTACTTTTTGGCTATGGGGTGATGTAGGCACGATGTTAAAATAGACCCACGGGGGGGGAAGCAGACACCAAACCCTGCAATGGTGGTCTCCAACTGAGAGCTATTTGAACTGTTCCGGACATATGCTCGTGGGAAAGTGAAACAAGCCTCCAAATTTAGACAACTGTTACTAAAGCTATAGTTTATCTAGCAGAGTTCTTCTTTAAAGACAATCATTTCCAATCCATGCAAGGAAATGGACACTAAAGTGCCAGAACGGATAGTTCTCAATTCCTGCGAGCATAAGGTAGTCCAGTTGAGTATTTTGCACAAGGAAAATTTTAGCTCATTGTGACTTAAAAGTTCCATTGCTACAGCAAGTGACTAGCAGTGTGTTTATACCCTCCACAAATAATCAATATCCTGTGTGCCCACTGTAATATGCTATTACCAGGTAAACCCATTTACTGTCCGTGGATGTGGCAAAGGAAGGATAAGAACCACTGCACTTCCAATAAAAAAAAAAAAATTAAAAAAATCAAAAAAAAAAAAAAGAAAGAAGCAGCTGCCAGCACCTACAGTTGCTAATTTCTTCCAGTCAAGAATTATGAAGACGAAAGTAATATAGACTGTAAATTGTGCAGCCAGCCCAAGAAGCTCATTTCAGTGGCACTCCACGTCACTCGTGTGGCTGTGGTGTGACTTGTTAACAGTCTTTATGGGATTCTTGGGGAGGAGGTTCAGGATGAGGGGGACAAGTTCTCCAGGCAATTCACAGCCCAGAGACATGTGGCAGCTTCTCATTCCCCATATTACACAGATACTTTATAAAAAGACACGTACCCAGTCATAAGGGTTTTTCTCACAGGTTGCCAAGTGTTTGTTAAAGGTTGATCCTTGCTTGGAGAGCAAGAGTATAGAGCAGGCACCCATTCCCTAGGGTCGCCACAGCACAGCCACAGGTTCAATCACATAGACGCTGAAGTTAAACACTCAGGGTCATGTACAGAAGATAAGGATCTCCAACCAGGAATCTCCAACAGACAAAAATAAACATGTGATCACTACAGAAATCTAAAGCAATCTACAAGTGTCTGTCTCTCTACTTGATAGCAGCAAAATCTCCATATAGCTGCATCATTCTTTGGATTAATTCACCAACCAGTCCAAACGGATCTCAACTTGACTTCTGCCTTGCAAAATTTTTCCCTGTACTGTTATCCTGCTAAAACAAGCGGCATCATGTTGCTCCACAATTTCACTCCACAAGTCTGTCCTAGGACAGGATCTTCAGGTCGGCAGAAATGCAGACCATCCCATTCTGCTGCAGCAGTGCTGGTCTGGGGCAGTGCCGGCCCTTGCCCTGAGAACCCATCCACAGCTGTACCCCAGAGGAGGTCCAAACCAAGGGATGAACGTGACGTTTGCTGTTCGATCTCATCCAGATTAAAGAAGGTGAATTATATTGGGAGGTAGCAAAATATTCTCTATATTGCTACTACAATTAGTAAAATGAAGGCTTGGATTTCACATTAGCAACTATGATTTGAAACAAAAACACAAAGGATGTACAGTATCATCCTCCATACTGCACATCCAGGACTTGTGAATAGAAGGGAAAATCCAGTCTGCATTGCTGGTGAAAGCTATAAAAAATTCAGCAGTACTTAATAATTTACACAGTCGGACCACTGACCTTAAAAGTTGTGTTAAAAATTAAGAACCTCAAAGAAAAGTTATTCAAAAATACAGACCGTACTTAAAATAGATTATTAGTTCCAAAAATTATTAAGTATGACTGAATTTAATAACAAATTACATATGAACACAATTATACACGTAAGTAAATGTGATCAGGTCTGAGAACTTCAGAGCACAGCTACGCAGCATCAAGCGGAGCCAGTGAGTGAGTGTGACACCTACAGAAAAAGCCTAGCTGAGGCACTAACAGCCCTCAGCTGTGCTCAGCTGCTGGCTGGCATAATACCCAGGACATTTGCAGGCTGGCAAAATATTTATCGTGAAACTCATTTGAATCTAGATTTCATTATAAATGAGACAAAACCCCCTTTTCTCCATCAGACCTCATGTATGAAAAATTATCTCTAAATGTTGGAATCCTTCCCTCCATCTTATTACTCCTAATCTATTCACCGCACAGGCCACAGTAAAACATCACCTGAACAGCAATTTAAGAAACATGAGTATGATCTGAAACCTGGTATAAACAAGGATGTGTTTGTTAACTGTCACTAGCATGGCATTCAGTGGAATAAGTGTTAACATATTACCTGAACAAAATTAAAGATGCAATTAAAAGTGAAGAAGATATTCTTCACATCTCATTAAAACTGTTACACAGATTTATTGGTACAAAATATTGTTATTTTGGTCGGTTGACCAGTGAGTAATCCCTATATATACACTCTGTAAAGCACTTCATGATTCTCTGTGAAGAAATAAGCTCCGGACTATTATTTTACTGTGCACACTGCGAAGATAACAAGCCCTTCACTTGAGAGGAATACCTTTTTGGGTTTCAGTTAAAAAAAAAGGCAAGCGGTGTTAACCTGCGTGCATGAGAAGCGCATCTTTGATTATCAAGTGCTGAAATATCTTGCTCAATTTGCCTTGACTCAGGAAGTGCTCTCTGATCTCAAAATTGTTGATGCTAAAAAAGCATTGTCTTAAAAGAGCAAAGCAGACAGTACTATAAAAATAATGAGCTGGGAAGACTCTTAAGCCTTTTACATAATAGAACCTCTCACTACACTGAGGAAGATTCCCTCAAGGCCCAGTGTAGCTCTTTACTTTTATTTTGGCTTAAACAGACAAACACCATAGCATCAATTAAAGAGGCCACTTATTTACTAAGCATTCAAAGTCTACAGCAGTTAAGAGGATTAATTGTCTTCATGCATATAAAATTTAAACATAAGAGATTAAAGACAAACCAACCTGGTCACACACAACTAACTTCAATTAACCTATCTGCACTCCCTAAGCATTTTTGTTAATAAACACAGACCACTGGTCCCAATTCAGATCCTGGTCCTGCAACAAGTTTTCTCCATGTGAACTGTGACAAAGGGAGCACTGTCAGAACAGAGCTTCAGAAGGAAAAAAAAAGTGACATCTCTTGGAATAAACTGTAAAGCAGCAGCTGCAATAATATCCCAGCTGAACCACAGTGGAAAATGTATGTGGAGACATCCATAGCCACCTTCAGAAACCACTAGCCTTTGAGCATCCAGACACTGGTAGCGGCTTTACTGTAACCTGAAATTTGAAAACAACTCTGACTGCTAATGATAGGAGAGGATACCATCCAAAGTCACAAGCTATGGCTGCTCCATTCATTTCAGTGTAGTTACTGTGCTGAAGTGATTTACATCTATCACATCCCAAAATGGGGACTAGAGCCGCTTTATCCTTACATAATTAAATTAAAGCTAGTCTTGAGCTTCAGCTCTGCCTGGTTAGGAACCCGTGTTCTTTCTGACCTTCACTGCACAGGAGAGCGCCAGCAAAGAGCTGCAGCCGTAGTGAGGCTTGAATAGTACGCACTTGTCAATATTGGTTTTCAGTATTAAAATCAAGTTCGGTTCTTCTTAGTGAGGCCTTTTTCACAACAAAATAATATCTTTAGATCTTCCTGTGCCATACTACTTGCTAAGGACAAGTGCAAGGAGAGTGGGGGAGGGAGGAAGGATTGTTAAAGATTGTCAAGTGTTGTAACCATGGGGTTTCCCTACCCAGACTGTACAGGATTTGGCCATAACAAATACAAGAAATTTCATTTAAGCATTAGAACAACCCTTTTTTTCTTGTAAGGGTAATTGAACACTGGAACACATTGCTCAGAAAGACTGCACAGTCTCCATTCTTGGAGATGTTCAAAACCCAGTTAGACACAGCTTTGAGCAACCTGCTCTAGCTGAGCCTGCTCTGACCAGGAGGGTTGCACTAGATGATCTCCAGAGGTCCTTGCCCACCCCAGCTTCTCTGTGATTCTGTGGCAACAGTTAAAATTGTGGCACCCACTGCTTCTGGTCTCCTTGAACGTGCCTCAGCCAGCAAGCAGAATAACAGTAACACAAAGACCCATCTCTACAAACCCAGAAACCTCTGTAACTCATCCGTGGTATGGAAGTTTCCATACTACCCAGATTCTGATACTTCTGATCCCTTCTGATTTCAAGCCACAACACCTCGCCCCAAAGTATCATAATGCAAGTGCCGCATTCACCCAGAAGCTGTGATGGGTTTTTTAAATTTCTTTCTTTTAAAAAACAGAAGTAGATATCACTGCTAGCTGTCCCACTGTGTGCCTTCCCGGTGAACAGCAGGCTAATTACATGACAATTAGCTAGCAGAGTCGAGTCACATAACAAAACTAAACCTAGTATCTCTAGTCTTCCTGATTAATAGTTCAGTAGAAGTGGTCTTGAGATAATACCAGTTTTAACCAATAGATATTTTTCCTACTCTGACTCCTGCTAGCTCTGTGCAGGTAATCACCCCAGCCAACTGCACAGGACTGTGAATTTTACTCCTCCTTCTGAACTGCCAGCAGAATTATTGACTAATTTCAGTAATTTCCAACCCATTACACCTGCACAAGCCCATGGGCTCTTCATAGATGCAAGCAATATCAGAATTTGGCCTGATGAATCTTTACTGCTGGTAATGGTACACAACATCCCACAGAAATTATGCAGAACTGCCAATCGAGAAGGGTACACCTGGCTGTCCCACGTCCTCCCGCCTGGAGCCAGGCTTTTCCGGCTGCACACCCTTCCTACCAACAGGCCATCTAGCTCTAGGTACCTGGAGAATCCACAGCTCTAGACTGGGAACATTTTTTATTTTTTAAGAATAAAATCCCTTTTTAAAAACTATTTATTAGAACGGGACCGTAACTATTACTCTTCTAGACAGCTGCTCCAATGGCTTGTCTCAAGTGTCCTTTTTGGCCATAGGAACAATTAGTTCATTTGTAAAAAAACCAAAGAGTTTCAATGTAAGAGTTGTATGTATGCTCTCCCATATTTTATAGACAGCCAGCTGACTGCATGATTTCCGGGCATCTAAATTTTGGATGTAGAAAGATAACAGTGAATCTAATTGGGGACAGATGGGCCATAGCACATTTCAACAGTTTCTCAGTGATTGCAACCTTTCTGCTAATAAATATATGCAGTAAACCTGTGAAGGTTCTTTAAAATAAAAGTGGTTATATATCCAGCGGAGTATAGACTTCAGGCAGAGGAGCGGCCTATGTACCTCTTGCATATAATTTCCCTATATGGTCAGGGTCATATAATTTCCTATATGGTCATTCTTGTCCCATTTTCAAGGGAACAGGATGATACATCATCTGAAGGCACTGCCTGCCCATCCTCATGTCCTTCAGCTTGTATCTATTCTAGAAACCTTTGGTTTGTTTCCTTCTTGAAGGTCCTTTCAGTATCCAAAGCAATGAAACACAAGGCCTAGCTTTGTTGTAAAATGTTACATGTGGGAACATATGGAAGTGCTGTGACAGGATTCTAGAATCAGGGAACTAGTTTATTGTTTGGGATTTTTTAACTGTAGAGCTTCAACAATGTAGCAAACCGTCCACAAAAATATAAACAGTACTCAATTACAGTAAGTCTCTTTTTCTGCTTGCAAGCTGAATACATTTCACCTAAGTATCACTAGCAGAGTGAAAAAATTGAGACCCAGGACCTAAGAAAAATAAATCAGATCTTGATTCTTTCCACAATTGAAACTGTTAATCACAGAGGTAAGGTCTTCTGTGTTACATAAACCACATCAAAACGTACATCAAAATTTAGAGGAATACAAGAAATTATCTTGTGATAATTACACAGGTAAAAAATATAATTTTTCATTTAAGAACTTCTTTCCCAAGCAGCCATGTACTTAGACAGAAACAATCTGACAGCATTTGTTGAACAGTGAAGGTCTTTCACAGTCGTGTTTCATGAAATGCAGGCCAGTTGGGAAAGCTGGGTGTTCCTCAAGCAAAACCAGCTGGTTTTGAATAAAGATCCAAACAGAAACAGTAGATTAAACCAAAACTAAGTTCTGTGGAAATTCGCCAGTTTAGTGCACCTCTGCAGCTGGCTTAGCGAAGCCATTTCACACTTGGCTGAAACGCCTGCATGGTCCCTACCAGCACAATGCAGTATCTGAACACCTTCTGATCTCCTCCGTGCAACACCAATATGACAAGGGCTGGTGATGCTCTCTGTTTTACAGGTGGAGAGGAGAGGTGCAGAGAAATGAAGGGCTCGAGCCCCAAGAGCAGCCTGCAGAGCTAATGCTGGGCTGTGCAGCTCCCACCCACCCGGCACTGGCCGCTCAGCGCGACACCAGCACCGGGGAGAAGCTCCCAGCAAATAGAGGTGAGACACAGGGAAAGGGGCCAGGCCCCAGTGCCCAAGTGTCCAGTCGTCAGACAGCTACCTCTTAACCACCCTGCCAAAAATTTCTCCATCTCCATTTATCCAGCTGCAAAAGCCCACCACTGCTTTATATAAAAAAACTACTCCTAAAGCAAACAAGCAAATCTAAATACTTCACAATCTTCAACGAGCGTTCAAACCATCAAGGTGAAGAGCAAATCAAAACCTCACTCCACCAAAATATTGGTAAGTATGAGGTGTTTCTGTCCTGTTGAACCTCCTCTCCTTGATATAAGTAATGTTCATAATGAGAAAAGATACTTTATCTACAGCTCAGTATCTAGAATATTATTCTAAGATACCAGAGACCCGAATTTGAATTCGCACTCCAAAGTAAAAAAACAAAACCAAAATTTTTCTCACTCTGGGCAAGCGTTCTGATCCGAACACCTCAGCACACCTTCGCTTCTCCGCTCCTCGTTTCAGCTGCTCTGTGCGTGAGCAGCGTTCAGCTGCTTTCAGCTCAGAAAGTGCCTCTGGAATTCAGCCTCACTGATCATCTTGCAGAGCTCTGGCTTCAGGTGAAGGCTTCAAACAAATAGTTGGCTACAAGGTATTCGTAACTGGTGGAGGTAGCAAGGGCTGGTTGATTTTAAAAATGTCATTGCCACTTAAGAGGCAAATCAAATACCTAAAGGCTTACATGGTTGTACAAGTACATTTGAGAATCTGAGCCCAAGTTATCATTCAAAAGTCACAAAGAAAGCCTGAGCCTCCAAAACCCAAAAGCACTTTAATCACATTCTCTTCCTTTCCTTTGGCATATTGTATACGGAGCAGAAGGTGTATCTGTAATTTTAGAAAGACAGCAGAATTCAGGAGCCCTCTCACCTTGTTACGTACTGCAGAGCTGAAACCTACAGTGTTCCCTTAACCGGTTCACTGGTAAAGAGTGTTCCCAGCAGTGGAAAAAGAGAAAGTGTTAGTCTTGAGGGCACATCAACAAAATAGCTGCTGAAGAACATACAACAGAGGTTTTGTAACAGTTGTCCCTCCATGCAGGCACTCAACTCCCCAGTAACAGCCATTTGGTTTCAGAGGGATTAGGACAGAACCGGAAGGTCAGGCATATAGAATAAACCACTATACAGAATAAACCAGCTCCATGAAAAGACAAACCCTTGCTTCTGAAAACCCTGATTATTCAGCAGACAGTAAAATTAACATCAAACCAACCAACAGTGGATTCCCTTGCTTCAGCCGGTCTCAATAGAAGAGAACTTCTTCCACATTCTCCCTTCTTTCATAGCCCTGAACAGGCACATCAAGCAAGGTGGCCTCAGACTTGCCTGGACCACAACGTTTACACTGATTTCCATTCCCAAACAGTGTCTATGAATCTTGTTGATGAGGGTCTGAGATCCACTGTGCAGTTTCATCAGTATACGAGGAATACACATGCTATAGGATAATGTAGTATTAAACCCAAATGTTAAAATGTTAATCTGAGGCATCAAGCTGCCCACAATATACACACAGTAACAAAATTATAAATAAGCAAGCTAGAGCAGTGGTAATTTGAAAATCATCAATTTTCCACAAGAAAAACAGAGGAAGTACAGAGGAAGCCTGACCCCATAAGAACGGATGTAGGATGAATGGAGGCCATCCTTCAATAGGACTATAATCTACAAGAAGCTCTTCTCCATAATGCAACATGTGCCACTTAAATAACAAAGACCTTTTTTAACCTTGTATTTTACATTTGCCAGACTGACAGAACCACTTTAACCTCGAAGTCTTTCTGCATAATCTTCATTTCTTGTCTGTCCTCCTTTGTTTTTATCTTACATTTTATGTGTATACAGCTGGTATATGAAGAACCTTAGCCTGAACAGAACTAAAAATTACTGAGAAATCCTCATGGAAAAAGAAATCACCGCATTATAGGATTAGTCTGTTGAAAAATGCTTTTTTTTTTAAAGCTGCAAAAAACATAGAAATTGACCATGTGTAAAGTCAAGGTCAGCTGCTGCATTCATGAAGAAGACAGGCTGGTTTCTGTCATCAAAGAAGAGATGATTAGTTTCTCAGTCCCAGAGTGCCATTTCACAAATCTCTGATAACCTCATCAGGTGAGATATCCCAAGTCAGTTCACATTTCAAAAAAAAAAAAAAAAGCCCTAAATAATTGCATTACTAAAAGTAATAAGGATTATAAAAACTAGAAAGCTATGATTTTATCAAAACAAAAATTAACAACATATTTGAAAGAGATTCTAGGTGTTCTTATATATTTTAAAGTACGGTTTTTCATCTACACATTTAACACTGAATTGCGCTTTTGCAAGTGCCAAACATCCTGAACAAGTCAGCTTTTCTTTCTAAACCTTTGCTTCCTTTAAGTCTGGATACAAGTTCAGATCCAACTCCCACTTAACAGTACACGATATGATTTTTTAAATTATGTAGAACACAAATTTAAGGCAAACGAAGCAGTAGTCACATGTATCGCAATGTTGATTACCCGAACCGCATTTATCCCAAATTCCTGCTAGCTGAAATAAGATTGTATGCTGCTGTATCTATCAGGGGAACTTATTTAACGTGATTAACTGAAACCCTGATCCTCTGAATTCACGTTCCTTCTGACATTTGGGTTATTAAAGCTGTAACTGCTCTGAAAAAGAAAAGGCTAAAATGAGCTAAGAGGCAAAGACTATTCTAATGACTTTGTTATTTCAAAAAGTACACCAGGTGCTTACCCAGGCAAGCAGAAGACAGAGTCCCCCACTTTGACTGGCCAACGGTGTACTCCGACACAATGCTCCAAGGCACAGAAAGGCCTGAGACGAAAGAGTACAAGAGTTACAGTAATATGATTACACGGTTGCATAGTTAAGGAATGTGAAAATCTTGATGGTTCAGTTGCAAGTCTGCTGGTCATTTTGTGTGTGTAATTATTATTGATTTACTCCTTGATAGAATCTCAGAGAAAGCATGGAAAAAAGATTTGAATGAGAAGATCCAGATGTAAATGCAGATTTTAAATGGTGCTTTCACTTGGCATTAATTATGTTAATGGTATTTTTAATTCTGTTTTCTAAGATACAATTTTTTTTCTCTTGACTTCAAGTTATCACGTACTCTGCTTTAGCAAAATAAAGCGATTGAGTGTGGAATGGGCACTGAAAGCAAAGACTCAATAAAAGAGCAGCATGCTTTTCAATCTGGTCTTTTAAAACATCCACTATCAGAGGGCTTTGGAGGTTTAAGGGATTAGATACCATGACACATCTGTCAGATTATTATGTAAGAAAATTCTCCTGCTGTTTTCTGTGGGTAGAATGTCTGCTGTGGAATATTTAAAAATAGTTCTAAAAACAAAACCACACGGAACAGGCAATATTTCAGTTGCTTCAAAGTGTGTTTTCATGGGAAAAAAATGGGAACTTATTTTTCCTGGCCTAAAAACAAGTTATATTTAGTGCTTTGACTGCAGGCTTGTATCTGAATATGGATTAGGAGAATACACATGCTTTTACTGTTCACAACAGAGATTATGCAAAAACATCAGGATTTGTAGGTTGGCCTAACTTAGCTATATTTTACAGAGCCAGGAATCACCAACAGCATGCAAAGAATAGCAATGAAATATGAAACGATAATTCACATTACATTTCAGTTATATGCTTAAAAATATTTTAAATGACTGCCAATCTTAGGAAGCTTTTCTGTATAAAACAAAAGCCAAAATAATTTCACAAAAAACATGTAATATCATCCTACTGCTCACACGCTTTGTTCCGATAGCACAGTTATATCTCGTCAGTGGTGTGGCAGCAGTGTCCACATCCTGCTGCTGAGGGCCCTGCAGAGCAACAACCAATCTCCAAATTCACATCGTACATGGCAGGAAGCTCCAGCTTCATTAAAATTATTACCAGAAGCAGAAGTCTGAACCCATCAGCCACCACCAGTTGGGTACTACAGATTTAAACAATTATTATAAGTTCTGTATTGGTCAATTCTGATCCTCAAGTTCAGCAATTCTCCTGCCCCTGCTGTGCTCTTTCAGACATCTCACCCTTACAGCAGGGGATCAGATGATGCAGGGCTGTTTAGGTGGTAAGAGCTACAGTACTGTGTTACACAAATAAATCACAGAAGCAAACACAGCAAGAGTTGAAATGGAAGTTTCTCCCATACCAATAATTTCTCTCTTTTACCAGCTGAAATCTACCTTTGCCAGAAATTCCATTACCAACTGCAGAAGGCACTGTAGGCTCTGCTTTGCATAGATGGATGAACAGAAACTAGTTTTCAATAGATGGAAACTAGAAAGCAGCAGACTAAAAATCAGCAAAGATCTGGAACACCATTGTAGTGTTAATAAATATGGCCAAAACATGGGGGAAGAGATGGCAGATTTTTTTTTTTTTAAATAAACATATGTGTGTATATATATTAAATATCTCCCAAATCTGACCTTCACAGGAGCACAGTATGACCATGAAAAGTATTCCCCGCTCAGGGATCAACCCTGACTGGTTTTTCGTGCTGACATTATCGCAATTTGAAGCAACAGGGCTCCAGTCTCGAGCACCAGCCCATTTACTCTCAAAGGGTGCAGGCTAAAGCAAAAAACTGTGCCACTGCAGTGTATATTAGGGCACTTCCTAAGCACATGAAACACTCAGCCCAGACACATTCATTTGCTTACCACTTCAGAAACATCATCCCACCTATACTGCAGCCCTCATGTTTTAAAGTTTCCCCTACTTTCAGTGAGTGGGAACCTAAAGGCAGCATGTTCTCAGCCACACAAACTCCTTTCCTGTTGTCTGGAAACACTGAGTCATATTTTGCCTTTGTCTGTACCACTGGCATTGGCACTGCAGTTAGTGTAACTCACATTGATTAGTTTACACAATTTAATAGTTAAAATATCATTCCTCATTGGTTACAGACAATTAGCATTGTGACTCCAAAGAACAGTCAGTTCAACAATTCAACATTTTTCACAAAAAATAATTTCTAGGAAATATGCTTTCTTTTGTCTAGAACTATGTATAGAAATGTAGATTCAGAAATCCATGAGGGTCTCTCGTTTAGATGCCTCTTGTGTGAATACTCCTCCCTCAGCTGGGTTCTCTAGCCTGGCTGTATAACCCATGACGAACCTCATTAATTCAGAAAGAGGAAATACTCGTGTCACATATTGGGAGTCAGCAATAGGAAGGCGAGTTTAGTCTATAAAATGAAGTGATCCACAAGGTCCTGTAACAGCCTTCCTGAATCCATCTTTTTTAAACTGTGCTAAACACCACTCATTTGGACGGAATCAGTGTAGCCCTACTCTGCATAAAACTAAGACATTTTGTCTTATTTACACGCAGTCCCTACATGTAGACTTTGGGCAGCTTATGCAGACATCTCTTCCAGTGGGAGTAAAAAACAGGTTCAATCCAACACTTACGCGCAGCTGGCAAAGAGATGTGAGAGTGGTTCTTCAGGGGCAGAGTCTGCCTGGCACACACAGGGTCACTCTCTGTGCATGGAGGTCTCAGATGAAGAGCTACTTATTCCAACAGACACACCACAACAAACAAACACAGGCTCAAAGCCTCCGGCACAGCCAAATCTTGCTGCATCTTTGCTTAGCTCTCCAGAGTCCGACATAGTCTCACTCCCACACCAAGCATCTATCAGAGCTACCCTTTTGTTCTTCACAGGGAATTTTCACAGAATACTGAACTCTGAAATTAACTATTTTTTAAATAGAAGTAAATAGAGGCATAAACATTCAAAAATCTGTGCTATAGAAGAACACAATTTTCTTTCCAGTGACCTACACACCTAGCACTTCCTGGCTCCAGCAGGCCTTTCATGTGAGGTTTATATTAAAAACATACTAGCATTTGCGTTGCCTCTGGCCACGTTTAGATTCAAACTCACTCCTATTTTACATACATCTCATGTTTCATTTCTGTTACTGTGCATCATCCACTTTCCTAATAAACATGATGGGATGCTGGTTTTGCTACAGCAACTCTTCAGCATCTCCATTTTTCCTGTTTTCCTGCTCTCTGAACCGCTCCATCCTTCTATGGGCCTGAAGATGTCATTCAGCTGACATTTTTTTGGACCCCCTTAAGCGAATCCTTGTAAAGCCATTTGGACTACAGGATCTTTTCAAGTCTTTGCAGAGTCTGGGACTCGCCTGAGGGCATCCGTGCTGTTGAGCCTCCTGCAGCCTTTGGCACAAGCCGCGCATTGGACCTCTGGCACCACCACTGCCTGAGGGCCCCAGTTCACAGTATGTCCTCCCAAACACAGGTCTACTGTGCACAGCCAGTGTTAATGTACTGAAGAAATGTCTATTACTGGGACATTAGAAGCGACTGGAAAGTTTATGGCACTTAGTTTCTACCAGCTGAGCGCAACAAACTTGGATCTGTTTGATTTCAATCTCTGGAAATAAAACAAGGGGGACTCAAAGCATTCATTCTCTCCTGCGTACAAGAGGGAGGAGAAAACTGCCCTTTTCGGCCTGGCACGGGACAGACTTTGTTGCCCATCTCCCCTTTCCCGCTGCACTAAGAGCTACCTTTGTTTCAGCCTCCATAGAACCTGAGACAGGATCTAGCCTTGCTCTAAAGGAGGTCACAAGACCATGCGTCCCCCCTCCTTATGCCAGTTAAGGACCACAAGGTATAGTAATACATAGGCAATGTAAACAACCAACTTGTTAATGACCAATCCCAAAGCCAAGTTATGAGAAATGAAACAGTTAGGTTTTGGACCCCTCAGATAAGTACAACCTTGTGCATTACAAATCCCTTGCTCTTTCATTTTGAGAGTCCCTTTAAAAAAAGTTCACGGTTACTAATTTAAGATGGACATAATATCTTAAGAAAGAGACTTCAAGGAACTTCCACATGTTTACCTAAATAAGTCTCTTTACATATCTGAGTGCATTTATAAGCTTTAGGGCCGAAAGGATTATTCAGCAGAATGAAACTGAATGTGAAATAAAACAGTCTCTGCATATAGTGGCAATTATAAATAGAAAAAAAATGCACATTTCTAGGCTTACAATATTTTTTTCAAGTCAATCAAAAATATAGCTGGTATCATGCCAAAGCATTTAAGGAAACTCAAAATGTTAAGAACACTTTTATGACTTTAGACAAAGAAAATTCACGAATGCAAAGTCTGCTGTTGAAAAAAGTTTCTAACAGGGAAAAAAGCAGCAATGTTGCAGCAAATGTATAAACATGTATCCTAAATGCAATCATAATGAACAAGGAAACATACTGTACATAAACAACTGAAAGACAAAAATACGATCCACAAAACATACATCATCAATAGCCATAAACCTAACTAATAATTGCACCACATCCATCACATTCAGAGGCAGGTAAAATACAGACCCTGAACCAGAGGACAGGGTGTTCCTGCTTACAGTATAAAATGGCCACTCACCTCAAGCCCATGCAGCGTGCCTATATTGCTCTCTTTTGGCGAATGTGCAGTACTGACATGAATTTCTCTGTGCAACAATTCCAGCCCTTAAAAAACATTTACTCAACTCTAATTCCAAAACTGATCTTACAAATAACCGTTAGCTTCTGATTTTAAATACTTTCTAAAAGCTGATAATTTTTTCATCATTATTATTAAGAATATATATATATATTCTTATATAATAATGATGCAAAATTTAGCTGCTTTTATCCCTAGCTCTTTCATCAGGCTTAAGTCATATGCCAGAGGGTACCTCACCGAAGTGATCAGTACCATATCTACACACACAAAAACAAGTATGTTGAAAGGGAAGACTCATTTTGGAAGAAAGATTATGAAAGAACTAAAACAGCTTACCATAGGGCAACGGCAGCTGTACTTTACTACTCTTGAAGTTAAGGCAGGAAAAACAGAGACCAGCAAACACTGAAGCATTCACTGTAAATTTCAGTGTAAATATAGATACATATGCATAGTGGCAGAATAAACAGGATATGACAATTAAAACCAACTGATCCATTCACTTCACGCTCAAGTTCGTTGAGAGCACCCCATCGCTGTTCACATAGAAGAGACCAGCGGCATCCTAACACAGCCCTTCCCACACTTCCGCAGATGTCCTGCATCTCACCCCCAGTGAGCCTTCCTACCCTCACAACCACCTGGTTTATATTCTTCCTTACCTGATGCCTTTTCACCAGTGTTATCTCTACATCCTTGTTTTCCTCATCTGTTGCCCTATTTTGTCTCCCGTGTGTTAGACTGTTTGTGTGTGCATCTGTTGTGCTATAAAAGTGTTTAATAATAATCCCTGTCCTTTCCACCTGGGCTGCACAGAACTGCAGTAATAACGTTTATAACCAATTCCATGTGGTAGTTATACAGGTCCAAGTAACCTTCAGGCTATTTCTCATTTGGGGCAAATAATCTAAATTAAAGAGATTAATCCTTAGAGTACACATGGGCTTGCAAGTACTAAAAGAGGGTAAATACTTTTCTCCATTTATTTTCGTGAATAAGTCTAATCAACGAAGGACAATCTTCTTAAAATAAGCACCTAAAACACAGCATTCAAGCCTGCATGCGTAAAAACAGATGAGAATTATTCCTCATTAATATAGGAGAACACGTAAAGTTCTCTTGGATTTCAGTGGCATAAAATGAAATGCTCAGCACCTTTAAATCCTTTCTCTCTTACTGAGATGTATTAATATTTTTTTAGCATATCATTTTAGCCACCACAGTTTGAAAGCTTTGTCCTCCTCCTTCTGTGAATAACAAATAAAGAAACACAGATTTTGCATAAGCAAAAAAATGTAGCTACTGAAGACCTTACTGGTATTTAGAAAAATCTTGTATTTTAATATCTTCCAAAAAGCTGTTTATCCTGCATGATCCAGCTGTACCCACTTAATCTGTAAATCAAAGAAAATCACACCAGGAAGCAAGAGAGTTAAATCAGATGAGAATTTCCAAACATCTGTAAAGCTCCCCTAAAAATCTGTGAGGGAACTTATGTAGCTAAATTGCTGCATCATCACACAGAAAAGAGTAACACAAGAGAACTGTTGTGACCGTGCCATTAGATTAATATTCCCACTACAGCTGCTGCCCCAGGAGTAACAAGAAGATGTTATACTTAATGCAACTACTCTGATGAGTGAAATTTTAAACTAATTATTATATATAAATAGCGAAGAGAGAGATTAATGGAGCCATACCTCAGTTAAACGATTCTGCCAAAGCAATGAATAGCAAGAACCTAAATGGAGTAACTCATAAACAGCACCACACCTCTGGAGCAGAAATTTAGTTGTTTTAACTAACTTCCCTGTGTGTATCTTCGCAACATACAACAAAATAGTGTGTTTCAGGCAAAAGGGTATCCGATAAGCTGTAACAATGGATACTGATATCAAGACCACCAGAATCAAAATCTGATGATAGGAAAAATTGAGCTTATAACATTATAGAAGACAAAAGATGATCACTAGTAAAACAAAGAGAAATTCTCATAGTACAAAATAACATTTTTAAAATAAGACCTAACTATTGCTTATTTAAAGTGTTATCTGCATTAAATAAAAATAACAAAATCAATTACTGATAAATTCAAGTTTGAATCAGATATCAAAAAAGCAACACCTAACAAGAATCTTAAAACTGGCCTCAAATCAGTAGATGCGAAGAGTTAGAGGAGGACACTGACAACGGCCTGCCACAGCTCTTCTCGGTCCCCTCCTCCTGGGAGCAGTTTCAGAACCCTGACCCCAAGGATGCAGATGTAGCACGTGGGAAGACTTACGTGACATCTACACATCCGGCCCCGAGTTTGGAAAAATCACTTGTTCCATGGAATGCACTGCTGCATCCCTCTGGAAAACAGCCCTGACAAACTGCAAGGCAATTTTCAATTTTCTGCTCAACACTATTAATTGGCTCTTGATCCACTGGAAGGACCAGCCCGTACAGCTCAGCATCCCACCCCTCTTCCATTTCTGCCACCCTGCAAGCCAGCTCTAGAGAGTGGGAGAGAAGCTGCCACAGGCTGGAGACCTGTGCTGCCATACAGCGAGACCTGGACAGGCTGGAGAGCTGGGTAGGGAAAGGAACATAATGAAGGTCAACAAGTGCAAGTGTAGGGTCCTGCACCTGGGGAGGAATAACCCCATGCACCAGTACAGGTTAGGGGTTGACCTGCTGGAAAGCACCTCGGAGGAGGAGGGCCTGGGAATCCTGGTGGACACCAAGTTGACCACAAACCAGCAATGCGCCCTTATGGCCAAGAGGGCCAATGGTATTCTGGGGTGCATTGAAAAGAACGTGGCCAGCAGGTCGAGGCAGGTCATCCTCCCCCTCTACTCTGCCTTGGTGAGGCCACATCTGGAGTACTGTGTCCAGTTCTGGGCTCTCCAGTTCAAGAAAGACAAGGAACTACTGGAGAGATTCCAGCAGAGGGCTACAAAGATGATCAAGGGACAGGAGCACCTCTCTTATGACGAAAGGCTGAGAGACCTGAGTCTGTTTAGCCTGGAGAAAAGACGACTGAGAGGGGATCTCATCAATGCTTACCAATATCTAAAGGGTGGGTGTCAAGAGGATGGGGCCAGACTCTTTTCAGTGGTGCCCAGTGACAGGACAAGGGGCAATGGGCACAAACTGTAACACAGGAAATTCTGTCTCAACATGAGGAAAAAATTCTTCTCTTTGAGGGTGGCAGAGCACTGGAAGAGGCTGCCCAGAGTAGTTGTGGAGCCTCCTTCTCTGGAGATGTTCAAAACCTGCCTGGATGCCATCCCATCTACCCTGCTCTAGGTGACCCTGCTTTGGCAGGGTGTTTTGACTAGATGACCTCCAGAGGTCCTTTCCAACCTCTACCATTCTGCAATTCTGTGATACGGTTGAGCCCAAACATGAACAGAAGGCAGAAATTTGCTGGTTACAGTCCCTCGATACAGATAATATATGTGACAGCAACTTTCTACCACTGAGGTTTTATTAAGGGTCACAGATTATTTGGTCTTTTAATTTACAGTTTACAGAATAAATGCAAGGTTAAATACCAAATCCCAATAACCCATAGCAAGTGGGGAAAAAATATCCTGAAATACTGAGCTCTAAAAATTCAATTAAAAATATAAATAAATAAATACCCAATCACTGTTTTTGTAATTATTTTAACTTTGATCTTTAAAATCTGCAAGTTGACTTATATCCTATTGCTACGGAAATCAAACCATTTTTACAGTTGATAAACACTCAAGTTTACTAGTTAATTAAATCCTTTTTGGATTTTTTTTTCTGCTTTCAATTTCAACAGAGAAAAAAGTTTAAGCTTTTAATAGCAAAATGGAGCAGCATTATATAATTCTTTTAATTGATGTTCTTAATTGCAATTACTGATTTAAACTAGACAACTCCTTTGGGAGGAGCTTGAGAAGAGTTTGGGTTTTTCTTCCTTAACTCAAGCAGTAATTAGAAAATACTTGGCTTTTCTATACTTCTGTTAGTCTGTCTTTTTCTCTTCCAAACAACCGCAAGTTTCCCATATCACTAAAGTTACGTGAATTGGGTTTGCAAGTTAATCCCTGAATTATCTGTGACATACTCAGTTCATACAAGTTACACATTAGTGACATTTTGGACTCCTGAGTAACACTAATATTGTATGTTGCATTAGAAAAAGATACTAAAAATGTAATTTTCATGTGATGCCACACAAGTCAAAATACGTAGGGAAAGCAAACTGCTTTTAAAAATAAGTAAACTTAAGGATGCCACCTTTTATTTCTGTTTTTGTGCGTGACAATTATAGGCTTGATCCTGAGAGCATTTTTTTGCTAAGTGCCACTCACCATGCTCCGAAAAGAAGCCTTCATATTAGCAACTACCCAGCCTGAGAAATATTACAACCCAGTGGAGCCTGACTGAACTCGATTCAAAGCATACGGTTTTCCAGAAACCATCATGACAGATTTCCTTGCAACCTGCCAGCCTAATACTGATAGCTCAAACCCAGTCATTCCTGCTGGCCGAGCCCACCTCCTCGGCAGCTCGACTGCCCCCGGCTCCCTCAGCCTGGCGGAGCTCGCACGCAGGGCCAGCGGGGCAGCTGCACAGCAGGGATGGGTTTGCCTTTAGTTACCTGCCAGGGCAGGTACCACCAGCCCCGAAGGGCTGGGTGCATGCCTAGTTGTCTCGTAGCTCCTGGAGACAAAGGGCTTCTCAGACTGCTCTCTGAAGATATCTGATGGCACAAATGCTGCTAACCCTTATATTCCACCTGCTAAAATAACGTAAGATTTTTTTAAAAAAAAAAACCTAGATACTTACTTGACATTAATTTGTAAAAAACTACTGTTATCTTAAGAATTGCTCCTCAGTTAAGTAGGGATAGGGATTTATTTGCATCATTTGATTAAAAAGAAAGAATTTCCACAGGAATTAAAGCTTCCAGAAGAAAATTTTCCCAGTAACCAGTAATTACCGGTACAAAAAGGCTGGGGTAGTTATTTCTAGATTGCTCTTTCACTTGACCTTGGCAACAAGAAAGATTTGAGTTGGGAAGAATCTCCCTCCTTACCCCAATGATTTGGCAGAAAACGGTAATAATAATAATAATAGTAATAGTTAAGAAAAATCATCAGTAGCGCTGAGTCATTCCTTTATTGCCATGGCACCACAAAACCTCACAGTCCTTTGTGCTGAAGGGCTTGAGGTTGGAAATTCCTTTGCCGGTTTTTTGGAGAAGCATATCCTGCAGGCTGAGACAACCCTCCTTTCTCAGAAAGGAGAATCATGTTTTTATAAGCTTGCCCATGCAGACTTGCAGAACCCAAGTACAAACGAAGCCCAGCATCAGCGAGACCGGAGGAAGGGGACTCCCTGCAGGTGACAAACTCCTCCTAACGCAGGCCCTGCTATCAGCGTCTTTGCTACTGGAAACGCTGGCTACCGTGTGCAGTGTAACTGGTGACATTCCTGACATCTGCTGAGGACTGGCGGCGAGACAGAATGCTGCATAGGCAGTACGACAGCGCACAGTCTGCACTGCATTGGTGCTTTGTCCTATGGTGCAGTTACTTTCAGATTTCCGCATACAGTTCCCAGAACTACAAATAATCTCGACCCTTAGTAGCCTACGACTAACACAACCAATCTGTGAAACCATTTCTCCCTACAGAACAGCAAAACTCGGTATTAAATTTTACAGGGGTATGGACACAAGAAGGGAGCGTTACTAGACTCCAATTACTACGCTGTATTGAAGAGTGATGGTTCACCAGCAGATGTGTGAAGAAAGCAAAGTTGCTTCTGAAAGACACAATGTTTTCTTTAAAAAGAGTAAAGCACAATGGCGCAACACAATAAAGTACAATTTATTGTTGATTCAATAATTACAGTACAGTGTTATACTTCCTGCTGAGACTCTGCAAGTTAAACTGCAACTCAGGTGAGATAAAAATTCCTAAATAACAAAAATGCTGACACGACAATATGCATATTAGTGTTACTGGATGTCATTATCATTGATGCAAAAAAAGATATACAATTGTCCTCCTAGAATTGTAGAACAGGTTATGTGGCAGCCAACTAAAACAAAACCGTATACCAATTTTATTTACTTGACTTGACTGTAATAGCCAGTAAAGATATCCCCACTGTGTTGTTGCAGTCTGTACAGGAGAGAAAAAAATTACTGTAAAATAGATCCCATCATTCCAAAAGCTCATCTGAGAGCCAAGCTTCTTCCAGATGTGGGTGTTTCTCAAGTACGAGTAGCTATCTGATTACTTCAGCTTTCTAATCCTAAGTAGGTTTTCTGTTATCACTAATAATACATGTATTTGTGTACCTCAAAGAAGATACATACCAGGCAGAGGTGTTACAAAGAATATTAATTGGATAGCGTTTGGGCAACTCAAACATATTTTCTATAAAAATATTTGCATTCAAACACAGTTAAGAACATACATTGGGATAGTTTGAATACTGACTCACATTAGATGATCATTCATATCACTACTAAAGCTTCTTCCCCAAACCCAGATGTGTTAACATTTGGAAGTTATAAAAGGTAGAGAGCTTACTGTTTCCTCCACCTGAGCAGGCTGGGGGCGGGCCGAAGGAAGGGAAGAAAAACTGCAAACTTTCACAGTTCAGAAAGAACAGTCAGCATTAGCAGCGCCTTCCTCTGTCACAGCAAACAGCCATGCTCCTCTGACAGCTGTAACGATGACCGCAAGCAAGGTACCAACAGCTTGTAAACCGGCAAGTATAAAACTATGGCACTGCACACTGCTTTTCCAAAAAAATTCCCTTGCTACCTATGTTCCCATTATTCACCAATTGTGACCAGTACTGTCATACTCAGTGGCACACCTGTGGAGCAAAGCATTTAGTCTCTCAGAATGACAAAAGACAGGTCAAAAGGAAGTTAGGGAGCTGTCTCTGGTTCGCATCCCATGTTTCAAAACAAAACCAGAGGATGTGGTGACAGGAGAGGAACACACACTCTGAAACCACCGCAGACAAAAATAAAGGTATGCACAAACTCTACACTTGGCCTGCAACATAGTGAAGTTTAGTGCACCCTGTGTATAACCCAACCACACAGCTGCAGGCAATCATGCTGATTAATCTGGCAAATCATCCCACAAATTAAGTAAATTAAAGATTGGAAAGATCTTGTCAGGTCCAGCTTACCAATGCTGGTACAAATTACTTTAAGTGCGAGAGGAACTTATTTTTCACTATGCCAGTAAGTTTTCTCAATTGCTTCTGGTTGTGTAACGTATAAAACACCAAAGCGACCAACAACGTGACTAAACTTAAACCACCCTATAGCTATTTGTCTAGCACTACATCATTTTGATGCAGCTGCTTTATTCGTTCTCTGAATCCGAATAAAAGAAATCAGATGGCTTGAATCCTATGCAATTGTGGGGGGAAAAGCTCGCTCCCCTGACCAGCAGAAACCCTGCACAGGGCAGGCAGAGGCTGTGTGCCCAGTGGCCTTACTCAGCAGAATGCCGGCAACCACCTCATAGGGCTGAAGGGGAAAGGGTAGCTGGGCTGGGAGAAAGCCCAACTCTTCCAAGCCTGACAGATCTCCAAGACTGCTGACTGCACACCAACACGGTCCATTACTATATGTCTACACTGCACAATGCCCCCTAACTCAATAGGTACCAGAGAAAGTACAGATCTCTGCACAGGACGCTTTACCCTGCTTCTCATTAGCAATGTTTAGTTGTTTGACTAATTCACTGCCTCTGTAAAGGACAGTGTGTATCAGTTATTTTACCAAACAGACACTTGTGCTAATGAGACCTGGAGTTGTCTGTGGCACACAAGTCTCTGGCAGAACAAGCAAGGTCAGAGTTGCAAGGAAGCAACTTCAGCAAGAGCTGAGACCATTGAGCAGTCAGCAGAGGTGCCTACGCACGTGGGCTGCTTGGGGTGCAGGTGCACGCTCCTGGAAACACATAATGAGTTCTCATCTCTATTCTTGTGCCAGCTGCCCCATTGCCGAGGACTGCCAAGTCCACTTGTGTCACTCAGAGCTGTATTTCTCTTTGCAGAGTAAATTAATCCCATCCCTCTTGTGCAATGACAACCAACTGCTTCTGATACCCGAGTCAGAACAAGAAATCTGTGCGCTGCATAGAAGTTTGCAGTATGGGTATTGCCTGACTTTTTTTTAATCCTGAAATGGAAAGCTTCTATTTAGAAAACAGGGTCCTCTATGTCCCTCTGAGAAGCTTCTGTGAGAGACAGTGGATTGTGGGGAACTGTGGCAGGAAAAACTGAGTGGATATAATGCTGTAAGACAGTCAGATGACACTATTCCAATTATTTAAAAACCATGCGCAGCATGAAATGAAACAGTTTTTTGTTCATCTGCAACAGAGCAAATAATTTCCACAAAGACAGGCACGAGGAAAGCCTTTAATGCGAAACTTACTCCAGTATTATGTGTTTTCTCACCAGGTATCTTGACTTCTCATAGCCTTTTGGACTCCAGTCTACTTCATGACTGCCACCCTCCGCCTTCAAAGCCAGCGCTTTGCAACGAGCGAACTGCCTACGCCGCCAACCCGCACTGCAGCAGCACACTGCGTGACGATGCTCAGCAAAACCGCGTGACAGTCTCCGTGAGCAGCGGTTTGATCAGGGCACAGCAGGAAAGGCAGGTGTGGGTCACTTCCCTACGCTCTTCTACCCTTTGCGATGTGGCTGATGACTCCTGACAGGGGCAGGCCCGGAGGGTGACCAACTGCTGCGCGGCCACCTGAGCCAGCAGGGTTATACCGAGCAGATTCTGGCATCTGTGTCAGCCACCGTTTCAGCCAGGTACAGGCTCCACTCGGCGCTGAGAGCAGGCAGGCCTGTTCAAAGGGCATTTAGGGGCCATACACAGCAGTTTTAACTATATTATATTATAGTAAGAGTAATATCTACAGTAAAAGGAGGGCAGCTCTAAGTTCGACATTAAGAATTCTGCTAAGTAAATATTGCCTTTTGTTTTAAAAGAAGAAATGAGGGTATATTAAAAAAAAAAAAAAAAAACAAAAACACCAAGAATGCATCTGTCTTGCTCCCCCACAAGCAGAATCTTCTCCTGTTCCATACAGTAAATGGTAAAATTATCCCAAATTTCCTTAAGAGTCCTAAAGTGCTACTGGTATTTACACACCAACAAAGACTCTTCTACATTAACAAGCAATGTCAACAATGTAGGGAACTGAACAGAGGTGGCTGACAGAGAACAAAGAACACAGATGCAGGGTAACAACTAATGCATGGGAATTTTACCACATACAGAAAAAATTACATATGTTTTTAGCAAATGCTGGAGTGAAAGATTTTCCAATAAGTATGCCATTTAACAGCAAATTATTTTTTCCTAGAAATGAGAATAAATGCAACAGCTTCGAGTTAACTGTTTTAACACTGCATGCAAAGCTAACTTGCAAATACTCACATTTGCTAACACCTAAATTAGATGTTATAACTGTCAATGCAATTCAGTCTTTTCACTTGAACATACAGGAAGAGTCAAAAACTGGAAACCTATGGGTTTATATTTTAAAGTTAATTTGTTCTAGAACTCCTAGCCCCACTAAGGAACCATTCAGAGGTATTTTTAAAAGCTGATGAATTTGTTTACTTTCCCTTACAGATAATCAACAACTAGAGACTAATTTTCCCATAGACAAGACACTCCTTTATAGACAGGACATTAACCCAAGCGCGAGGTCTACCAAACAGGTACCTTTATGAGGTATTTTCTTTTAAGTAATGTTTCCTTTAACAGCACTTCAGCAAAGCAATGCTTTTGAAAAAGTATTTTCCTTGCTCTTTGTATTTGGACTCCCAACCTCATTACCAAGACCAAATAGAAGCACCTGCTTTTAGCAGAAAACTCCACATCCTCAGGCACCGAACAGCCCCAGCCGCATCGAGAACACAGCAAGGTACAGGTTTCCACAGGCAAGGTACAGATTTGGACCGGCAGCATCCCGGTGTGGAAAGCAGCGCCCTTCCTGGTCAGCCCTGGAAGGCTGTTTCACAACTCTGATGAACACAGCTCCTTCCTACAGGCTTCAGTAGGTGTTCTTCTCCAGTAAGAAGATCAGATGCCATCAGGCCGCGCTCTCACAGGCTAAGAGCCGTATCACACCACAAATAAAGCATGAAGTCTTTGTAAAGTTTCCTAATAGGCATTTCTGAGCCCAGCCCTACAGCTGCTCGTCCTGCCCTTGGACCGCTGCAGGATGAGAACCAGGGCACGGAGCAGTGAACCAGCATCCGCATGGCCACAGTCACCCCAGGGCAGGCTGATTTGAAACACCTACTCAACACGTCAGCTTGCCCTAAGCACGCCATTATCAACACCAGTTTACTTCAAAGCAGCAGACATGGCGCACAGGCGTCTTTTATGGCAATTCCGGTTACCTACAGCCCTCCATCTTGCGTTGTGGTGCTACCTAAGCAGCCAGGTGCCACCGTGCCACCCGCGGGCAGGGAGGCACAGTGACCCATCCACCCCGGAGCCTTCCCACCCCTCCTCAGCTGATCCTTACCTGCTGCCGCCTCCTCGCAGGGGCCTCCTGGGGGGTGGCGGGCAGCACCCGGGCTCCACAGCGGGCTCCGCACCCGGCTGCCCTGGAGCTGCCGAGCCCCACTCCAGCCGGTGGCTGGCAGGAAGGCCCGCCGACGCCAGGCTGGCGGGAGGCCACTGCCGGCGCTTCCGGCCTGCTCAGAACAAATTACAATAGATTAGAAAAGTCTCCAGTAAAGGGCAATAATTTTGACTAAACACCAGCAGGTTACGGCAGAGTCGGTTATTAACAGAGCTCAGTGAGGGAACCTGCTGGCTGCCCAGCTCCCTCACGGGCGCCATGAGCCCACCAAGCCCCACCTCAGAGGGGCTTCCTGAGGGAAAGGGCGGGGTCTTGGGGGGCGGGGCCTCGGGGGGCGTGGCCTCTGGCAGGACCCACCCCACCCCACGTAGACCCAGACCCCCACCTGCTTCCCCAGGCGGCACCACGAGCCTTTTGTCAGCCCCAAAATACACCGCTCCGACGTTAAAGCTACTGAGCACCTTCTCTCTGTGCTAGGGGGGTTCTTCCCGAGTCGCTGAGATGATCATACAGCGTTACAAACCATGTTACCTTCTGTTTCTATTCGTGTCTTGAATGCGTAAAGATTAACCTGCTTTAAAAGTTTTCTCTATGTTCTTTTCCTTCTGATTACAGCTCTCATGCAACCTGGAAATACAGCGGAGAAAGGGAAGGAGGAACCGCTTCCACCTACAGGCAGGTGCGGCCCGTAGGTCACCCACAGACCACAGGCACGGGAGCTGGCGGGGAAGCGCAGCATTACGTTTATTGAAAGTATCGATTCAAACATCATTAGGAATACAGTAGCACTTTAGGAAAGCTTATCAGAAATACGAACGTATTAAGTAACATCAGATGTAAACCAAGCACCTTTTGCCCATGCTAAACTTATTTTTCTTCTCGACCTGTCCCCATGGCAGGTATGGTCAGTAGCCCCCGTTTTGCTGGCAGAGTGCTCCATACACATTGACCCGTCCCAGCACTGCCTTCTGAGAACAGAGATTATAATGTAGTTTAACAGAAGAAAAGAAAAAAAGGGAGGGGGGGTGGGAAGGGCATGTGAACCCACTATCCTAAACTCCGAGTGTGGCAAGCTAAGCTGGAAGCTGGTTTTAGCCTTATGGCCAAAAGCAAAATACAATGGAAGCCTCCCCCAAGAAGAGAGAATTTACAGCTTTTATTAGTTCTTACAGATAACCATAGTATGCTTTATCAGTAGTCATTGTATGGATCAAAAGATATATACAATTAATGTGAACATACTGTATTACTAAACTAGTATTAGCACAAAAATGAAAAAGACTTTACCAGACCAGAAGACTGTTTCTATCTGGCTACTGTCAAGAAGTTCTTTTAATTGCTTACAAATATTCTCGTTATCATATATCCTGCTGAGGTACTACAGCACAGGCATCAAAAATCTCACCCAAATTCCCAGTTTTATATATGCTATGTCTAAAATTTAAAATAAAAAAATAATTTAAAAAAAAATCATTTCCAGACAACTTCAGTCTCAAATTCCTTACATCTCTTAAATTTGTCTTAAATCTCTGGATATCAAAAACCTCTAACATACTTGCTCCTGAGGATAATTAGTCCCCCAATTATTTTTTTAAGTATACCTGAAATATATTGGTAATTTACAAACACTTTTCATGGTTACATGATTGGTAAATAAACAAGTCTTTGGTAAATAATAACTACTCTGTTCTTTACTCAGTTAAAAAAACTTAATTCATTTTTATATCTAGATTAACTGGTTTTTTCCTTTTAATAATTGTTTCTATAGTGAATAAGGCTCATATGGCACAATGCTGAGTGGGATGAATGGGTGTCTGTAGCAAAACCTGAATGATGTTTTCAGGTTACAAATCCTGTTAATACTAGGTTCCTGCTCTGGCTCATTTTCTTTTTGTGCCCTTCAGCCAGGCCCAGGAAGCTGAAGCTGGATGAGAGCTTTCTCAGGAATCACATCTCCAACGTTTAAAGGTGCCAGCAATCTAGAAAATACTGTCCACTGCAAGGATACATTCTACAGCAGGTACTGGATTGTATGCTTAAAACTACAACAAGCCAATTAGTTTAAGGCTGAAATAATACATGATAGCTGCAGTATTTCCTAAAAACGTCTGCTTTACCATTTGTGCAGTAAAACAGAAAAACTATGCACTATGCATGCTTGTGCGAGTTGGAGGTGACTGCTTGCTCTCAAAGGAAACCTAAAGGCACAGGACACAGGTAATGTGAATGAAAATCTGGTGACAAACACTAGCTTCCATTTTCTTACAAGAATCCAATTAGAAAAGGAATGCCTAAACTGATATTTTTACTGTTTGTGTACTACATACCTTCAGTTTTGGCTAAAAGATACTATACTATGTCCTTCAAGAAAAATAGCAGCATTAAACAGATCTTGTAATTTCAGAGGAGATGTCTGCTTTAAGGTTTGGCTTACAGATTTTTGGGGATTATTTTAAACATGTCCAAGAAATTATCAGATTATTTTCCATGACTGTTACAGTTTTACTTTTCTACTACAGTTTTTTATTCATCTGCCTTATTAAAGGACCAACTACATTTGAGACAATAAATAGTATACTTTACAACAAATAATATTCAAGTCAAAGTATTGTACTTACAAAATAATGTAACACTCTAATAGGACCTTCAAGATCAATTCCATTTTACATATTCTGCAGCAAAAATAACATTTCTAATAGGAAGAAATTCCTTATAAACTTAGCAAGATCTACACATTCGCATGTGTGTGTAAACAACTTAACAAGGTTTATTATGTTTCCAGAAAAGCTATGCTTTTACAGTAGGTTTTCAGCTAAATGTTATCATAATATGGTGGTAAATGTATAACAGTGCTTTATCTCCATCACAAATTTTAATTTGAAAAAAAATGGAGTGCCATTATTTACAAAGTACAGCAACTCTCCTTTTTCTTCACAAGTGACTGTATCTGTGTGTGAACAAAATGTTAGGGCGAGGCATTCCAGATGAACTGCAGCTAAGGTTGGATGAGGATGATTTCGTGATGAACAGTGAAGGTCCTGGCAATAAATACCTAGAAAAGATATGAAAAATGTAGCAGAGTTTACAGGCAAAGTGACATTCCGGAGCAGAAGAATTAGTTGTTCATGCACCATACCTTAAAATCGTCATATGAAAGAAATCATGTACAATAAATCCTATTTATAAAACATGCAGGGTATTAGGCACTAGCTAACTCAGGAAACAGATCTAAACTCAGAGAAAGTCTTAGCAAAATTGCAAGATGATGCATGAGGATCAAACATCTTTCCAGTCCTTTATGTTTAAAGCAAGCAGGTAAATAAAACAATGGCATCCTGTGTAACACTACCACCAAAAAGTAATACTTAACCCATTGTTCTCTGTTAATATAGTACTATTTATTCAATTTCAAATGGGTAAAAACTGCAATTGATGTTAACCAGCTTATAAAAAGTTAAGTTGTAAAAAAAAAAGTTGATTGGGGAAAAAAACAGAGATTTTCAGCTTTGGTTTCCAGCTCCAACTCTCTAAAAATAGACATGCTATCATCACTGCTCTAGTAAAGCAAAAAACAATGCTGCTATAACCTAGTAAATGACATCAGTGACTATTTACCTGTTAAATTCAGGCAACTATATAGCCTGTATTTTATGTAACCTAGAAACAATAATTTATCATATGCCTAATATTCATTCTTAAACCTTTTCATGTTATCATTTCCTAATAGTTAATTGCAGAAGTCATTAGATGAGCACAGTAAGTGTACAAAAATGATATCCACACTAAATTGGAATTTCGTAATGAATTATGTCAATGTTAGGATGGATTAACACAAGATGTTGTATAAATTATTGCTTAAAAATCGTTGCATCATTGTAGTGAATCATATTAATTAGTGATCAATAAGTCAGAAGACTGATCCTAGTAATCAGACGGATAGAAACAGCATCACACTATCAATGGGAGACAATTTATTTAGTGTATACATGGGGTTTGTTTAAGCTTTGAGAAAAGCTTTCGTTATAAAAATATTACCACCAATACATTTTTTTAAACAATTTACAAAAAAATAAACTCTGATTTGGAATGGGTTGGTGGTGAGCTTGACAGTTCACTACATCACCATACTGAGTCCCACCTCTGCTTGACAATACAGTAAAAAAATCTAATGCTTCCCAGAGAATATGCCATGTAATACATGAGATTATTTACCAAGCTGTAAGGATCTAGCAGTAGATGTTATTTTTAAAAAAATTTTGTAACTCAGGTGAATTTATTGAAATATGAAAAGTCTGACTTTGTTTACAAGCTTGATTTTAGCTATTATTTTAAAGAGATTTTGGCATAGTTGTTGAGGTCTCCTATTGTTTTCTTTACACTTATAATTTTGCAAGGAAAAAAATGACCATAATATACATGTAAATTAATACTCCTATTCATTGTCTTCATGATATATAGTGGATTTACAGTTAGGAGATGGGATTGAGAACAAATTTTAAAAGTGAAAAAAGAACTCTCTGGGAGTTTTCATTACTTTTTTTCTCTCTCTCTGTACAAATAAATTCTCCCAGCTAAAGATCTATCTATTTGTAATCTTTGAAAGATTTAGTTTCACAAACATTTGTTTCATTAAGAAAAAGACAAAAGAAAAAAATGGTTTGTCCTCAGAAAAAAACAAAGTTCTTCAAATTAGATTTTATTAACTCTTGAGAAAATTGGCTTCTTGTACATTTATTAAATTATACTCAGATCTCTTCTTGCACTTCACACAATTTTACCAGGAGTCAAGCAAAGTATTATTAGTAGTGCAGAGATGTGTATCATTTAAAACCAGGAACCTAGACAAAAAGTGAAATAGCATTGTGGTTCTCCCAATTCTAGAAAAACAGTTCATTACCTTACAATTGTGGGGCATAATGGGCAAGAGCATTTATTTCCATACATATCTTTCATTTCACAAATTCAGAATATCATGGTTGACTAGCATATTGCTGTATCCACAGCATATATGTAGCATTTGTGGAGATTAATATAAAAACTGTAACTTCAATGAATCAGAGTTGCCATGACACTCCATGGCTGAAGACATACTGATACTTAGGATACAGAGAGCTTAGATTCCTCTAGCCTGTGAAATTTATGAATAAACTTCCATTCAGCATCCAAAGAAACACAGAAACTGGAGACGAAAAAGTTCTATTGGACCATCCCTTTCACTGGTTTCCAAATGCAAGCCTGTTAGCTGCAGTACATTAGAGTAATCCGAAGAGTTTGAACAGTTTGTGGTTAGAAAAATTTTCTGCAGTATTAACAGTAAAAGAAATAAAAACTTCAAGGTTGAAGATTTTCTAGTCTTAGCTAATCCAAATGATTTTACCATACTCCTGCTATAGCTCAGTAGATGTTAATATTGAATATGATTTGTTTTGTGGCTAACATACTTCTACTTTTGCTGTGACCAAACAAATCCAGTTTCGGGTTGGTTTAAAATTATGTTAGAGTGCCTTACGATCCCTATGACAATAACGAATGGGTTCAGTGTATCAAATAACTAGTCTGAGATATAGCAAGTAAGCAATTAAGTCATAAAATAAGTTTAACAGATAATATATCAAAGGTTTGATTTTCACGTCATGTTTAACTCATAAAGCCCTTCTATGAAATAATGTCTCTAAAATGTTTTATATAAACAAAGTATTTGTAAGTTTATATACATAATAATTCAAATTGCCATTATGGATAGAATGTGGAACCTAAGTAATTTGAAACTTACATTTAATTCTCCACCTACAACTGTTAAATTGCAGATCGTTGACTCCCACAGTTGGAGCATTTTCAGTAATCCCTACACTGACAATACTATAATCCCTATTGTATCCGCCTGGAAAACTAAACCAGCCAATGGAGAATCGGGTAAGTGCCAAATAATTTTTTTACTATATGATGCTGTTTTGCAAGGTTTGAAAATGTATTTATGCTCCATAAGATGAAATAATAAAGCTTTCAATCCATAGGTTTTGGAAATCAACTTTGCAAAACTGTGCAATACAGTAAATCAGATGGCACTTACCTGACCCTTGGCTGGAGCTGTGCCCCTAGAGCATCCCACTGCGAATGTGAAGCCAGAAGTATCATACATGTTAGGATACCTCTAAGAATGCAAATCTGGAATCAGTGACTTTGAGGGATCTGAGAAGGGGAAGAAAGGAAATTTTCAGTTCACTTTATGGAGAGCCTTTGCTACAGCTACTTGGGCAGCAGGCAATCAAGACTTAATAATGTAGTTTCACACAAAATGTGTATATCAAGTCTCCTTTTAGGAGCACTTCATGACTGGGCTAGAGAAATCAGAAACTCGGGCTCGAGGGAAATGTTGTGGCGTTTGCTTTTTTTTTTTAAAAAAAAAATACACATTGAACTAGGCTTAAAGAGAAGTGTAGCGGTAGCAACACAGACTGAAACCTGTTCCAATATTATCCCCTATACTTACAACTTATGAAGAAAATATTTAAACATTCACCTTGTATCATCCCAGTGGGGGCTTATCCCAGTTGGGGATCCTCTTGAATCTGATGAATATTTGTAAACCACCAGCAGGCAGTGTTTACAAAGCTGTACTACTCGTTGGCAACACTGGAGTTGCTCAGGAGTCACCACCTCTGTGCTTTTACTGAATATGGTTTCCCAAGAGCTCCTGTTTTGGAAAAAGACACAACTTCATTTTTTCTGTCACAGATGGCAAT
Organism: Chionis minor; assembly: GCA_013398295.1. Lineage (NCBI taxonomy): Eukaryota > Metazoa > Chordata > Aves > Charadriiformes > Chionidae > Chionis > Chionis minor. The sequence continues at coordinate 812,740 of VZSF01002834.1, forward strand.
CTGAGAGCTCTACTGCTTTATATCAGATTTAACAATACAGGCACAAGAGAAAAAGCATGACCTTGCCTGTTTACAGGAAAGGTCTATACTATTTAACACAAATGCTGGCAGATGCTGAGCCCAAAACACAAATTAAGAAGTTAATCTTCATATGTGAAACATCCACAGCCTTTTTTCACTTGGTTTATTTCCTAAAGTGTTTATAGGGCCATTACTTAGGTTTAGCACTTAAAGATTTACTGTCACATAATTGTATATGTGTCTTACAACAGGAATAACAAAAAATGCTTATTATTTTTAACAGGCTACAACCTGAATGCAAATGTGAAGTGACATTAAGGGAATTTATAAAAGTAATAAATTACTTCTAAATGTCTACACAGTATAATGATACTCTTCTTCTAATTTAAGCACATGGTACTAAGAAACAAGTATGAAGATAATTTACTGGAGATTAGTATGTGCTCTGCTTCCTTATCAAAATAATCATGAGAAGAGTGTCTCAGTTTAGTCATTCAAATACTACTACTCATTATTCCATCTGGTCATACGGGGTTGGTCTTTCTACAGCTAAGTGCAACTTGCAAAGCCTACAGATGCATTCCTTTTTGAAATGCAGACCATCATGCTTTTGTTCTCTTAAAAAGCCATTTCTCTTTCCAAAAAAATCCCCAAACCCTACCATACAAATATAAACCAGGTATGTTTTACCACAACATCGAAGACCACAATAGTTCTTTGCACCTCAGTACTCCTGGTGATCAAAAATTCTGACCATACTACAGATCATTACATCTGTTTTAAAGGCAATGTGGTCCCTGTGAAGATTTCTTTTTTTTTTAGTCAGACATTATCCAGTAGCACAGATGGTTTGCAAGGTTGAGCCTTTTTTGTTTGTTTATGAAAGAAGCATTTCATAGAGTGAGGAAAATTTGCTGCATCTGGCTTCAACATAGCATCCGGGATGATTTAGCCTTGTCCACTGCGATCAGCGGTAGATTTCACAACCCTGGTGTTGGAAGTGTGTCCTTAAAACATCATCAAAGAACCAGCAAGCTTACCTCTGCCTAGTGAGATTTTTAAAATCACTCCGTATTAGGACAGAATTATGAACATTAGTGACTAAAAGATAAGCTGTATTTATAGCTAACTGATTTTTCAGCCTGCCTCCTCAGTCTGGATGATATGTTACAGCTGAAACTGTTCAGTCCTAGAATATTCACACTGCACAAAAAATTTTCCAGTGACACGAGGATTTCTCCTTAATTATTAACCATATAATGAATTTTTTAAGAAACATTGTTTATAAGGCATCAAAACTATTTCATTTCATAAACAGAACAATTCTGTTAATTGAAGAGCTACCATTTTCTTTAATATATTTTTCTCGATATTGTTTCCTGTCTGGGAACATCCCACGTGTATTTTTACATGGAAATTAAGCTATTGTCTTCATTCTTTCCTCATGAAGTCATGTGATGGCTAGTAGAAAGCAGCAAGATGAAGTTCTAAGTATTACATTCATTCAACAGATTCACAGTGCTACACATAATTATATTCTAATTTAATCCATAAATCTCCAAAATCCTGTGGAAGAAACTCTCCTGATAAATTCCTTCAGTTCTGGTCTTTGAGGTCTGTCATCACTTTCCTACAGTTAGGAGGGATTTTATCAGTGAAGAATAATATGTGGCCTGCTATAACTATGGCTGATTATGAACATAGTGGTATACAGTTACCCTAATAGACTGAGATTTGGAAATATATATGTGAGTTTTAATGAGCTTTCATATAAATGTGCTTGTGCAACCTCCTCCATGTGCTACACAGATTCAGTTCATACTCCATTACACTGCAGTCAACAGGGATCAGAGTAGTGTTACCTAAGGAAGCTTAATTTGTTATGCTGTAACTTTAGTTTCCCTAAGAAATGAGTAAGAAATCATGGAGTCCTCACCAGATCTAGAATAGAGCATTATGCTTGATTGTGCAATATTGTGAATAATTGTGTTATTCTTTTTATAACCATCTTAATTCAACTGATGCTACCAGTTTTCTCTGATTAATTTCAATTAATAATTACACAGTAAAACAAATGTAGCTTTACATCACACTTATTTCACTGTTTTCTTTGTTTCTTTGCTCATTCTTTTTTGCTAAAATAGCATATGCCTAGCAGAGATCCAACCAGCAAGAGAAAACCTCAAGGCTATTAGCTCTGCTCTTCTCCCAAGACATGTATCTTACAAATAGGCAAAGTTCTATACGCCTTAATGTATTTTCATATACTCATGTTGTTTCTGAATTAGCATGTTTCCCCAAATTCTACACATGCCCCATGTTTATTCCAATCTGTTCCTTAAAATGGCACAATGAACTCTATAGGAAGAGTGATTGAAGTTGGCCTCTCTGCTACAGAGGTACTGTCCCGAGTTCTCTGTTGTGGATTACACGGCAAGAAGGATTCTTGTAAACGAATAAACAACATAATGGGAAGGTACAAACAACCTTTCTGTTTTTTTCTGTGAATGCTGTATTAAGTATATTACGGCTGAGTGATCTCTACACATACTGGATATTTGTATATTATTGTACAGCATTTTTATACTCTTTTACATAACAACTCCTTTTACAAGGAATTGAATCTTTGTCAAAGAATTTAGCTCCACTTTGGAGTCAGCTGAGTCTTGTTCCGCATTAATTCATTGAACTCTTCTGCTGGCTCAAAGACTCTTCTCCCAAGCCAAGTAAGCAGCAGAGTTGTTCAAAGTTTTCGAACAAAACCCATTCTTTGTAGAGGAAAAAAAAACCCTAAATGAAAATTTTAATGCATAGAAGATTTGCACACTAAAAGTAAAATTCAAAATAACATCAGCATTATTAAAAGGGAAGGTAATTATAATATTTCATGACAAAAATTTAGCTTGGACTCAAGACTTCACACACCTCTGTGGGCATGAAGGGGCCTGCAGCTGCTGACGATTATACAAAACAAATGTTTCAGACTGGAAACAGAGAAATCTTTTCTCGCTCTACTTTAAGTTTTGGAGTGTGCTGCATTCCCAATACCTACCTCTAGCAAATCTTAAGGGTGACATTATCTGCATGTTCCCATGGCCCATCTCAGTGAAAAAAACCCAAAACCATGTGAAGACCCCTAACAGCTTGCACAACAACAAGCCTTTAGCAATGAGACAATAACGGTAAAAAAGACCAAAAAAACTGATGACCTTTTGATATTGTCAGATCCCTCTTCTTCTTGTTATCCGTTTTGTTGGGAAATAGTAACAAGTGCATTATGTGCACTCTCTACATATGACAAATGTGAAGAACATACTGATCTGATTACTTTGTACATACAATATGCATCGGCATACTATTGTGTTTATTTTAGTTCATTTTCCATAAATCTCTTAGAACATTTTCTGCAACCTAATCAAAAGACTTTGAATCTCAGTACAATACTGAGCTTTCAGTATATGGCCTGACCATTTTTTCCCCCCATAGAAAACTTGTATTTGCCACCCAAATCAAAAACATCTGCTTACCTCAGTGTTGGACACTTCCTATTCTGCATATAAAATCCCACCAGTGTAGAAAACAGCAAATGCAATCAAGCATAGAAATTCTAACTCATTATTTGTAAATCACAGAACTGACATTGCATTTGGAGCGAGATGTCAGCTGCACTTGTGACTAAATTCTTCCCCTCTAAGTCGAGCTCAAATAGATAGGACAATGATTTCTGTTGATGGTAAGTCCACATGTGACACTTACAGTGGTTTGGCCTCAAAATTGTGCACCATCCAATGAAAGAGTTGACCTAAAGCTCAGATATTTTGACAATTACATTTTTTTCCTTAGATTATTATATTTTTAAATATATTACTAAATGTCTGATTCCATTACTGAAATGATTGACCTAGGTTATTAGATTTCTACTTATATCTTTAGATGCTTTTAAAACAAGATCAATGTATTACAGCATTCTCTTGCATGAAAATGAGCAACAAAGTACACTAGCATTGATTGTAATCATGAAGTTATGAAGGAGACTAAGATAATAAAAATAGGCTTACCCTGAATTACAGAAACAGTTCCATAGACCTTGACCATGGCTCCAAAGTAAGCGATTAAATACACGGTTAAAGAGACGGTACAGATGTAAATTTTCAATGTCTGGAGCCTTCCAGACACGCTGCAGAACTGCACGCACACTTGTCTTGACTATATCCAAAACCTAGGAAAGAGTATTCCAAGGAAATCAAAGCAAAGGCATATTGCAAAACCTAAACCCAAGTGTTCGCTGATTCCCTGAACACACACACACAAGCACACACACACACAGATGACTGCACAGCTATAAATTCCCACAGATGTCGCCGTTTCATTTCTGTGCATTCATCAGCAAACTTTTATGATACACTTTCTCCGTCAATAACATTTTGCAAAGCCAAATCAAAATGTTTTATTTTTAATACAGAAAAGTTAATTTCTAGTTTTTTCCTGTGTGTTCAATATTAGTTCATTTCAATGGCAAAAAAAGAGTTTAAAAAGAAACAAAATGGACACAATTACAGACTAGAAGCAACATAATTAACCACCCAAATATTACATATTTGAAGATTATCTCTGCTTCTTTTCTCACTGCTTTCTAAAATAACATCTATTTTATAAAGAGCTAAAATGTCCTGAAAAGCTACAAACTGCTTTTGGTTTAATGTGTTTAAGCTCAGTGTTACCCTAGATCAAACCATTTTAGTTTACCTTCCACGCAGGAAAAAGTGCAGTGAAATCAGTAAGTAAGAAAATCACCGAGATTTTTAAAATAGCAATGTTTATAGAAATGGAATGGATTTATTATACGTGGAGTACATTTAAATGCAAGCGTCTAAATCTGTGGGTGAAGAAAATGCTAAGCTGCATTCAGTATAGCACTGAGAGTTTTACACAGTGAGTCTCAGTTACTCAGTGCACATACACACTTGGAGGCAGTCGCACATCCAACTCATTAGAATCCTCTTGGATACACCTTTACACATCCCACTCAAGTGAGACACGCAAGGTGGGATCATCTTGCCTGCTTGTAAACATCTGGACATTGTCTTAAGGCTGGCCTCTAGGTTCCTTCCACAATCAGTAGAGAGAAACAGGCACCAGCGTCTTGGCTTCCGTCTATTTAGATATTGTCAATAAGACTGGAATAGTTTCATGATCAAAGTGCTATTTAGGCTCTGTGAACAGTGTGAAATCTGTCCTAAAAAAAGCCTATGGTGCTGTAACCTATTAACAAAAGTCAGTTAAACCAGCATGTTTTCCTGTAAAGGAGACACCTTTACTGTCTCTTTCACAAAACAGCATCTTCTAAAAAACCAGTCAGGCTCAAAGGGCTGATGAGCCGGTGGAGGTATTCACTTATTTGGCATACGATGTTGCAAATTCTAAGATTTAGAAGGTACAATACTTGCTCAGGAAACTTTCAGATGTGCGTGACAAACTGATTCACAAGGTTAAACTCTCGTAAGGTGAAGGGGATTTAGTAAAACAATAAAGTAGGGAAGCATGGTGTAGAACTTTGATTTTATTTTTTTTTTGGTCCTGCATAACAAACTGTTGTTTGTAAATAGTCTGATTAGACATGATGAAGGAAACAAAGCATAAATAAACAAAATGCTTGCAATAGCACAATGGAGCTGTGTAGTAAAGAGAAATGCTTAATGGGCAGAAAATCTATAGATGTCTAATAATGATACCCTCGATGAAATACGTCATTTACATGTTATTTAAGCTCTTGAAGACCTAGGATTACTCCGCATGCATAGGTCTTGGGTTAATTCCATGCACACACACTACAATGCTGTCCCCTCTGTTGGGAATATTTACAAATGCAGTTGCCTAACACACTAAAAGCACTTGTGGTCTCTTCCTCCCAAAGAGTGAGCGAAAAAGAGTAGTAAATTATGACCTAAGAATGGTGATCTTGTTCAGTGACTGCAGGAGCTAAACCCAGGTTTTGGCCTGCCCCACACTTGTGGAATGGGTCCAGATTTTCAGACATTCCCTTAGCAGCCTTAGCCTACTGTCTTAATGCTTCTCAAGCAGCCTTTCCATTGTGCCTTCGCTGATGAAGGCTCTCCCACACAAATGGCCACTAGCTGTGATTGTATACACCCGTTTGAACCAATTAAGGCCCTAAATTACAAAAAGGAGTAACCATACGCTTCTTTGCAATGTTACACGGATTAAAAGTAATTTATCTCCCTGCATGGAACAGAACAATTCCATGCCATATAGATTCTCTCACTAGTCCAAAAGACATGACCTAAGAACTATGATGCCAATGTAGAGCTTGTTCTTTAGCACCTGGAGTTGAAGAAAACTAAGAAAGCTGCAGACTGCCAGGTACACTAGAAAAAAAACTTTCCTGCTGTTTTTACTGTTGGTATTGCCAATATGCCAGAGGGAAAACATCCCAGTTAATTGTTCTTAATTTGCAAACATGGCCTCAATCATCCATTTAAGAAAAGATACAAGGCGTTGCACAAGAGCTGGAACTTCATGAAACCTACATCCCCATTTTTCTAAGTTAATTTCCCCAGTTTGCCTTCATCTCTCTGTTTACTTTAATTTACATCAGTTACTTTAGCATAACCAATTATCTAGGTGTAACAGAACAAGATGGTATGAAAAAGTGTATTCAAAACAAGACCCTCTGGTAATCATCAACACACTTTTAAAGAAATTATGTAAAGTGATGTAACACAAAGCAGTCACAGCTCCTTTCATAGAAAAGTCTCTTTTTCCTAAAAGTCTTGGGAGGGTAAAGTTCATTTTAGTATGTATCGATTTCATCAGTTTACTCTCAACTTGCTTCTAAATGACTCCTGTACCTCTGCTGTAATGCTGGAATATTAGACACTAAGAATATGAGCAGGAGTTTAATTTTTCTACATCGTAATGGATAATTCTTAAGAAAATATACCTGTCAGAGATGAACACTGTGAAATCTAGTACATTGCCCAGGTATTTTCTTCTCTTGTTTTAGAACTTCCCAGTAAGTATAGTGAAGCGGACTGAGTTTCTGGTTTGTATTTCAGAGTTGCAGAAGGTACCTTTGAGACAGATTCCTTACTTGCACAAATATTATCCACCTTGAGCTCGCTTCTCCTTTACCCACCCCAGTGGAATATAAAACATACTTCTTTCAAATCAACAAACGCTTACACATTTGGCAGTCCTCAGCTGCAATGTCATTGTCAAAGTTAATCCATTTTTGTAAACTACCCTTCTAAGAATAACTATCTGATTGCTTGGAGGGATTGAGGTTAAAAGCAGTTTAAAGAAAAAAAAAAAAAAAAAAGGCAAATGATTACCAGCGCAAGCAAAGATGAAGGACCCACTACTGCTTCGGGAATTACAAATCTCCAAAGTTGTAAAAGATGTCCTCACAAGAAGAGCAAAGAAATCCACATTTCTGTTTGTGCAGTTTTTGCTAGTAACGACCTGGCATATCAACCTGTATCATCCTGACTTTGTACACATGCCCTTGGTTTCATGTCACTGTCAGTCAAATAAAGGACAGAACCACCCTTATTGTAGGCTTTCTGAAACAACGCTTAGAGGAGAAAATGACTAGATTGAAAAGAAAATTAAAAAAATCCCAACAACAACAAAAAACCCCAACCAAACAAACAAAAAAAAGCAACAGACAGGCACAGGTATATTAAGCCAGATGTTCAAAAGAAGCTTTAGGAAGGGCAATTGAAGAATGTACAGTAAGCAGCCTCAGTCCCTCAAACTGCAGATTTATCACTCTCCCTGTGGCAATTCCTTCCCATAGTTTTGGGGAATGACATATGGTAAAGGGTTGAAAGAGACACTTTAACCAGTCCTGTGTGAAAGCCTTCAGTTGCAATGATGGGCCCAGTCTGGTGATTTCTTTCCACACTTGTGGCATCACAGACTAAAGAAAGCAATTCTAGCAACACGTCTCCCACCAGTTTCAACTGTCCCAAAGATTCCTGCAGCAAAGGAGGTCTCCACTGCAGCAGCAGTGTGAATTTTGGGCCCTGTCATCTATGTATACATGCATCTATGTATCCCTGTTTGCCTCCCTCCTAGCAGCTCTTCCTCCATATCACCATTTTCTACAAGCTCCCACTAAGACTCTGGTTTTGGGCAAAAGGCTACAACTGCCATATGGCACAACAGAAACGACCTATGTGCTTGTACATTGGGATTGCATTGCTGTTTCCTGTAATTAAAAAAAAAAAAAAAAAGGAGATCATTTTAAGCAGGGGACTATTCAGCAGAACAGCTGCAGATGTCAAACAAAAAATGACACGATTTCAGCCAATGAAGTTGGTTGCTCTACTGATTCCTGACAATAGCACAAGAAATAATCGTGCTAAATAGATTTGACATGGTTTCAGAAGAATTTTGACTAAGTTACAGGCTCCTACATTTCCAAGTTCTTCAGTTTGTCATGTCTAACTTAGTTTTGGAAAGCTGTGTGGACACATATTACATTTCATATCTGAACTTAACTTGAACAATCAAATATCTTTCTATCATATGACATCACATTAAACCGGTGTGTTTTCTCTGTCCAGTATGAAAACACAAGCATTTAATGCAATATTCAATAAAATACAATTTGAAAGACTGAGGATCATACTGCTGATTTTATAAGTAATTTGAGATGAGAATCTAAAATCATTCTTCCGTTCTTCTGTAACAGTGTACCAACCCTTTCCAACTATAATATTTATCATTTATGCAGCATTTTGATTAAATCACTTTCTTTTATGGCCTATAAAAACAGATTGCGAAACTGAGACACACAGAGACTAAATGCCTGGAACAGATATGCTAATTCACATAATATCTCAGTGACTGAGGCAAAGAAAGACCCACCATATTGCTTTAGAGACACCAAAGTATTAATAATAGATGTAATTTCTGCTACATTAAGGAAAATAAATATTACACTGAGAAGATGATTTTGACTGACATGTGACATACAGATATGACTGACATACTACAGTTTGTCAGATCGAAAACTCTTTAGACGCACAACAGTAGCTCCTAGATAGCAGATGAATGAAGACAGAATGATAAACAAATCTCATTAGTCCTTTGCAAGATTAAACCAGTTAGTTGAAGATTTTAACAATGTCAATTATCTTTGCTTGGCAGGTCTATTTTTTATTCAACATGATCTGTTGTAATACTGTGGGTCAAAGACTCAGATAACCAAGTGCAATATCACTACCTTTAATGAAGTTTTAATATGCCTGGTCAGAAACTACTGACTGGTTTATCCCTTATCAATCAAATCTGCCGAATCAATACACTTCTAAGAACATTTGCTAAAAATTAGGTATGTGAGCACTAATTATTTATTTGTTTCCTTTTTTTCTTTCAGTTTTTTAAGAAATTTTCAATTTTTTAAGAAATTGCTTTGGAAATTATATTCCAGGATAATTATGCTTGTCTAAATATGGAGCAACATCATTTCCTGCAATTGAATTAATTCATATATATTTTAGCATTAATAGCCTGTATTTTAGCATCTCAGGTCACTCCCAGCCTCTGGTAGACACCAGTAAAAACACTGCTAGGCATCTACTTCAGATGATCTTCAGAGAATGAAATATATGCCACTTACTTTTCGTTGCTTTACAGAATCCAGTTTTACCAACCAATAGGATGCCACTTTTGTTTTATGATACTTCCAATTATCCATAATCTGGAGTCATTGCAAAACACAAGAAAAAAGAAACATATGTAAAACCAGCTGAAATCTGGCGTTTCATTTATGGGCATTCCTAGTGCTACAAAGTCTGAGCATCTAAAAAACCTCTGTGAAAAGAAATTTTCTCTACAAGTAATAGAAAAATATTTGCAAATTTATGTGGGAGAACATTTGCAAAGACATGTGCAATCTTTCAGTTTAATCCTACTCTCTTTTCCACCTGATTCTGACAGTCGTACACTACAAAGCAGGTAGAAACTTGTCTTGACTGACTCAGCTAGGATTCCTTGAACACAGCAGTAAGTTCAATAATGTATAACTGTTCATCGATTTAAATAGTCAGTTTTTTGCTGCATTAAGGACATTAGACATACCTTGAAAACATCCTTTCTATAAATGATCATATATGAACTGCAATACTTTTATGTTGTGTAAGTGCTGCCAAAATAGCTTGAGCTGTTAAAATACGTTTTCATTTTGTTATTTTCTTTCTCTATTCTATTCCAGACCTACGACAAGTTTGGCCTCACTGACAAATAATATCCCATTACTTGTTTTCTTCCATGTTGAGATATTACTTCTCATCAGAAACTAGTTAAGGCCAGACAAATTTATAAAAGATTTTTGCGATAAGAAAGTGCATTTATAACCATGCTAGCATTGCATGAGAAAGCACCACTAGATGGAGTGCACGCGCGCACGCACACACACATTCCCACACGTACATAAATGCACACACACACTCACATGTTTGAAGGAGAAAATGTAGTGAAGCATTTTACTTCTGATGTTAAGATGCTAGTTATGAATACTATCTTCCAGAAACACCCAAATCAACCATAATCATGGGTGAATTCCTTCCCACTGTGATGTAGTCACACAGATCACTAGAGATATAATCAGCATTTTGAAAGCTCGCAGAGCAAAGGGACATTTCTAACCAGATAGAGAATTAGGTTAATTTTAACACACCGTGGACTGGGCTTACTACATCAGAATTCAGGTGTTAATTTAAATTACTAGATCCCACCATATCTCTACTAGACTGAGAAAAGAACTTCTATCTTCTTTTTTTTTCCTTCTTCTTTTTTTCAGGTTGATGTTAGTTTCTTTGCACTAGATATTTAAAAGGGATTTAGGTACCGTGTATTTTCTGGTTATATGTCTGAATATTAGGTGTTGCTTTTTTATTGCCCTTTACATTGGGCATTGTTTCGCATGTCTTTGATACCACAGGATGAGGTTCAGGACAACGCTGCATGTAAGAAAGAGTAAGCTGGCAGACTAGAGGAGCCAAAAAAAGTGTGCTTGGTGTTCTTTATGACTAGCAAACTTCCAGTCTGTCTTGCAGCATACCATTCTGAGTTCTTCAGTATGCGTATTCAAGAGCAAGTTAAACATGTCAGGATCTGTACTAACAGTATCAGATGAAATATAAACTGTTAATGAATTGTAACATTCTTCTTAGCTTACTTAAAAGTTTGAACTTTCTCCACAATGAAAAACTGAATTTTCCTAACCTTCCTGATTGTTTCTCATATATTTTATAAAGACATAGGAATGTTTTCAGGGCCACTCTTTTAAGGTCAGAAAGTATGCAAAGCTTCAAGCTTTTGAAATCTTCTGAATTATCCTGAGTTATGGAAGTTTTAAGGCCATGGGGCCTCATGAATCGTAAATTGAGCTTTCTACTTTCCTTCATTTTAGTGGCCTAAACAGCAAGTGTCTAGCCTGTAATTCTTCTTTCTTATTTATAGATACTCACATCTTCTATAATTAATTCTGATTCTTCATCTGTTTTTCCTGGGAACTTTATTCTCATGTCATTGATAATGAGAAGAGTCTCTTTTGTCAAAGCAACTTCTTGCTCTTTTGTTTTCTGTTGCAGCAAAGACTCACTCTAAAAACCAATGTGAAGCAGAGGAAAAATTTCAGGCGTGTCATTAGATCACATTACAAAGATGCTTCCTTGACAAAAATAGATTCTAAATAGGGTGACATAAAATACATTAATGAAGTCTACAGGCATAATATCTAATACATAACTAATATGCACACATATGCCCCATATACACCAATGCATCACCATTAGTTATAGTTGTCAAGAAATTCAAGAAAAACAGTTCAAATCTGTTTGTTTAAAACAGAATAAACAAATGTATAGTCGATATTTATGATGCCTACCATTTAAAATCTAAATTTGAAATTTACATAACAGACTTTGAGTTTAAATTCAACATAATGAAAAGAAATTATTAGTCACTAAAAACTTCCTTTCAGTTCTTCACTGCAACAGTTTAACAGAAAAGAAACATTAAAGAAGCATTTCAAGAAGCATTAAAAAGTAAGGACACTTTGCTCCTAACTCTGGTCAGTTTGGGTTCTGACAGTGTCTTTGATTGTCTAGGATTTTGTTTAAAATGCCAGTGCTTTTTACCCCAACATCAAGTTGAGCTCCTACAGTGTCTGTGGAGGACCATCTCTGGAGGATTTGGGGGTTTTCTTTAAATCTTAGGCACTAGTTAGAATTATTTCTGATCCTCTTTTTTTACTTTTATGTATTTTTGTGTTTTAAAGATTAAGTGGGCTTAATTTTATGGTTTTTTCAAGAGTGAAATTGAAAATTTTTAGGCATTTCTAATTCTTGGTATTTTGTAAGAACTACGATACTTACTTCAGGGTATTTTTGCTGAAGCAAGTGATAAGTATTTTCAAGCATAACAAAATACATGCTACATGACATCTAATAATGTGACTGAAATAATAAAATAGCAAATATTTCCAAATCCACTTTTCTTTATAACTGCTATAATAACGCATCTCTAATTCCCAACAGTAAATGACTTATTCTAAACTTAGTTTCCATACCTTAAGTACATTTGAATCTCAGCAGCCTCCAAAAATGGCAATGTACTGCGCTTTTCTTTCCCAAAGGATAAACTAATACTTTATCATGCACAAATGATTTCTTCTTAGTAAGTTACAGTTTATCAATTTAAATTTTATTCTAGCAGTAATATATAGTATATTATTCTTAGTTGCAAAAATAATTATGAACAGAGTTCCTTTCACAATGCACTGCTAAATTATGAGTAGTTCTTACCCATTCTGTAAGTAATTTTATTCACATTATTTTAAGAAGCATGACCTAAGCTCTATCACCCAACATAATTGTTCTGCGTATCAAGATCATTTCTCTGGCAGAGCTTTCTCAATGAAAAACAGAGCATGGTTTCTTACTAATGTTAATTTGAGTGAGTAGCCCATTTTTAATGTCAGATGGTAGGAGACTGTTTTTAATCTTTCAGTAATTTGTATTTGATATAGAGTTAATGTGAGTAGAAAAATCTATATTAGCCCTGTCTCATTAAACTCTCAGAGTACATCTTGATGATAAAAGCGTACTTTTTAAACTTGAGATAGCTAGTGTGATAAAAAATACCTTTAACACGTTGTGGTGAAGACACAATCTTAATGTCTTTCCAATTCTATTAGCTGACTTTAAAGATGGAAAACCATGTTAAGGAGTATTTCACAAGATGTCAGCACACAATTTTAAAAGGATCCTTTTTCATCATTTAGACAAAGCCTCACAGGCAAAACAGACAATGAGCATTCTACTGGATAAAAATGATGATTAGAGATAGTAAATACTATGAAGCAAGTTCATTAGCATTACAAAAGGATTTCGCACAATCAAAGCTCACCACAATAGAGAAAGGCTGCAAATATGGTTTGGCCCCATCTCCACATGAATTATTTGGGTGATGAAATATACAGATCAAGCACCAAAGCATGAACGGAAATGCACTGGCACCACCACTCAATACAATCCTGAATGAGGCTGGGAACTGATCCCAGCAAACACTGGCTAGGGAGAAGCGGATATGTGGTCCACCACGCAAACTAAAAAGAAGAAATGCCTGGCTTGCGAAAGAGATACCAAAGAAGGTGGCAGTCTAGTCACAAAAGGGAAAAATGTATGGTTCAGAAGTACATTGTGAAATTACAACTAACCACACAAATTCTGAACAGCTAAAAATTTTTAATCTCATCTGTTTATTCTATTAATTATTTAGTTAGACCACACGAGTCTAAATCCCTGTCTCAGGGACAGACTTCAAAATGAAGTAAGTTTTATCTTCACTTTTTAAAAAAGATGGCTTCTGAGACAGTTATTGGAGTGGCAGGAACTATCTATACATTTTAAATTGTTCACTTTGGAAATAGAAGTCTACTGCAGTGGTATAGTGTATGCAAATTAGGTACAGTAGGTTGAAAATTAATTACAGCTTCTTCTACAACGGACACCCATACAAAGTCTTATTAACATTTTAGTCTTACTAACGTTTTATTCTGATACAATGTGGAGCATACACTGGTTTTGAAATACTGCTGTATTTTTGTTATTGTAAAGATTTTGAAGGTAGATACATCCTTTATTTCAGAACCAGCAGTCCCCAGCGAAATCAGAGAAACTTTTTAAAAGACGTAAAAACTCTTTCTATCTTCAAAAACTCTTTAGGAGAGCCGGTTTCCCAGTCACAAAAACTCTGAGATTTCCATTCTAAAAAAAGGTGACATCGGTATTAGCTGCACCAGAAACACTGAAACATCACAGGTAGCACTCATTGTAAGTCATATACAGGTCTAGATATCTTATATTCATGAGTTTCTGTCAAAGTAGCATTGACTATACTACCTCAGGTTTTCTGACACTGTAAAAATTAGTAATGTCTTTATTGAATTTTAAAGAAATGGAACATATTTTGAATGCAACTGCTGTTAACTCACCCCCGAAGAATTCATAGTTCCCAAGCTGGATGTCTGAGAGACTCTCACCGAAGATGGGCTGCGATTTAAAGAATGAGACCTATTCACTGAGGATGCACGCTGGATTTGCAGAGATGCTTTGGCTGAAAAGGGACGTTGCTCAGCAGCCTGTGACTGCATAGTCAATATGGATATTGAACGAGGGCAGCTTACAGAACGCCTTATTGGACCTGTGGATGATGTGGGGGATGAATATGATGGAGATTTTATATTTTTAATTGAAGATTTCCAGTTCATTCTACCTGCAGACAAATTAAATGAATGATGCAATTACTCATTATTCTTTTAAAACCCATTTTTCAGTCTTTGTAACACCATATATGACCCACATGTGTGCACATGTTGTACTATGATGTACATTGACTAACAACTACATATGTAGCAGTCAGTCATGTCAGATTCCCCAATAATACACACTTTACATACTCTATAACAACATTTATTTCTTCCTCATAGTCAACTTTAATCAGGTAGACTGCAGTCCTCTGTAACATGCATCAGGTTTATGACAGAGTGCATACACCCTGTGGGTCAAAAAGTATGTGGCTACTATGTGTGGCTTCTTGACTGTAAGAACATGGAAGCAGGAGAAAGCATTTGGTTAATGGGTCCCATATTTTCATATCTGGTCTGCCTCACCTGCTCCTGCATAGCTGTACAGTTTTCTAATTCAGTGTTCTGCTAAATAAAGGATGCTGCTATGAAAAATAAAATTCTAGGAGCAGCGTTATATGTGTGCAATTACATGATGAAATTCTTTGAGACACTACACTGCTAAAAAAAGAAAATAACATGCTATATCTGCCATGTTCACAGAACATGCTCACACTAATGCCGTGCAGCGAAACAACCACAAAAAGAAAGACGACAATCACAATCACAAAAAAAAAACCCCCAAAAACTTGCACACTCATCTGGAATATATTACCTTCTGTATGTCTCCAGATACATTTATTTATCCTTTCTATATTCAAGCAAATTCAAGCTTAATAAGACTACTTTTTACAGGGAAAAAAATGACAATCTTCTCACAAAAAAAAAATCTAGGAGCAAAGAGTAACATTCACACTATTTCCAAGTGTAGCCCAGGTATATGTTTCTCTTCAGCATTCTTGGCAAAATAATATTCATTTTTCCCTTTTTTTTAAATTCAGTTTCTTAATTTAGAAGAAATTTTAAAGCAAACAAAACAAGCAAACCAGTGTTTAACCCTGAGTTACAAATGTTGATACATTTTAAATATTGCAGCATTTTATATAAGTCATCGTGAACGCCAGACTTACTTGGAAAAGCGATGAAAAGTGATAATTTAACTTACCTGATCGTTCCAAAGATTTGCATTTATTTTCTTCAAGATCATATGAAACTTTTTTCTCTTTTTTTTCATTGTGATCTTCTTTTTCAGTTTCTTCTCCCGATTCGGACATACTGCTACCGCTCTCACAGCTACTATCACTATTGTAGTTCTTAAGTCTTCTTGAGGGCTGTGCACTTTCTGGCATTGAACACAAGGGCTAATGCAAAAAAAAAAAAAAAAGCACAACAAAGAAAAAACACCTAAGAGATTAAATTCCTTCATAATCTCCAAAAGAACACTTCACTATCACACCAGGTTCCTGATTCAGGCAAGTTCATCTGTACATATTCAAACCCTCCCAAATTAGATTGGAAATTAATTTTATAATAAATGCTTAAATGTTTCATTAGCTTCACTACACAGTAATCTAAATCTTTCTCACATAAAGTGCAGTTTAATAGGGGAAGGGGGAAAAAGCTTATTTAATTTCAGGTATGACTTACACTACCAGACATACAGAATTATAGTTTGAAATCATAAATGAAGTGATACAGAATACCATTTACAATGTTTCAATCCCTCACTGATATTTGCAATAACTGAAGCTATAGTTTAACAATGATCAATGTAAAGTAAAGAAATACTTCAGATAACTTTGGCTGGTACACTTCTGAAAGAGAAAGTAATTAATCCACATCCTGCAGAAAACAGAAACTGGAAGAATATAGCCAGCTATGCTAGGTGTATTTGGTGTCCCATATGGACGTGGGATTCAGAGGCATTAGGTAATTAATCTTCTGCTATTACCAAGGATACTGTGAGACAAAAAGCAGGAGACAGAGAAACTGATACAATAACAGAAACTACAAATGAAAATTTTTCTTCTTCCATCTGCCATCAAGCAAACAAGAAAAATACAATATCCTCCATTATGTCTATTATGCTAAGACGACTCACGTGGTCACTTTTTTTCCCTGCACATTTTCTTTCCAGTAACTCTCACCTATAAGAAGCTATGCTGATGGCCTCATCTTCCCAGTCATCCAATGGACTGCAATTAGAACTCATATTTTAAACATTAAAATTAAAAAAAATACTAAAAATCACAATTTCTGAACATATTTTGGGTCACAGTGAAGTAGAACTCCTCTCAGGATTAATTTAAATTGCCCTATTATCTTAGCATAATGTAATGCACCAGAACTTATTGGGAGGGCAATACAACAAAGCCCCAAAGATACTGTTCCTGCAAGATACACTTGTTGTGTAAGTAAACATATTCTACCTAAACTTCTATTCCAGCCAAGGAAGAAAAGAGATTTCTGCCATGAACTGAAAAACAGCAGTATGTTTATGCAAGCCCAAGCTGTTAGACCAGATAAGGAAGAACTGAAGAAGTATATTCCATTGAGGAGAACCCTGGCAATTGTTCAGATTACACAAAGAATATTTTGATATCTATCTACCTGCCAAAAGGACAAATTAAGGTGCCTCAACACTTACTACTTTCTCAAAAATACCTATCCTCATAATGAAATGCTGTGTATCATGGAGATAGATTGATCAGACATTCCTGATGAGTTATACAAAGTATAATAAACATTTTCAATCAAAACTTACAGGGGCTTTAAGGTAGATCACATTCTCACTTATGATAATGTGTGTTCCTCTCACATTACACACTAAACAATAAAAACATCCTGACCAAGGCTTGACATCAATTAACAAAGAAGAGTAAAAAGAAAGGTCAAAGAAATTACAAAAAGCAATAATGAAAAATAATAGCTAGATCTGGGTTTAAAATGACTTCTTAAAATAAGAGATATTTGGTTGCTTAGCAGTTCTAATCACCTTGATTTTCCCATTATGCTAGCCTGATTTTTCTTTGATTAAACTCTTCTGATTTTATATCAGAAGAATAAAAATAAAAGTAATTGCTTATTTCCTCTAAAATATGTTATTTCCTTATTTTTTTCCTTCACAAACAGGTGCAAGGTACTAATCAAGAGTAAACCTTACAATGTGTAAGGATAAGGTGCCCTCTAGAGGCTACAAATAAACCACACATTTTCAGAATATATTTCGCAGTCTAAGTAAAATTCAGTAACGTTTTAATTGCAGGTAAAAATGTCTTCATTCTGGGAAATTCTTGACTTTTTTTCTACTCTGAGCTCCTAATCGTGTTCGAAAAAATAAGACTGAAATCTCCAGCAAATATGGAACGGTTGTTACATGCAAAGCTTATTTATATACACATACCACGCTACCCCTCAGATACATCTATGTATGTTTATATATATGTTTCTATGTATGGAAGAGGATGAGGAGGAAAACACCTCTCTCTCCTAGCTATTCCAGCTGTTCTGTATGGAGTTTTCCAAGTCCTGACTGTTCCTTTTTTCAAGGAATAGAGCACTTTTTCAAGTCAGAGCATCTGACTTCCTAACAGTAGCTTTTGTCAGCAGGCCACCCGCTGACTTTTAAGGGAGGACAGGACTTTATGACCTTCTGAAAGAACATTTCATGTTAGGGAACACAAGATGAAAAGTACTGTTCCTTCAGGTTTGTTTTGTCCATCAGGTCTTATATATGTTACTTTTTTGATATGCTAATGGATCTTCATTTGGAGAATTTTATGATTACAAGAAGGTTAGTTTTACAGCTGGATTATTCTCTTACCTGATAGATTGGCAGGCTATAGCAAGTTCTACTGCCTGCCTCTCACCAGATTGCAATACAGATATATATTTAGACACTACATATCTCATAGCAGACCCTTTACAAAGAGGTGGCCAATCAAATGCATATTATTAGCCATATGCACCTTACCCCTTACAGGAAAGAGGTGATGCTCTTTCGGTACAAGATACAAGGACCATCCGCAATGGGCATCTGTATTTCAAAGGGAGTGCATAGGATATTATGCAACCAGGGAAGTCTCCAGTCACATGGCTTCACTGTAGGTATGGCTTAAATGATTGAGAAGTATATCAGGACCCTAAAAAAGATGCAGGAATAGAGATCCTGTACGGCATGAAGTGTGCACACTGCAAGGAAAAGAAACAATCTCCTTGGATAAGCTAGTTTCATTGTCTTTCCTTTTGATGTCGTCAATTTTATGGCCAAAAAAAAAAAAAAAACCCAAAAAGTGGGAATTTTGCTCATATGCAATTTTTTCTTTATCCAAGAAGTGCAAACATACTGTACTGGTAGAGCAGCTTGTAAGCTACAGAATCCATACGCCTGCTATAAAAGAAGACCATGTCATATAGTCTCACTCACAAATTGATAGAACTTCATCTTAAGACTAATTAAGAGAGGTTTCTCAATTTGGGCTCAGTACCCTATTAAAAGTTTATGCCCTCCAGCTTGTGTGCAGCCAGTGTAGAGATAGTATAGATCAAGTCTGTGTGCATACAGTCAACAGATAGACGCTCTCTGAAGGCTACGGAGAAAAGACAGGCTTCTGGAAAAAGGAAAAATGTGACTGAGATGTTGAACTTGAATTAAGTGACCCTGTGTTAAAGAACTGAGAACAAAACCTCAACAAAAAGAATCCCTGAAGAACGTAAGTTGAGCATGGTGCCAGGGTGGACTGGATTTTTTTTCTTTTCTCTCTTCTTTAAATGAATCCACCACTGTTAAAGCTCTAGCTCACAAAATCCCCATATTTGTAATGAGGTTCCTGCAAATCTGTCTTAATACCAGATTGGATATGCAGATCCTCTTTCCAGTACGCACACCTGTAATAAGATTTAGCTCTCTGGATTCTTGCACATACATAAAGTACCCCTACAGGCTCAGGAAAATTGTCAGCATTCATTTTGTACAGAAATTCCCAGATTTGTACACCATGTCATCAGAAACATAAAATGTTGTTAAAAAATTTACATGCATCCATAAACAAATCCATCAGAGCTCAGGAACATAAATGTAGGCTCTTCTAAGTAGACTTGACCTAAAATGTTTGCAGGATAAGAAACATACCTATTTTAGCCAAGCCCAAACTATTTATCTTTTACAGAAATATGCAGTGTATTTAAGGCAGACTTGCATGAACTATGCACACAACCAGAAAGCATTAAGCTAAAAATAATATAATTCACTTTAAAAGCTGATTTGGGATATGAAACAGGCTCCAAGATATACTGTACAACCTTTTTGAAAGCAAGCAAGCTACAGATACTTCATAATCGTAATTAATTCTTTGAGTTTCCATAGTGCCTTTTATCCCATGATCTTAAAATTCCTTAGTGGCACTAATCGATTAAAGATGAAAGCATTCTTTTGAGATAGGCTATGGATATAAAAATCATTTCACACACTGAAATCAAGCAATCTCCTGTGCAACAGTTGTCACCATACACAACAATTCCTCAAAATAGCTTAGAGAGGAAAAGAAGGATCCTATATCCAGTTAAAATTTTTATGGGATTTAGTTGGACAAATGGTAGTTATGCTTCTCTTCATGCTTCAAAAAAAGAAAAAGCTAATGGCAGTCTGAGGAAGAAAACTTCCACCAGGGTCAGCTAGCTAAATTCCCCACTTAAAATTCTCAGACTACCTCTCTACAGAGTGAAACAAAAAATTGGTATCTAAAAGTCAAATACCTTAGGTCCTCGCTGCCTGTTGCATTTTCCCATTAGTTTTTCATCATCTATTTCACACTGCTCCAGAAGATCCAAAATGTCCTCCTCCTAGAATTGGGAATTTCACTACAATTAATTCAAAGCAGGACATATCCTATCCTTTCAAAAGTCAAACACCAAGTGGTAGGAATTTGAAGTTACTTGATTACTAATTCCTGAAATAAGACTATGAATCCCTTCACAGGAGGAAATCAAAGTATTTCTTCTGATGCATGCATCTCTGCTTGCAATCTACATGAAATCGAAAGTTAAAATCAAGTCTTAACATTTATTAAAGACAAAAGTCTGAAGAAAGGGTTGAACAAAGACTCCTGTAAAACTGCTGGATGATGCCAACTACAAAGATGGGAAATTATTTCTCAGGTTTCAAATTAATTCATGTTAGTTCAGTGTTTCAAATATAGCCATTTTTCTACTGTCTCTGAATGCATAACTAGGGAATCAGGCAGTTTTTGGATGCCTCAGACTAGCGGAGCTGGTTTTATGGTATCTCTCGTTCCAGTCCATACAAGTGGATAAATAGGCTGGGGACATTACTGGAGAAAGAAGGAGGCAATTACCAGCTCAAAAACAGTTTCTGCCAACCTCTGGTTTGGCCAGGGGTAAGGCTGAGGATCAGGGAAATGGTAAAGTAGCTTAAAGCCATCTAGCCTGTCTCCACCCTGGGTCCACTGCAGTTCATCCAGATTCAAGGATCTGGCCCACAAGCTGCACAAAGAATAGTAATAAAATGATGGAAACATTATCAAATGCTATTTATTAGCCATCACATATGATTATCGTGAAACTAATCCACAAGGTTGTGAATCGCAAGATAAATAATTCCTAAAGCCAATACTTGTTGTGCTTCAGTACCTTCATTCTTTTTAAAGGGTTATTCATTTCCCGCTGAAGTGAAGCTGCTCTCCCAGCAAGAAACGTCTGAAAAGCAGTGGCTAACAAACTCTCATACTTTTCAAGTAATGTCTTATCATCAGGAGGGTAAATTCGCCTAAAACAAGGGGGAGAAAAAAAACCTGAGTTTAAGATAGAAGGTGAGCTACTTACACACTAGGAACAAAAGTAATGCAGCTAATTCACAGTCTCTTCTACAGTGCAGACCATCTATAAAAATTATATATATCATATAATAAAATAAATACTCTGAACATTGCTCTCTAAGTCTTATCTTAACTCTGAACACATTCGTGTTTAAACCAGCAATTAGCCAGTCAAAAGAAATACCACGCGGGTCATTCCAGAGATATACCAAAACTTAGTTTTGCAGTACTCTGAAATTTCAGTGGGTGTGAATGATACTTGCAGGTGTGAATGACTCATGAAATATTAAGAAAATATTGCATGTAAAATTCAGAGCCAGAAAATAATTTCTATTAGCAATAAAAGGACACAGAACAGTGAAAATCTGAACGATTACTTTGAGTTAATCTGCATGATGTAAATTAAAGATTGAATATGTCCTGCACTTGAATGCTAAATCCTCCAAACTAATGAACAGGAAGAAATAGATATGATAAGGAAAAAAGAATTTCTGGTACACGGATGTACACAGTGACCCTGATTTTCCATTAGACCAGCTGTACCATTATTCTGTAAAACCACAGGTAAGGAGAATATGACAATATGAGCAGCAGGACTTGGTGATTTATTCATGCTCATCAAGCAACAACGGGCTTTGAAGAAAACCACTCCAATCCATTTGTCACGAATGCCTGAAACACAGGCAGAAATTATGAAGGTGGAAGACTAATTTCTAATGTCCTTTCCTTTTCAGTCTTTTCCTCCTTGAAAAGGTACCTTTCATGATGATTTTGTTGCAGTGAAAAAAGGATGGTTATGATCCCATTAGACTCAGGACAGTTCTACAGCAAACTGAAGATGATTCCAGTTTGCTTAAAATACCTGTAGGAGCTTTAATCTAGTTGCAGTCAACACTTTTTATTGGTGTTGATTCTACTGCTGAAAAAGTGCCATAGAACAATACTTTAAAGGAAGGATAATAATTTTAATATATGTAGAAACATCCTGCAGCTAAAGTCATATATATCCTCTTCAGTTCTCATGAATTCACAAATGCTTGAAAGCATGGCCTCTGCTTTGACCACCCCAGGACTCCCACTGGAATCAGTGGGCTGGTTGTGTTTGCAGACAGACGCTTGACTAAGGCAATTGCTGACCTGACATCCATAGGTGAAACCAAAGCCTGCTGAGGTTGACTGAGGTTTCCCTGGATTTTTATTCAGACAGCAATATCAATGCATGCAGCAATACTAGCACCCAAAATTTCCACGATTCTATGGCAATGCCTGATAGAAGTTAGTCCTACACTACAGGAAAAGATCACATGGAGAAAATACTGCATAATGCTCAAATAAAATGTCTCTGCATCTCTAGCCAACATTCCTTTACTTCTCAAGACTTGGCCGATTCTTCAGCCTTTTTGCAAACACATTGTAATAAGAAAACACAAAGCTGTTCTGCCCTTTTACATGGGCACATTCCTCATGAAATGACCACTCTTTCCTGAGGCAAAAAAAAGGAAATTATTTTTATTGATTTACATCACTGAAAAAGCTAAATAAAGAGAACATTTGGCTCCTTTTCAGTCAAGAATTGAACAGGCAACCTAAAACATGATAAAACCTAAAAAGTTAGACTCTAAAGTTATCAAAAAAGCAAAATATATTAAAGCATCATGATATTTCTCTTTCTTATAGTGTAAGTAGTATGAAAATAAATGTTTCATTGTGGGGATTTTCAAATTTACTTTTTCAGCTCCACATACATCAAGAAAGGATGTAAATGAAACTGGGAATGTTAAAAAGAAAGGCTTTTTGTAAGCAAAATGTTAATTCATCAAAAATGAAAATTTCACAGAAACATCGACCTGTTTAAATGAGAATTTTACTGGGAATTACAGAACATCTGCTCAAAAAAAAAAAAAAGAAGTAGAAGTGAAGAACAGCAGTAACAGCACTCTGACTAATTCAGAGTAATAGATGTGAACTCGGACCTCCCACATCCACGATAAGTGTTACACAGAGCAGGTAAGTACTCCCATCATCTCTTCCTAGCCATACTCCACTCTCTTTTGCCAAGCATTCATAGGCCTTGCTTTCATTTCTCATTGAACAAATATCAAGAAGAAATAATAATAAAAACATCGTAAAACAAAATTCTTGTTTTCTGGCCAATACCTATTGAAGTCATCAAGTTCGAGCTTCCTTCTGAACGTATTTTACCAAGGAATCTAAAGAGACTTACGTTTAAGCCTACTAAGATCCAACATAAAAGTACAGAAATATGAATCTGGTATTTCAAATGTCATTCTGTCAAAAAATGATGGAAGCACCGACAAAGTTTCTGAACTTTTGGCAAGCCTTATAGATTTGGGTTTTTTATAGGGGAATACTCAGATTTGGTTTTTTTATGGGGCAATACCTACACCCCTGTATTGCCCCCCCCCCCCCCCCCCNTCCCCCCCCCCCCCCCCAGGAGACAAGAATCATCATATGTGATTATAGACCAGGTCCATAATGACACTCATGGTTCTTGGAACACTGAATTTGAACAATCATCTCTTTCAAGCAAATGTCTTGCGCAAACACTAGGAGTGACTGGCGTCACATAAATTCCTAAGTGCATGCAAAAATTTGGAATCAAAAAAGAACTAACTGAAAAGAAATCATTACTTGGTATACAGATATATATTTTCTATAAATGCCTACACATTATTGGCAGAAAATTATCATCTATCACAAGTACTTGTTTCCATTATTCCTAAAGAATACATTGCATACTTCCTACTAGTACAGTCAAAAATAGTTACCTGTAGTTCCCCATGTGTCTATTTTCATGCTCCTCTTTGGAAATCTGTTTACGTACTTGAGCAAGTCTTTCCTTCTACAAATCAGGAAAATAAGACAATTAACACAAAGAGAGCATAAGCCATGGGCAAGGAACAGCACATTTTTCTTCCTTCCTACCAGTTCTTCTTTCCTCCTTTCCAGCGTGTGGCGCTGCTTCTCCCAGTCTGAGGAACCCGGCAACAGTTTTTTCATTGAACCTTGGCCATAGAGTCTTTTTTGAGCCTCAGCCTTCTGTTGAGCTAAATTTCTCCTTTTATCACTTGTCCTGAAGCACAGATGATATTAAGATATGTCAATCCAATGCAGCTGACAGTGCAAATAGATCATCTGTATTTTTCAGTCAGTCATGTGGTTTATGATATAAAATTAGAATTGAAACATTCATTATTTTTTAGAAATATTAACTTTAATGGCTACAATATTTTCACACTTTAAGGTGTTCCATAATCACTCTGTACTATAATTTTCCTGAATTGTAGATCTTTTCCAACATATCGCAACTACAAAGTTTTCCACTAGAAGGGTATGGCTTTTGACTGTATATGAAACTATCACCACAGCAAATTTCCAGTGTGGCCACATGCCCATGACTACACTCACATGCCCACTTTGAGACCTGTTTGGAAAATCATTAAGGAAAAAAAAAAAAGTATGACAATTACTATAACCACTCATTTTTTGCAAGCACGTGAGCAAGAAGAAAAATTAAATTTGGGTAACTTCAGTAGTAAAACTGACATCAAGGGAAACACACATTTTGAAAACATGAAGGTGGGGAAAGAAAGGTCTTTCTCCTAGTCCAGTTCAAATTTAAAAAAAGAAAAAAAAATAAAGCAACAGAAAGACAGCCAGACAGAAGAAAAGAGGAAAAGTTTACCGTATGTTGAGAAGCTTTAATGCATTTAGAAGAACACCCTTTTTTACATCGTAATCTATCTTTTGATCAGTTCCAAAGCTTGGGGCACGATTAATCTGAGAAAATGAGATACAGAAAATGTTCAGCTTCACTGGGAACACATCTATTGTAACAGGCTTTGGAGAAACCATTTTTTTAAATATAGCAGAGATTAAGAGAATACATGTGGAGAAGCTCATTTCCATTTGTATTTTTTTAAAAATAAAGTATTGAGTATCACAGATACGGGCAGCCAGATGTACCTTTCAGCCATCACATTATCCAGACACTTACGATGAACACCATTCAAGTACTGGCACTGTGAATGCAGTCTAATCTTCTCTTGGTTGCTGCAACCAGAAAATTTACCACGCAAAGTGCTGTTAAGCACATTATTACAGTGGCATGCTACAGTGGTCCAGCAGATTAAGAGTTAAAGTCTTTCCTTGTTCCTAGTCTGAAAGCAAATTTGAATACTTCTCTAAAAAGTAACAACTATATAAAGACAGAAAGAGGCCTTATTTCAAGGTCTTCTCCAGTATATTTAAATAAACTATTTAGACGCACTTTACAGCAATATCTAAGTTATTAAATCAGTACATAGTGTGCAAACAGAAAATAATTAACGGTCGCAGTAACAAAAAGCTTATAAGCTAAATACAAGATAAGAGATTTTAAATGTTATCATAAATATAGCATAACAAGTGAAATGCAAGTGGGAATCACTGAGACTAAATCACACACTTAACAGCCAGGAGTCTCAACCAACCACCATAAAAATCACTGCCACGTTTCGGAGCCCCTGCAGAAGATCTTCAGCTTTTGGAAAGCTCTGAGGAGGGATCATGAAGTGGCTGCGTCAACATTTCTAGGAGCATGTTCCAGGCTGGTATAAAAACTTCTACATCAGCAACGTGTTCTAATGAGCGGCAGGAATCTAACCTTGATAGTGAATAAGTAGTGCTGGTTGCAAAAGGGACAGCTACTAATGAGCTTCAGAAGTGACAACTAACCCCTTGTGCCCCATGCAGATAAGATGTGGGATGCAGTTAGTATGTTCAAAGCAGACGGCAAGAGCGGTTCATTAAAACTGTGTTATAACACACTAGGTTTGAGCATCTTACAGCCTCTGCAGTTATGGGACAGAACTATTCTGGCTGGTGAGCTCCCACTGTCCTGTTGCTGAGTCCCAGCTGTCCCATCACTTATGCTTTTTTGCAGACAGGCTGGCAAAGTGAGCAATGAGATCCGATGTTGAAAGAAAACCCATGAAAATTCACCAGAAATAGTGAAAAAGTGTGTATGTATTCTTTATTGGAAGACTTTCATCCAAATATTTCATTGACCAACCTCCTTAGACCAACCTGTTCGTCTCAAAGGCTAAAATTTTTTCCTGTACTGTGATAGTACAAACATTTATTGATATTCATTTTTTTAAACGCAAATGTTCTACTTGCAGCTAAGTAAACATGTAAACATTCAGAGAAATGAATACAAGGATTAAAACCCAGTTCTCCAACATTTCATTAAATACCGGCAGTAGACAAAACCCCAGACACGTTGCATCTCATTTTCAACATGAAATTTAAACAACACACTTTAACTAGAGCTACATTGATTAAATACAGCTGATAAGCGAAGTAAATTCAAAATATTCTGATTTCAGATATCATATTGTCTAATCCAGGAAGGATTTGTGTATGTTTAAAAACATATGCATGAAGATCCAATACAGAGCATCATGCTTCAGTCTAGCAAATACCTAAGTACACAAAAAGCTCACTGGACTGAAAACAGAGACATAAAATCAAGCCCCAACACCTTATTCAGGAGAAATGTTAGGTATGGAACAAAATTATATTCTGTAGCCTGTATTGAATTTTTTTACTCCATATCAGCATCTAGAAACTAACAATATTGTACTTTGAAATAATGTTTTTGCATGCATTAAAGATGGGTCAACAGACACAAAAATATTTATTAAAACTTCCAACAAATTAATTTCTGATTTTTTATGTACACTGAATCCTTAAACCCAGTGAGACTACAGTCAGATACGAGGACTTATTTGGAACACGTAAAATGCTACATTGGTCCAATTTTGAATTCCTAGGGATGCACAGACACACACTTAACACAGCACTGAGGCATCCAACTTGAAAGCATACAAAGGTGCACACCATTGTATTTATATTTGGTTTAGGTACTTTCTAGATTGACAACAATTTGAAGTATAATATTGGGCATAAATTCTGCATTAATAAAAATGCAATAAATATGCATTACTTATATGAGCGCCAGCGAGAATTAACACTATGAAAAGTGTAAAATAACTTCAATAACAGTTTCTCTCCTACAGGGTGAATTTTGCCAAAAATCTACATCTGGCACTTCTGAACAAACAAAACCATACTCATTGTGTTTATTAAGCAGAAAATTGAAGTAGGGTTAGGAAAGATGTAAGAAAGCATTGGAAATGCTATTACGAAGCAAAATGCTATTATGAGACATTACACAGACTCCACACTAAGATTTCTTTCACTTTAATGCCGTCATTCAAGGGCTGAAAAGGCAGGGCACTCATAGTTAAAACTGGAACACTACTGTATCACGTTCATCCTCAATTTTTTTTGACACACCATTCATGACTAATGTTTGAGAACTCAATCCTACTGTGGCCTCAATCGTGAAGAGTAACCAGAGGGGCAACAAAAACAGTGAGACAGTTCTGAATAGCTATTGCAAACTTGGCTTGGTGCAGTATGTTTTAGGCAGCAGTAGATGCAGGTCCAGTACAAATAAAATCTGAGCAACCAGGTACACCAGAAAGTTAATACATAGAAAGCAAGTGTGAATTTAAAGTTCATTAGCTATTCCACGCTATGTGTATCCTTGAGCTGCCTCTTGATTCAGTATGACAATCTCCAAGGATGCTTCACTAACAAACTTTTCTCTTTAACCCTCTTCATCTGTTCCACATACCTCCCTTCTCACAACAGAAACTTCAAGAGGCAGTCTTGACAGCTGACCTTAAATGTCAGCTAAAAAGTTCACTTATCACTAAGTGTGGATGGAGTTATGAGAGGTATAAAAATGGGGAATATCTTCATCCAGCATTGCTACCCAAGACTTCATAACCTGAACCCACTGCGTAAGTCTCCGATGCGCAAAACCACCCATGCTCTCGAGGTAAATCTGCAAGAAATTGTAATTAAGTCACAAAACAAAGAGCTTAATACACAAATAATGTTTTTAGAACAGAAAAAGCCTCTTCAATGCCAGAAAAAAACCACACACCAAATAATCTAATCTCCAGAGCATACAGATAATGTACTCTCTGCAAAGAGCACAACTCACTAAACCGGCTACCACATTTCACAGCCTCACCACAAAATACCTTTTCAAGGCTCCACTCAGTTGTTCTCAGGGGTAACTAATGCCTTTTTTCTCAACAGCATCTTCATATTATAGACTACCTAGACCCTCACTCAAAGGAATAAAAAAACCTACGTGCTTGATCTAGCTGAGTATCTTCCATGATCAGCACTACTCTTCAACTAGCAGCTAACTGGTTGAATCTACTCATGACTGATTTTGTAACACTAATTCTGGAGTTATGGCAGTGTCATGCATTAGGTTTCTATTTTCAAAACTTCACATTTTCTAATCTGTTGTATACAACAATGCACAGAAAAGAAAAACTGCTTAAGAAACAAATAGAGTATTCCTCTATAGAATCCTGAACATAATGTTTCTCGCATCTATTATTTTTATAATATCACAGTTTTATCTCCCAAATATCTGCTTTACTGGTGATGATACTTTAGCTTCTTTACTTTCCATGACTTTTCAGTAGCTATAGAATGGAATTGTCCACATACGTTTTTCATTCCTCCAACTGAAATCTTCAACTTTGGTTTCATAATTAAAATTTCACTGAATATAGCACATACAATTAATCAAACTGGTTGTGAGCAGAGCAGTTGCGTAGCTCAGTGTATTTCATAATTACATACTTGTCAGTAGAGAACCTCATACCTGTAGTGCTTGAACTAAGAAACCTAAGTTGAAGTACCTCCTGTGAAGGCTCCCATCCACAGTTACATTTGCAAAGGATTCTGATTTTACAAAAATTCAACACTGTAAATGTGTGAGATAGATACACCATTTTCTTCTTCACCAAGTCTTGGGATAAATTTCAGCCTGGTATTTCACCTCTTTACCAAAACAGTCAAAGAGCATATTCTCACCTCCCACTGCTGCAGCTTATTAGTACGGAGTATGAAAATAAATTTTCCACTATCTGTCACACACATCTATTGAAAAGACCATTCAAATATAAAGAGAGATTACATGAATGACTTTATAAACCTAAAAATCAATTGAATAAAATATTACACCTTTTCAATAACAGGGATTTAATCTCTGTTCAATCTGTAGGACAGCATTAATGTTTTGGAAAGGATCTCATTCTTTATTAAAGTGATTGAGATTGCTAACAATAGAATTCAAAAAGCCAAAGAAATTTATAAGCCATAAAAATCCTATTACACAGATTGCTGTTAGTGGCTATAACTGAGCAGATCTTTGATTAGAAACAATCATGAAGTTCATTCTAATCACTCATTGCTAAACTTCACAAATCGTGAGAGAGCTAACTGCCTTTTTCTTACCTTAAGCAGAAGGCTGTTTTTCTAGGGCAGTTTAAACCCATACAAATCCAAGCTGTCATACTCCTCCTAAGTCACTGTCTTGCCACTGGGGTTCACAGACGGTGAGGAAGCTGCTCCCAATGATCCACACAAAGATTAACCCCACCAAAAATTATTTTTCCTTGGTCCTTGATCATCCCAGGAAGGAATCCTACAAGCATCAGTGCCATCACAGGGAAGGCAGCAGGGAGCATGCCTTCACCAAAGCCCAGGAGGAAGGCAGAGATTTCACAACCAGTATATTGATCACCTTAAGCACCACAGAAGCACCTTAAACAGGTGCAATTTCACATTTAACCTAGTCCAGTGTGACAGCAGGCTCCTGGAAAGGACTAGTGCTGCCCCTCTTAGTCCTGCCTTCATGTCACTTCCCTCTTCTCCACATCAGACCAAGAGTTGTGAAATACCCACACGAGGAAGTTCTGCAGGCTGATTTCATGTAAAATTATGGTTTGCTTGGAATGGTAAATGAGACGTTCATCCAAATAGCAACCAGAAACATCTCATACAACAAACATGATCACCAGATAGAGGCGAGTTGCTAGACCAGCTCTTTGGGCAACTGCCCAGAGTAACACCATATTATATGTTAAATCAAACTGCAGTATTTTTCACTCTTTAGTCACTGGAAAAGTGGGAAGAATATGAGATACAACTGAAGGCAAATATTCAGCCAGTTAAAGCCATGTGTACTTAGTGCATTCACTGCTACCATTTGAGAGCAAAGAGAACTCAGGTACAAATGCCAGAGAGAAGAAAAAGCCAGTAGACAGCAGGAGAAAAAGCCCCAAAAATGGTTCTCCCAGACAATAGAGGCAGAGGCTGCCTAGGCACAAAAATCACTGAAGGGAAGTCTTCTTTGTTATACACAAAATTAAAAATAAGGAAGGAATTGAACCAAAGAGCGAGATGAGTAGTCTCATCTGTTGCTCTTCCTAATGGTAACTGGAAAGGTTCTAAATATTGCTAAACTCTTGGGTCAAGGGACAACTGAGCTTTTACAGCTTTTCGTTTATACATATGTATATATACACTCATCACATAATTGAAATGTTGACCTTGCTGAAGACCATGGGAGGGAAGCGTTAATGGTGCTCTGTGCTCACTTAACTGATCATTAATGCCTACACACCATTCCTCCAATCCTCTCAAATTCAAAATGTTTTCCATCCACCGTTTGAATATAATTCATGTGCTCTGTGGAAAGCTGACACAATATGCAGCTGGGAGAATTTTTTTTTTTTTTTAACAGTTCTATATTATAAAGTAACAATGACCAGCCTTAGTAAAATCCAAATGGGCTTATATCTGTGTGGAAAGCATAGGGGCATAAAAAATTTGGGTGCCCAAAATGCCAGTTCTGTTACTTTTCCAATGAGAATCTCACCTTAAGTTCTCTGTATGAAGAAAAGTTTAAGCTTCTTCCACTTGACAAGTAAATTGCAGCAAGTTTGCTTTGTACAGTTACCTATGTGCATCTATCACAGCATCAACAATGGACACATCACCCTATTTCAGAACAATAACAGAAAAGCCAAAAGATCACGCAGATTTTTTTTCTATGTATTCGTTTCTCTTATTCTCTTTTCTTTCATTCAAGCAATCTTTCCACATTATGCCCCTATGCACAATTCCTGTATTTTTTCAGCCATTTCACCGTGAATCTCTGAGGAGAGGCTGGTTCTGATTTCTCTCAAAGCCCGCTGCCGGTCTGCAGTTAGATCCCACAAAGCCCTCCCTTTCCAGGCAAGGCAAACCCAGTTCACCCAGCTGCTCCTCATACAGCATTTGCTCCAGCCTTCTACGCACCTTAGCACCTTTCTGCTGAACTCGCTCTGGTTTGTCAAAGTCTCTCCCTTACTCTGGGGCATAAAACTGGACAGAATATTCCCGATGTGACCTCACAGGTGCCAAATAGATCACTGCCATCAACCTGCAGGTCCAGTAAGCCAACATCACTATAAGCACACGTTGTTGGCTCATGCTCAACACTTTGAGAGAAATAAGGTGTAACTGAATGTGTTTTGTTTTGCTGAAGGTCAGTCATTTTCCACAAGCCATGTTGCTGATTGAGATGCAGAACTTGATCTCAAGCAAAAAAAGATTACATTTATGCAGCAGCTTTATGAAATATGGTATCACGGGAACAATTCAAATGCCAATAGAACGCAGTGAGATACATTTGAAATGTATTTCCTCATGGCTGTAGTCTAAGTAGCACAAGAAATACAAATACCCTATATATTCAGCTGTTTGATATCTGCATATAATTTTACTCATGTAAGGGGCTAAATATGTGCTATATGGAACAAAGTGTCTTCTGTTGTCAAATGCAATCATGACTGAGAAATCATGGGCAAAACCAATACATTAAGAAGATTGCTTTTCCCTTAAAATGTCCCTTATTTTTCATGTGACTATCCCTTGTTTCCAGACAAGAAATAAGGTCGCTGACTAATCTGTACGACAGCAATGTTGCAAAGTAATCTTGATAAGGTACCAACGATGCTCTCACAATAGGTATTCATAACAACTGGTTACCAACGCATTGTATGCATATCTGTCTGCTTAGAGATGATTATTTAGAGTTCAATGACCCAAGAACCAGGACAGGACTAGGTTGTGTTAACATAACATCACTAATTTTATCAGGAAGGCACATCTTGAAGATTGAGGACTTTATGAGGGCCCCCAAAAGTAGAAGCAAATGATGATAGCAAAGGCCTTGAAAAGCCAGACTCTGAGATATACACTGATCACAGTGACCAAGTAGCATTCACTGCAGGAATGCAACCTTGTGAACTAGATAACACTGGCTTTAGGGCTAACAAAGAGAAAACAGAGCAGAAGCCAGGAAATGTAAAACAAACTACTTACGATAAAAATTGGAGACGATGCAAAATTGCTGGCCAGTAAATGAACAGTCAGTAAGTGGACAGCGGCAGCAAATGAACAAAACCAGCCCTAAGTGAAGCTAAGAGCAAAGAGGAAAAAACCTTCACCTGGCCTAAGATGTACAAACTCCTTTGAACTGGATGGATAACAAAGTTCTGAATAGATTTTGCTAGTTCAGTTACACTAAATAATAAATTTGTGGATAAGGTGAGATTCTCTCACTCACATAAATCAGAAGGGTAGTTGGGTAGCCTGCACTTGAGGCAGTTATTAGAATGTGATCTTTTTCTTCAAGGATCACGACTTTTCAATCCCAACTGGATATAATGAGGTTGAATAAGGCTGGAGTACATCCAAGAACTTCAACTGTATGATTTTCCTATGTACATAAAATAGCTTAGCTTGGAAATTTTGGTCAAAAAGAGTAAAACTGGATTTTCTGGGAACAGAAGGGAGATGTAGGTAGTTGTTGCTACTCAGAGCGGATGGAGGCTGACGGGACTGCACAGATGCTTGTGAGAAACATTTGGTGCCACAAGATGGCAATCACGCATTTCCCACAGCCCTCACTTCGGTGGAAGGTTCCGGAAGATCGGTAGCATCAAGGAGCAAGAAAACTACATCGCATCAGGGCAATAGAAACAAAAGTCATCTCAGGAAAGCAGAGTCATTATAATGTTGCACAATTTATTTCTTATAATAGTTTATTAAGCTATCTTTATAACAGAAAAGCTACATGAGCTATGGAAACATGAAACTAGATTTACCATCCTAATCCTATTTTGGCAATTTTCCCGTAACACTGGGAACATTTGGAGCCTTGTGATTAGTACTTGTTACCACTGTTAGAAGGAATGATTCACTGCCCTAAGGGGGGTTTGGCAAGAGGGAAATGGTGGAAAAAGATAAGAATGGAAAGCTGGGGAAAAAGCCAGAACTGGTTTAGGAAAAAAAAAAAATCAAAATCTAGATATACATATATACACTTACTGTATATATATTATGTATCATGCATATTTTATCTTTACTAGACTACAGATAGCACATATACAGTGTGCATACATATACATACTATGTGTTTGTTCTGAGAGTGCTGCAAAAAACATGAACAAGCATGGAAGAAATTAGCAAATGAGTATAGAAACTGAATTACTAAGTTTGAAAGTTTTAAATTTCTGTTAGTTTAGTTCAATATCTGGCAAAATAAGCTGACATATACCTGGATCACCAAAAGCAGAAGAGGAAATAATTAGGCTTTTGTATTTTAAAAAAAAATAACCACCAGGTATGCAACTCTGAGTCCTAAAGTACTCTCCAGCAACACAAAAGACCAGAGCAGCATTTACTACTTTATGAGACCCCTCCCTCACAAGAAGTCTGGGATAGTATGATTCTCCTTACTGAAACCCGTTATCATAAATGGTGAATCAAACCCTGTAACATCTCCATAGATAATCTCTCTTATGGAGATAGAGGGGTGTCCTTCAGAACAGATTCCCTACACAGGTTGATTCACCGTCTCTCCTAGAAGAGGTCTGTCACCATTTTCTGCAAGGC
Source organism: Chionis minor (assembly GCA_013398295.1). Classification (NCBI taxonomy): domain Eukaryota; kingdom Metazoa; phylum Chordata; class Aves; order Charadriiformes; family Chionidae; genus Chionis; species Chionis minor. Next base: position 847,204 of record VZSF01002834.1, read on the forward strand.
TGGATGAAATACATACACAGACCAACTTCAGTCTGTACTTAAACAACTACATACCCTTATGTGCAAGCTATGGGCAACCTATAGATGATAATCTGGAAGTGCAGAGCTAAATCAAAGGGACAGTAGGCTTTGCTTGACAAAAAGAGAAGATGTCAATGCAGTACAGACTAAGTTCATGTCGTGCTGCTTTTGGCTAGCACATCAAAGACAGCAAATATGCCTACGTCTGCATGGCAACAGTGAAGGAATTTATATTTTTCTAATTAAAATTATACTGAACCCCTGAGAGAAATAAGCACGGCAAAACAACTGCTGACAGTATTAATGGCCTGAGAACAAGGTTATAATTCAGTAAATTAATTGTGTACATTCTGCCCATCAGTAGCCAAACAGATTTTTAATACATTTTGCTTTTTTTCCTCCAGCTGTACAGCTTCCCAACTAGTTAACATAATGATGTAAGACAATCTCAAAAAAAGGCAAATGAAGCCCATGCGTATGTTATTAATAGTGTAATTAAAGAGACACAATAGACAAACCTCAAACATGCCTGGTTGAAAAGGTGTTCAAGCACCACTTAAGCTTAACTGTACCAGTAACATGTCAAAAGAGAAATATTTCTTCAAGTCCATTCATGCAAATGGTTTGACAGAATTTCATGTATACTTAATTAGTTTCCTCTGTTTACGGGGGTGCTTTTAAAAGCCACAGGAGAGGAAAAGAACACATATTAAAAAAAAAAAAAAAAAAAAGAAAATTAAGGCCATACATTCACAAAAGTTGTCAGAGCCATACTCATGAAGAAATACACATAGCACCCAATTGCTACAAGCAAGGTCTTTCAGCTACAATAACAACTGGATTAGCATCGCATTTCTCATTAAAACTTTCAGAAACAGCTGAAACGCAACATTCCTCCAGGAAGACAATTACCTTTATCTGAGTTTCCAAAAATCACTGCAAGGCATTGTTTCCATATGAACGCTGCAGAAAAAGTGCCATCTATGTACTCGACAACAGTACATCATGCAATGCACAGATTTTCTTTGGAAGTTTTCTTACACAGACGTGGAGTCAGCTGGGGCTTAGTTAACTTTACTCTTAAAATTTTACTTTACATTTGTTTAAAGAGGTTTACCTCTAGGAGCCATGGTTTTAGTTTTCTGTCCAGCAGAATATCAAATCCTAGGACTTCAAAGCAGACGCTGTCACTTCCTGGTGCTTGCCCTGGCCTGCACATGCGATAAGCATGAAGAACATGTGGCTCCGCAACTATGAGAGTCTTCACTACCAACTCCTGTAGGGGTTTTTTTTCAGAAAAATTCATCAGGAGAGAAGACACCAGTATATATTGAACTAACATGTTTCATACTCTCATCTTTTATATTTCATGAAAGTAACTACTAAAAAAAGATTTAAAATACCAAATAAATGGTCTATAACAACTAAATTATTCCTATGGAGTAACAGATATATGGAAAATATTGTTATACTTTTCATAGTGCATTTGTACCTTTAGATATGTAATAACTTAAATGCTAAACGTATACTGGGAACAAAGTATAGTATAGCCGTTTCATTTTGCAATACAATTTTCAATAAATTTTCTCAGAATCCTACATACAGATGATGCCTAAGCTCTAACAGTCTTAGGCCTATTCCTCACCTAAAGACGCATGTAACATAATCACTGACTTCAATGGCACAGGTTCCAGTCCACAGATATATACAATGCTGACTACAATCTTTATACTCTAGAAAGTCTCCAAGAATTTAAATGGGATGGCTCCTTTGTATCATATTCATTACATGAATTGCAGTTTGAAAGGGCTTTTGTCCCTCAGAAAAAGTTTAACATTAAATTTATAATGAAACTCTGAACTTAGCCTTCTAAAAAACATAACCATCGTTTATAGTATGTCCTTTGTGGCCTGCGTTGCTGAGAATTTGGATTACTAAAGTTTCAAAAATCACTCTGGATTCCAGTAAAGCAGCTGGCAGAAGCAATTGATCTTCTAATATACATATAGAAAATAAAGAAAAGCGTATTAGTTTTATCTTACTGAAATATCACTCCAGAATTTAGAGACATCAAGATTATTGGTTTCTAGGAACTCAGTAAACCATTTTATGGAGCGTTTGCTTCCTTTGTCTTCTGTTTCATCCCGTTCAAAGTGTTCATTATGTTTATTGACAGAGTAGTTAGTCAGATGCATATACAATTGACTCTAAAAAAAAAAAGGGGGGGAGAAAAGACATTTAAAAAACCCTTAAATACAAATCTAGAATGGTCAATTCAAAATAAAAGAAAAAAATATTAAATCAATAATGACATAACCAAACGGTTCACATTTGCAAATAACACAGATTTAACATTTCTGATTCTTGGAGAGTTCACCTACTGAATGTTCTAGCCTTCTTATAACAAAACCTGTGCGCATATTTAAGCCAGTTGCAGTCAACCAATCTACCACTCAACAGCTGTTTAGGCAATGTATCTGCCATTTTTACAGGTCTGTACCTAAACAACTACCTGAAAAAGTGAAGAGCAATTATCAGAACTTACAGAATGATTACATTCCACAAGAAGCAAACAATAAGATGGTATTTTGAAGTGCTACTTTAAAAGTGCTAAAAAACACTCTGGCATCTGTTTCATAGACAATCCCACATTTCAGTTTTCACTGTAGTTTATTTATGAGAAATGTTCTCCTGGTAGTGATACTTTAAAATATCTTTTACACATAAACTCATCTGCCGGGCTGATATCTGCCAAAATTGCTCATTTTTGACTGGCTAGTAGCCATACCTCAGAGGGAGGTGAATTTCAAGATATACATTACATAAATGAGGCAGTGCTAGAGTTCCTTTATGGAGCACAATGTCACCAGCAAGAGATTCATGTTATCAGTTGCATTAAAAAAAAAAAAAAAAAGAGAGATTACCTTTCCAAGGCTAATTTATAAATTATGATTTATATATTTACATTATCTCCCAGGGCAGATATTCATTCAGCTTTCCACCTGCACTACCGTGATGACTGTCCTCATCATAGCAAGAGTTCTGTCATGTTTGATTTCTTACTTGAGCGTAGTTGATGTTCTACGCTTACCATAAGTCTCCTGTTCCAATTCTTTTTTGATAAGATAGCCAATAGATAACGAGCCTTCTGCTGTTATTTATCTCATCACACTTACTTACATTTTAAAAAACTTAATAAAATTATCAACTTAATTACAGACTAGTTAGCAATATATTGTATTAGCACTACAAGTAATAAATTTCTCCCATGGCTTCCAATTACGGCTTTGAGAATCATTCTGAAGCCTATTGCTGTTGAGTCGTTATAGATGTCATCTTTCTATTAAATTCAAATTATTTCACACAAAAGCAATTATATTTCAGACTACAAAAAAAAATGAAGTGTTTTTAGAACATTTGTTAAACATCTGAACTCGTCTTTAGTCTGAAGTTATCTGGAACAGTATCACTGTGGAACAATGTCATCCAAAGAACAATGTCATTAGTGATAAGCCAGGTTATTTCATACAATAGACAAACTGCAATATGAACAGTTGTGAGAACACAGAAACGACTGCCTGTTCTGTTTATCCACTCAGAGCATATTTCAGTGCTGCTAATGTTGAGATTAGCAAGAATAAAAAAAATATTGAAAGCAAACTATTCCAAATATAATATTGGAACTCTTCCAAGTATACCATTTGTACTGGCCTCCAAATTATACTTGCATTCTTCAAAGAGACAGTCACAATTTTAAGTGACAAGTAGGGAAAAAGGCTCTCCATGTGTTGCCTATCGCATAATTACACTGCAGCAGCTCTAAAAGTATATGGTATGGAAATGGAAATGTACAGTAGCAACGGAGCACAGAGTGAGGTGTAAGGAACTCAAATCTACCGATGCCTCCCCAATGCTTCAAACCTAGTTCATTCTTAACAGACAGCTGGATTTTGGTCTGGGCCAGAAGAGAGGGGTTACACCTCTCAACAGGGAAAGATGCCATCCAGTGAATGGGTGGATTAAAGTGTCCAAAAGCTTTAGCATGTCCCTTGCCGTTGCTTGGTTCTCCACAAGTCTCTAGGCAGCCCTGCTGTATCATCCTAAATTTGTCAAGTACATACTGCTCTCCCTGCTCAAGCGGTTACTGACAAACAGCACCAGCAGCAGATGCCCTCACGCTCGGGGACTGCACTGACCACTCTCCCGTGCTGGTCTTTGTATTGCTGTGTCCCTGCTTTCTGCATAGGTTCCCCAACACACGGCTGAAACATTTCAGGATCCTCAGCAGCAGCTCTCAGTTTCACTTCAGGGATGTTAAACAAGGATCTAGGCAGGAGATAAACCTTTCCCCTTCCTCCTACCCCAAACTTAGTCTCAGATAAATATAAAAGAATGTAACTGTTTTTGAAGTGATTTTTTTTTTTTTACTTCCTTTTTTTCTGGGTTGAACATCAATAATTGACACCTTTTGCTTTCTTTTAGGGAACATTTAAACTATTTAGCACACACACATGCAAAGTCATATTAAATGTTTATACATAAGCAATAATGTGGCTACACTTCTGATTTTGATAGAAAAGCATGAGTTAAATATCTTCCATTTTAATTTTTTCCTCTTCAATGACAATGCAAAAGTTCAGCCAGATGAATACCAAACTAAACCTCATAGCACAACTTATTTTATTTCACTTCCTACAAACACTACACAGGTAAAAGTCTACATGCATAAGTAATAAATTTGAATGACCTCTGACTTACCAAATTTGAGTCACAGGGGGGATGATACTTTTCTGTGCCCATTCTCACAAGTCCATCATGATACAAAAATACTTTTAATGGATCACAGGAGGTTACAAGAATATACACACGTAAATCAAACTTGTAGCCTTCCATAAGAAATGGTTTGTCAAGGTATTCCTGAACAATCAAGTGATCCTGAGCTTGTAACTTTTCTCCATTTCTTATTAAAGAGATCCTGGTAAAAACGAAAGTTCTTTTAAAAACATGGAACTTTGACATCACTCTTCAAAACAGATTTTCATGATCATGCAGCGAGGTAGTCAGGCTGAAGTCTACCTGGAGAAAGAGACTTATGTATCTGATTTGTAGGGTAGAGAAAAAGTTCCATTTGCTTACATGGCTTTTGGTTTCCCGTCCTTTATGGTGCTTCACTGAATGAAAAAAGGCAATGAGCCATTTCAAAATAACTTTCTGCTTCCTTTAATTCAACAATTTGTAATAATGGGTTCCCACTACACTTAGAAATTGCTTGGCAGAACGACCAGTCTCCAGTTTCTACGATTATTCCCCATGCAGCTCTAAAAATAGGCTTCCAGTCTTTGTCACAACTTCTGCCCGAGGCACAGGTTGTAAAGAACTTTCAGTGCTAACCTGACTCAGTGATGATGTTTGCAAAGCAGGACACACTTAGTACGACTAAGGATGGCGTAGATTAAGCTCAGTATTTCTGATTCTGATTTTCATTCATCAGAATGAAAAATGATTTATACACAGTCTATAAATTGACAATCCCCAAACACACAGACTTTTAAATAACTGTAATAGCTAATATTCTTCAGTGTATAATTATTAACCCCAAATTCCCATAGTTTTGTTGCCTTAATCTTACTCTTTATTATTTATGATACATTTCAGTGTTCTGGTGCTGAACACTACTAACATACTGAAGTACTTTCCAGGCATTTATCTCAATTATGCTGCTACCTTTCCCTTCAGCTTATCTTTGGCCTTATCAAAAGGAATGAAAAATAAGGAATTGAAAGTTTGGGAGCCTTACTTTTACTTTTCTGGTATATTTTTAATAACTAAGAGCTTTACTATACTGTATAATCCAAATTGATATTAAAAGCAATAAAAGATAAAATTGAAATATCTAAAAGACATGAAAAAAGTAAAGGAATGAAACTGCAATATTTATCTCATTGTTTTTTTACATAGTGTCCCTCCTCCGGCACAGGTGTCACTTCCTTCCAGACACATCTCCAACAGCATCTCCTCTGTTTCTCCTACACCTCATGGCTGCCACTCTTAAATATGTTTGTGCTTCTGCAACTGGCTGCAATTTTGGCACACAATGGGGTGGTTGGGCTGGTCTCAAAGCTGTGGAAGATCCTGACCTTCGCCCACACATGACACCCCTGCAGCCCCCAGCCACCAAAACCCTGCCATTTATGCCCAACACAATATCAGCCTGTAAGTCTAAGTAGAACAGATTAATAAATACATATTTTTAGATAAATTCACAATAAAAATAATCCTGACCTTAAGAATTATTTGAGCTTCATCAGAAAATGCATTCTCTAATTATGCCACATTCAGAACAACATTAAAATACCACTTCGATTTAGCTTTATATTTTTGCTGTTTCTGCTTGTTAAGCCCTCATCCAATACATGAGCTTTCATACAGCTTGAAATACGCTCTTCTTACTAATACACAGCTTCCGTTAATGTTGTAAATAGCACTGGATTTCACCTTTAATAGGTAAGAAGCCTGAAGTTAACATGCAACTTACCCATGTCCCATTGCACCGTTAGCTGGTTTGACTATGAAAGTTTTCTGTCTACGTTTCTTCTTCAGTTCTTTGACATAGTTCTGAAACTGTGTGTATTCTGCAGGGAAAATCCATGTTCGAGGAATAAAGCTATACTCCTGAGGCTGACTCTTGATCATTCTGCAATAGACGAGCAAACACAAAAATAAGGTTAAGACATAGTAGGGAACAATCTCTGAAACTGAATCTGGTTAAATAAAGGATGCAGCAAGGTCTTGATCTCCCTGCATTAATAGCTGTGGCGGCTGGGGTAGTGAACATATCTCATTTTACAGCTCTGTTGTCTGTGCAGAAAAGAAAAACAGAAGAGGAAAAATGGTAGAAAATTCAGTTAGTAGAAGTTTCCATCACCAAAAGCTGAGGAGGGCTGGAACTAGATGATCTTTAAGGCCCCTTCCAACCTAAACCATTCTATGATTTTATGATATACTCACACTGGCAGTGTGGGCTAGAAATATATGGGTTAGCTTTAAACAAAACAGCTTTAATACTGGTTAACAGACAAGTTATAGGAGCAACGTGGACTTGCTGGTGCTATGCAGACTGTCATACCATAGTTTCCAGCAGAATAAATTTACTCTTTGCTGAGTTAAATACTGGTGCAGCTAGCTTGTTTCAGGTACCAGAATATCTGAAACTTCATACATAACCTCATATGAAGTTACTTCAGGTAACTCAAAACTGCTCTGTAACATAGGGTAGACACATCTAAAATACAAACATCCACAGAACAACAGAAAGTGACTGGTTGTTTAAAAGAAATTAACTGACAGAGGAAGTTCCCCAACTTCGATGTGTTTTTTTAAATGGCACCATGATGAATTCTAATGTTTTTTATTAACTACAGATTTAGGTACGCTTCTCATGTTGCAATGAAAAATAGTAGCATCAGGATAACTTAAATGCAAAAGAGACTTACAGTAGCATTTCAATTTTGCATTTCTACTATAAGCCTACATAATACTCCTGAGGCAGCGTAAGACACTTTTTCTTTAAGTAGCTCAAATACTAATTGAGAAAACAAAGCTGCCAACCACATCTGTAAGGCTAGGACCGTAGCCAGGCCCTACTGGTATAATAGATACACTGTCACCAAATTGTTTAGCCAACTACCCAACAAACACTCCGAAAAAAGCACAATAGCTATAGTAGTCTTCAAGTACTGCATGAGGTTCAATGCTTCTGCAGCTTCATTGTAACTATGACTTTTACAAATCCGGTTTGAGGAAAGCCACCAAATAGTCAGAAAAGGTTTTTTTAAAAACTTATACAGATACTATAATTCACAATTCATGCATATTTTTAAACTACTTTCCATGTGCTATATATTTACAAATGCTATCACCTTGCTAACTGAATATCTTATCTAGGCAGAAATTATTCTATTTTTAGGCAAAAAGCAATTTCTGTGTTAGCTTCCATCCCTCTAAATTATTTAACATACGCATCCTGAAGTGTTACATGATGGAGACCTGCCATTTAACTTCCTCATAGGTTTCAGTACACATACTCCCTACTCAATGAATACAGCTTCGTGGTATTCTAGATATATTACTTTGTGACTGCAAGTATGTAATTTCTAACACCTTTTTATATCTTATGCATAACTGGGTAGACTACAAACACTTAATAATATAAAGCAGAATACTTAACCATTGCTTTCAAGTTCTGGTGCTCACTAAAACTTTCAACAAAATAATTCCGCTTTGTTCTTTCCCTGCTTGGCCCTATTCAGAAATGGCTTAGGATCATCATCAAGTAGCTTGCGGAATGAAGACCTGTTCTATTACAATAACCCTATTTTCTAGCACATCTGCTGTCCACTACTGTGGGTAACCACTTTTTCACTGTGCTGCTCCATCCTTTAGCCTTTGCAGTCCTTACCAGGAGGTCTGAGGATTAAACAGCAAATTATTGCTATTCTGAGTGCTATTTTAGCTAACAGATGTGGTCAGACTGTGCTCGTTTCTCAGAGTGCTTTCTGGGCAAAAGAATCAAAGGTGTCGAACAAAATGTAGGTTACTAAAGACATGACTTGTCAGTCTAATAATGCAGGTTCCGCTGCCTAGGTTTCAAGATCCTCTGACTTTTCAAGTATGAGAGGATGTTAGTGGGTAGGTATGGATGAGAACAATTCTTGGTCCATGATCTTGGTCCAATTCTTGGACCTTTTAACATAAACAACAAAGGTGCTGCAAAAAAGCAGCATGCATGAGTCTGTTCCCCTTCCCATTCATTCTGTACACCTTCTCCCTGACTTATTGTAGTCATTCTGTAATCATACTTACCCTTCACGTGAGGACATCTCATCAAAGAGACCATTTACAGAAATTAAGATCTAGTTGGCCCTACAATGGCACCTCTTTTTTTTTTCCCCCCTCCTTCTGTGTTCTGATTATTCCTGTTGCAAACAATGCTCATGCCTCCTTTCACTCTCAATTACATTCCTACTTCTTTCTGTTCCATTACTCTGTGTCCCTACACTTCCTGTGCCGGGTTGTCTCCTTTCATATCACACCCATTATGTTACACAATCCGTTATCCAGAGTGCCGGGATATCGGCTGTAAGAGGAATTCCTGAAGTGCAGTTCCTCCTGAAGAGCATTTGCCTCTCAGAGTCCAAAGATTTGTTCTTTTGCTTCCTTCCCAACAGCTTGCATAAAATGGAAGGGCGAGATCAGCATAACAGCAAAGGTAGAAGAAAAAGAAAAGTCTACTCTCCACCAGTTCTCAGCAGTTGTTTCATGAACCATCAACGGTATAAAATTCACAACTATTCTGTACGAGTCAGTATCAGGAACAGAAAAGAATCCATGCAGCAAAAAAGCAAGGGATCATAATTAGTGTTTCTGCACTATCCTGTTCAAATTAATTTTAAGACAGTACATCAGCTGTGTGGAACAAAATCCTCCACTCTACAAACAAGAGCCTGCCCAACCATGTATCCCAACTGACTTGTGATTTCGCATACATACGTCTGTTTCACCAGCAGTTTCGAGACTTATAATTTTGATTTTTATAAATTATGAATACTAAGTATAGAATCGTGAGGTTAGTACTATGAAAAACAGTATTAAAACCCTTATTAAAACCCTGCTATATGTACTAATATTAAGTGAAGTCACAACATAGGTATGTTTGACCCAGAGTTATCATATCACAGAAATTATTCCCATCTTATCTATAATCTCTGCATCGAGTACCTTTAAACTGTGTCTCAAACTTGGAATGTAGCAGGTTGAGAGAGGTATAATCAGACTGTATTTGAAAACAATGTGTGCATGGTAACAAGTGCCTTTTGTCCATTTTGCACATTTATTTTAAAATCACAGAACAGTCACAATACACAGGGATATCACTGCCTACCAAGCTGACCAGCGTTGTTCCACTGTTTCCAGGACCTTTCCAAAGAGCCGTTTGACTCCACGTGCTATTTCTATGTTTTCACTTAGTTTAAGTCTGGAAGGGGCAGTGAAAAGTGCTTGTACAGCAGGTATTAACACAAGGAAGTTCTGGCCCCCACATAGGACATATAGACACCATAGCAATTTGCATAATATGCAACATAATATTTGAATCATAATAGCTGCATACATTGTACATGCTATGTGTTGTAGTTACAAAACAGAAAAGGAAATAGAGAGAAAGAGGAGGTATCGCATTAATTAATATATGAAAACAAATTCTGTTTTAGTAACAGTAATTGCAGTGTAGGTAACATCGGGGGGCAAAAGATTAACTCTATTAATAATTGCTCTTAAAATTCATTTACATTAGAAGAATCAAAATACTCTTACACATAATAAACTTTTCCTTATTACCAGGCTGTTGAATCAGTATTTAGTATTGTTTCCTTACAAGTCTTACAGATTCTCAGCTAGGATAATTCCTCAGAACCCAGTTCTGCCAGTAGAGTGAGGAGAATTTATCATTAGTAAAATGAGCCTCTCTGACTATTTCTTATATAAACAGTGAGATGCTTCCCATTTTTTAAGTCTGATATGCACAAAAACATAGTCATTAATTATTTTAAACAAATAATATCCATCCACATACTAGTTATTTTTTCTGTTCTACCATTATAGGATAGATGCCCAGCTGTATTACATATTAAGTGTATCATACAATAATTTAAGGCTCTCCTACGTTCTACAATGTGTAGACAGAAAACTGAACCCACATCATTTTGCTCTGGCAGGGGGGTTGGACCAGATGATCTCCAGAGGTCCCTTCCAACCCCTAACATTCTATGATTCTATGATTTCCCACTGAAGTCAACTGGAGAGATGGAGTAGCACACTCTGACGCTACAGATCCAGGACCAAAGCCAAAGTTATTAAGCAACGTTGGAAATTATTCTTGGTCCTCTCAGAGCCTCTTAGTAAAAATAAACAAACCTTACAAGCAATAATGCAGTGTTGTACTGAATTAAATACTATGGCTGAAAAACTTCTTAATATTAAAAGAATTACTTAGTCATGTTTCTTGCCAGAAAATCCTTTCTGCAGATCTCTCCCATTCCTGGAAAATGGTTGATTCTCTGAGGAAGGAGAAAAAGGGAAAGTTAGTTGGTACATTTCAGTTTTACTAGCATACCTAATACAATCATTTAATATGTTCAACTGCATGCTCAGACAAACATAATTAGTGTTACATATAAATCATTAAAGATAATATCTTACATTATACTTCGTATTCTTAGCAATATTAAAGACGCTGTAAGTTGTATTCTCCTCCACCAACATGAGTACACCTGCTGATTTCATTTCAGACATGAAAGTAGACAATCATACTCTTACTCACAAAGCTATCTAGGAACAAAGAATGCTATCACAAAGTAATGGTAAAGAAAAGAATTATTCTTCACAGAAACTGTGGAGAGAATTCTGCTTGTTCACTTAGCGCTTAAAAGCTTACAAGCAACTTATAAATGGTATTTTGCATCTTCTTTCAAACTCTGATCTTTCACAACACCCAGATGGCAGACAAAAGCACCAAAGAAAAGCCCCAAATATTTAAACACCAGATTCCAGGTGGTATGAACAAATAACTCCGGAAAAGAGAATAGGATTTTAAAGTATGTAGTGGTATAGCCTTATTGCAGTCTGGCTGGTGGTGTTTTGTGGGTTGTTTTTTTTTTCCTCTCCGTGCAAACATAACCCCCCCAATAGCGACACATTACTGAACATTTCAGGGTGAAACAGTTCAATGAAACATGTCAGAAATCCTAACTACCACTCTACCTGATAGTTCCGAAGTTCAGCAATCTTTTCTTGTTGCACAGCAGAATCACTCCATATGAGATTAGCCGTTTCATCTTCATCACGTGTTTTCACAAATCCCATTTCTCGTATTACTACACGTACTACAGAGGAATCATATACTTAGGGAATATTTTGAATCTCTAAAATAGATTCTTTTTCAAAATTTAAAAAAATCAACCAAGATTGAATGAACCTATTGGGAACCTGTCATTACAACATTACAGCACCTTGTACTGAGGCTTGAATCAGAGCACAACCACTGACGGAAACTGTAAAGAGTTTCAGGGTATTCCACACTCATTAGTAAAAGTCCACTGGCATGGCTTTTAGACTTAAACTTGGCTATCACTTATGTTAATTTTAAAACAGTTGTACTAAGGGTCACTACAGGCAGGGGACAAGAATGTCTCCTTGGTCAAGGTACAATAGTTACAAAAGCAAATGCATATGTTATTTTAATATTTAAAAAAAACCCACACACACACAGAGGAAAGACTGATTATGGGCTAAGCATAACTCAGGTGCTAGGAGAAAAGATTTTTCTGAGATAGTCCCAAGCATCAGAATACAAAACATGAGTAGATTTTATTGAGAAACATCTGTATAATAGAGTATTTCACGTTAAATTTACACTGTTCATCCTTTAAAGCTTTAAGTAAACTTCCGAACCCATGTGTAATTTATAATTAGAGGGTTTTTCCACAGCTTTCTTGATTACTTAAGTTTTTGCATTTCAAGTCCCTTCCCTGAGTAACAAATGGGGAGTAATAGATGCACAGTGTTCAAAGCTATCAACTCAATGTTACAAAAAAAAGAATAAAGGTTTCTTAAAAAAGAAAATCCTTTGGAAATGTCTCACTGTCAGCTTGATGCAAAGTCCATTAATTCAACCCATCAGTTAGTAATTCACTCACGTTAATGGCTATTAGGATGAAAACAGAATATGTAGCTTCCTACCTATTTCATACTTTGTGCCAGCAACATTTGCGGTGATGACTCCATTCTTCTTCTTTCTGACTTTTCTTTTAATTGTGCTTTGATAGGGTAGTTCCGAACTCAAAGTCAGAGGAGCAGTTCCATGGTTATCTTTGAAAAATAACGTTGTAACTATCAACATCTTTATATCTCAAATAACGTATAGGAATGAACTAAAAATACAAACATTTCCTTTGTTGCAACGTAGAGGTACAAGCATACTGAATAAATAATAGGCTATATTAAAAATCCAAGACTAACATACCTCCCTCATTAGGCAAGGATGGCATTATCACCTAGGATAGTGCAGAAGCAGAGCCCAAATTCCGTTCCAAGTTCTCAGAAAATGATGGAGCTGTCAAAGCCAAATTATTTAAAGCTCCAGTCATATCATTTTGGTCTCTGATTGTAGCAAATATTAATTCTAGAACGGATAGATATCTGGGGTAAAAAAAAAAGAAAAAGAAAAACACCAACCGTAAGAGAAACTCTGTTATAGAAAAATCCTGAAAAATATAAACAGCAGAAAACTAAGTATAGAAATGCTTCTAAAAACAAGTCAAAAATAACGCTTATTTTAAAAAATTGATCGAGTTATTGTAAATACAAAACTTTGTTCATAACAATTCAATTGTTTTCTTTCTGAGGAACACCATTTTGCAGTATTAATTTTCAAAATGAGATTATATTACCTCATTTTTCTTATTTTCATTTGTGCATGGGAGATTTTGGCTATGCAAGTAGGTAATCCTGCATTCAGGCAACACTGCAAACTTTTATCTCCACAAAGCTCACTGAATTTATAGCAATCTTAAACCATATTTAATTAAAAATTTAAAATCAGACACACTGTATTGGATGTTTTCAGGTACCAAATGGGAAATAACTGAAATTACCCTAATATTTTTTCCACTTTCATTTTGCAACATTTTTTAAAGAAATTGTCCAATAATCACTTGGTAACACATGGCTGCAATTTCATGACCATTTCATGCCACAATAGACATAATTTCAAAGACGCTTTAGGTTGGCAAGTATCTAAATTGTCGGTTTCTAAAATGAGTAATTATTTTTCTACACTGATTATCAGTCTACACTGATGCAAAATTCCAATTTTTTTTCCTCTGTGAATACATGACCACATGTGAACATCCCACATATTAAAAAGTTTTTCAAGCCCACCTTAAGCACATAAGAACAGTGGGCAAAAATAGTAGGAAATAAACACTCAGGAATAAAATGCTTCTAAACACAGGGCTACATGACTTCAGGCATGCAGCACTGTTATAACAAAGTCTGCAAGAAAACAAATGCTGTCTTTGGCAGGCTGCCTCAAACAAAGCTACAAGTTTTCAAAACATATACACTGTAAGTCATTGATATTTAAATGCTTTCATTTCTTTTCTGCAATTATATGTATGGCAAGTTCCTTACACGAGCTTTAGATTAGTTTACATGGCCACTAGTGCTGATTGCAAAACTTATTTTAAATAGCTTTATATAGAGCATGAGGAATTTCTTCTGCTATAAATAGCAGAAAATCACAGTAAAGTCAAATTCAGCCATGACACATGATGTGAAACATATTTGGTCATAAGACTGGACGAGATCTGCATTATGAAAATTTACTTATTTCAAAATTATCAAAACATTTACTTATAAATCCTCGGTTTTTATTTTATTTTATTTGTGTGTGTGTGCACACACGTCAGAGAGAGATACAATTATACTCTGGACAAGTCACTGTCTGGTAAGAAAATATAAAAGCAGGTAGCTCAAACTGCAAGATCTTAGTTCTTTTCAAGGTAGAAATTTACCCTTAACAGTCCATTAACACAAAAGGCTAGAAAGAACAGATTAGGATTCTTTTATGACTATCGCCAATGTACTAGAGGACAAATTCTGTTTTGTAATAAGACAACCAGATCTCCCTCACGTCCTTTTACTGGAGTGCCACAAATTAACACTAAAACATGACCCTGTGTATTTATCCAGAAAGCAGGAGATGTTTTATACATGATGTTCGATGGCATAATAGTAACACCCAGCCATACCTACTTGCAACATATTTTACTGAACCAGAACTCATGAAGAAAATCTCCCCAAGTTGAACCAAAACTGGCAGGTCATTTTGCAGTTTTAATGTTTTGGATGCCATCATCTGAGAAGGTGGCCTGGAAAGTCCTCCTGCCTGCTGCCCTACTAAAATTAGACACAGAGATGGGAAAGCGGAGCATTCATCCTCCTTAAAACCACTGTGAAGGAAAAGTAGTGCTGGGTCCAATGACTCACTGAATATTGCATGTTATCTGTTTGTCAAGCTAAGAATACTGCCAGAGTACAAGGCATGATTAGTTCCTTGGAATAATACTGAAGTACATCTGTTAGCCAATTAAGGACTTCCATGCACATACACAAATGCCTAGCAGTTGTTCCTCCGCTGTAGCAGCTAAAAACTTTTAAGAAATTTGGAAGAACATCAAGACAACTAACGTCTCCCTCTGAGAAATGCCAGCCCTTACTAATACAGCAAGATTTACAAGCTATGATATGGTAATAAAAACCACGCGGTTCACAGAGCTTTCATTCAGCTTGTAATCACAGAAGAATATCTGCCCAAAGTTACTATAACACACCGTATTCTGAAGGTGGACACCGTTCCTCTTTTTGACGTCTCTACAGCAGAAATCACCCCAGAGTTACTTCATTTTCTGACCCAAGTCCTCCCCAGGCACCTTTTTCTAGTTCACATCTCTTGATTTGTTATTATTGCCCAGCCCTACTCCCAGGCAGAGCACAGTTGTCTCGGGCACGCTGAAGGAAAAAGACTATTCCACAGGCAGCCTCTGCCTCCCCAACGGAATAGGCAGTCACAGGGCAGAGCTTATTGCAGGGCCCACCGGATCACGCAACAGTAACGGCAGCGGCATTGTTGGGTTATGAATACATCAAATTCCAAGTCAGCTTGCACAACTGTCACAAGCTTTTACTTATAAAATAGGCATAACCTATAACCTGTGTTGAGCTACAACAATGTAGAGGCATATCTCTCTAGTAACCTACCTGAAAGACCTGTTTCTAAGAGATTGCTTTTAATAACATGGAAGAAAGTATTCTATTTCCAAACTGGGACTGACGGAGCTTGCTTGACCTTGGAAAGTCATCTATCGGGAATCTCTGAATTCACACTCAGACAGAAAAGGATCACAGCAGCGGCTGTATTTCCCTCCTGAAATCATTACACACAAGTTGGTGAAGGTCTGTTGCTCACCCATGCTGATTCAAGGGTGGCTGAACAAAAATGGTTAACCTACAAACGGAGAAAGACTTGCAAAGAAGAAAGGACTGCATCTTCATTGGGTTAGCACATTCTTATACAAACAAGCACTTTGGATAAAAGTGTTCTCTGGGGGACAAAAAAGATGTGATGTTATCTTTACTGTTGCCTGGTAAAGGTGTGAGAGAGCCAGCAAGAGAAACAGACTGCACACAATCCTGTCCTAGAAAGAGAAGAAGGGGTGGGTGAGGGGAGAGGAGCTTTTTTCCTCCAGGGACAGCAGAAGTAGGATACTCTTGCAGGAGAGGGAAGTGTTGCTCAGAGCCAGGGACCAAAGCAGAGGCTTGAGTCCATCTAAAGGAACAGTCTGAGCAAGGTATGAGGGTGCCTGGGCAAACGAGCAGGAGACAGTAGGAAGAAGTGACTTCACAGTTAATGGAATGATCCATGTTTCCTTAATAACAAGTTGTAGTATCTTGTAGAAAAGAAAACATAAAGAGTATTTTTTGCTGTTACACGAATTAAGTGTATCATAAGAAGTTAGTAAATTGCCTGGAAAATATTTTTCTGGCCCAGATTATATCAAAGTATTTTCAAAAAAACCCGTCTCTTATTTCCCAAGTTATTTGCTCCATACTGCTCACAAGTGACCTCTGCATTTCATGATCCTTTACTTTGCATCCTGGTGCAGTGTAGAACTGAAAAGGTTATTTTTAATCTCTAAATAGGAGTTGCATGCCATCAGAGCCTTTTTTTCCCCCCAAAGAGTCAGCATCCGGGAAAATAGCTGAATTAATCAGATCAAAACAGTGAAGGAGGAACTAAATCAAACTTAAAGTGGTGCAACTTGAGAATCTATTCCAAAGAAAACTCAAGTCAATGAGATTCCTCAAGCTAACTTGGATCATACCAGGAACTGTGAAACTGCTACTGTGTACTCTAACAAAAAGAGACTAGATTACATATGCACACTTAAAATAGATTTAATCTAAGAGATTTAAGCATTAAAAATGGTAGAATCATCTCCTATCAAAATACTCCATGCTCCAAAGCAGAGATAACACTGTATCACTCAATGTGCTGTTTTTAATGTGAACCTCCTCCTTCCTTCTAGCTGTTGTGACACTACAGGTGACCAGTCTGAAAAGCTCCATGGGTTATGCACGTGTTTAACTTTACATATATGAACTGAAAATGAGACTTCAGATCTTAAGCCATGGCACATATGACAAGACCTTTCAAAGGCAACTGACATTTCTTAAATGTCTTGCTATTTATCAAGGTGAAATGCAACAAAAACTAGATTGTCAGGTTTACTTTAATTTCCTGCATTCTTAGTGTAGAGACAAGTAATCACTCACCAACAGTGGAATATTTTAGAATAGATTTTAAAACTAGCAGAATGCTTTCCTCTGAGCCTATTAATGCAATTTACCCAGTCCTGTCAAAATTGTCTGGGAACGCACAGAGCTGGGAAGAAATCCACACAGCTCCTGACTTAAGGAGCTTTCACTCTGAAATTGAGACATGCTGAAGATATAGCTACAGAACTTGGCAGCTGACCATAAGGATGGAAGGACAACATCACAGCGCTGCAATCCCCACTTCCCAACTAGCTAGAAAATTAAAGTAACAAAAATTTCACAGAAACATGAAAAAGAAAGAAGTGAAAATAGTCTTCAGATCATTGACCTAGCAAACATCTGAGTTTTGGGTTTTTTCAGTCTGACCTAAATAATTAAGTTTTTTGCTCCCTTAGAGTGTGAAAGTCTGGATATACCATAGTGAGGGGGTCTTTACTACAGTTATACAAAACTATAATCTACTGCTGATCTGGAATTAAGCTATAAAACGCAGATTCAGAATGAGATCAAGACATTAACAGAAATTATAATAGATAAAATGCCTTCTTCACTACCACCCTCAAATACCAAGGTAATAACAATTTGCAGTAATTAAAATGCAGAATTAAAAGCATCATACCCTTTTGTGATTTTTTTAATATGTGTCTTGACAAAAATTATGTTCAAGTGTTTCCGATACAACCAAGCAGTTTTACTGTAACATGCTAAAAAAACAATTTTATGGCAAGTTCTCACTCTTACAGAGAAATTCTAGATGCAAAAAGCAATCCCCATTTTGAGGGTCAATGTGTCAAAGCGGTAAGCTTGTTTTTAAAAGGCTATCTGTGCTGGCTTAAAAATGCATACACATTAGAACTTGGTTCAAATTCAGAAGTCAAAGGAAATCTATTAATTTCAACAGCCTTTACTCTCACCATCAAATAAGATGAGATGTTTATTCAGCAGCTCTTTCAGATAAAGTGAATGTACAGTGTTCTCAGGTGTGTGATTTGCTGAACGGACAGTTACAAGCTTCACAAGAATACAAACAGCATGATTTACACAACTTAACTTTTTTGAATCGTGCAGTTCTGTAAAACAATTCTCCGAAGTAGTTTATCCAAATGGTTTGATGAATTATTCAAATGAAATAGTTCATCCATTGCTAAAACTTCCAAAATGTCTCTGAACTACCAAAACGACCAAACCAAGCTATGGTAACAGCGCTCTACCTCTAAATCTGTAAGTTACAGTTACTTTAGTGCGAGTTTAACCTTACAACTGCCATTTCCCATTCAAGACCCCTCTCCGTAAAGGCCCTAGAATCTGTCTTAGCCTTCTGCAACACAGCTTATATAATAAATAGAATTTTAAAACACCTATTTAATAATACTGAAAGCATAAACTATTCTGACCCTTCCAAGTCTACCTTCAAAACACAATGCAAAACAGAGCCTGCGTCACAGTTATGTGTATCTTTTGCTGGAGAACATAAAAAGTGTCTTATCTTACATGGCTGGAGTCTGGGCGGAAGACAACCCTTCAATGCCAGCTCTGAGGCTCAGCCACATGCGTCGGCACAGAGCCTCTGGAACTTGCCAGTCTCAGTTCACGGGAGATTTTCTTTTGTTTTTTTCCTGCCTTTTCACTTCTTAGCTTTGGGTTGGGTTTTTTTCACTGTTTATTACAACAAAAGGTTGATGAAACGGTTAATATATATCCCTGACTCAGAAAATGGGAAATTTATTAGAAGCTATTAAGATGGTGGAATTGTCACAATATAAGTGTTTCACAGAAACTAATCACTTCATATTCACAATTTAGAGATCAGTATTGGGCACAGAAGCATTTTTTTCCTTTTCAGTGTCATCTTGAAGCAGTATCGCTTCTTTTTGCTGTCTCGTTTTCTCATTCATTTTCCAAAAGGAACCTTCACATCCTTGAACAAATTTAAATCAATTTCAAAGCTTTCAAAGCTGAAGATTGATTTTCTCTTTAAAAAATGACCTCCAAAGTGTCTTTCACAGCAGAGCACACAATGTGACTATCTGTTGGCTCATTCTCACCCTTCAAAAGCCCTTTTTAATGTGATAACATATTTCAGACTGTTAGCAAAATGAGTAGTATGGAGTTTCACGTTTATGTTCTCAATATTGAAAGAGGGACATTAAAGAAAGCAAGACAGAATTAGAAGACTACAATAAAAAGGACAATGCTTAAACCTTTTTCTTGTTTAGTAAAACATAGGAAATATATTAAATGACAAGGCAAGTGAAAAGAAGCTGTAGGACTTACAAAACAATAACATAAACAAAATGCGGGGAACTTTAATAAACATCATTTAGCATTCATAATGGCAAGGAAAAATATTGTCAAAAAAGCCCAAACAAACCAAAGCACTATCGTGTTTTTATATAGTAAAATCTTAATTTCAGAAAATATACATCTGCATCACTCACTGCTAAAAAAATATCAGCTTTAATGTTCTACTCTGTCAGCAAAAAGTACAGGCAATGCAGAGGTCTCGTACTACTGTTCACCACTTCGGTAGGTGTTGATAACTATAAATCTGTCAGCAGGACAGCATTTCACTAATTCTAGAACAGAAAGCATTCCTAGCCCCTGATCACAATAAGTTCCACTGAACACTGCTGAATGGAAACCCATCTCTATTTAGTATAACTACCTACCTCAGCAACACCAACGATCATTCCACCTTCATTTAAAACAGCATTGGAGTGATTTTCAGCCTAGAAACATACACTACATTTGAGTGCGCTTTGGCCGCACCTGCACTGCAAGTGGCAGCTGAGTGGCGTGACACCTAGCGCCCACAGGAGAGGTGGACCCCTGTCACCTCACATGAAGCATTCCCTTCAAAACAAACAGCTGAAGGACCCTCGTTTGCTTTGTCATGGGGACCATGAGCACAGGAAGCCAAGCGCACTCACAGACTGCCGCACACTAAGGGCCAACCCTCTTTGTGGTGAGACAACCATGGATGCTCATGAGAGAAGCAGAGATGATAATGTGCAATAACAATTATGTGTAATAGCAGTATCAGAGTCTTGGCATTAACAGTGTGGTTTTGGTAGGAAAAAGGGTAAACAGCAGAGAGTCAAGAGACGAATTGAGTTGTGGCACCTGTGGGAACAACCGGCTTGAGAGGTGGGCCCACGTTAACCTCATGAAGTTCAACAAGACCAAGTGCAAAGTCCTGCACGTGGGTCAGGGAAATGCCAAGCACAAATACAGGCTGGGCAAAGAAAGGATCAAGAGCAGCCATGAAGAGATGGACTTAGGGGTGTTGGTGGATGAGAAGCTCAACATGAGCCAGCAATGTGCACTCGCAACCCAGAAGGCCAACGGTATCCTGGGCTGCATCAAAAGAAGCGTGGCCAGCAGGGCGAGGGAGATGATTCTCCCCCTCTATTCCACCCTTGTGAGACCCCACCTGGAGTACTGTGTCCAGCTCTGGAGCCTCCAACATAAGAAGCACATGGATCTGTTGGAGGGAGTCCAGAGGAGGGCCACAAAGACCATCAGAGGGCTGAAGCACCTCTCCTATGAAGGCAGGCTGAGAGAGGTGGGGTTGTGCAGCCTGGAGAAGGGAAGGCTCCAGGGAGACCTTATAAAGGCCTTCCAGAATCTGAAAGGGGCCCCACATCATGTAGTGATAGGACCAGGGGTAATGGCTTCAGACTGGAAGAGGGTAGATTTAGAACAGGTATTAGAAAGAAATTTTTCACTCTGAGGGTGGTGAGGCACTGGAAGAGGTTGCCCAGGGAAAGTTGTGGAGGCCCCATCCCTGGAAGTGTTCAAGGCCAGGTTGGATGGAGCTTCAAGCAAGCTGGTCAAGTGGGAGGTGTCCTTGCCCATGGCAGGGGGTTTGAACTAGATGACCTTTAAGGTCCCTTCCAACCTAAACCATTCTACAAATTCTATGATCTCTGCTCTGCTTTTGACTCTGCAGTGCGCCATCCATGCTCTTCATTACAGCACATCAACATACACCAACATGTATCACAGGGTGTACTACATACACACACTAATCCCTGCTGGAATTACACTATTCCTTTCTTTTTCTATCATTCACTTCTCAAAAGATTTATTTCTCAAGAGCTAGAGATCCTAGGGATCTACAAGATAGGACAATTTAACATTTTACATATATCAGCATAGTTGTCAGCATAACAGAAAAAGCACTAATCCTTTAATGAAGCTGATGTATTTGGAATGATTCCTTATATCATAAATAGCCCCTGGGGGGAGATTTACTGTGGATTTCAGGGAAGGAGAAAAGGGGGAAAAAAAAAATGAAAAGGATATATTTAGAAGGTTCCCCCTCACACATCAGATTCTCCCCCCTTGCTTCAAGTTAGTGGCGTTGGCTTGGTGTGAAAACAGCTTTAAGTTCAGGGATACAAGAGCACAAATATGGTTAAAATCATTTCTACAATCTGTGTGTTGCAAGAGCCACACCTTCACCCCACATGAAGTCTGCCCCATCACATCTCCTGTTTTACAGGCCCACACTTCATGGATCTATTTCAGCATCTCTAAATGGGGACTGCAGTCATCACACGCGGCCCACGACAACTCTGATGGAGGATTACATCATCCTAATTCACATGCTGCCACATAACAATGTTTTCTGGTTTAACAACAAGGATGACACTCCCACAGCAGCCTGAAATATAAATTGGCAGACGTTAGCCTGCAGTTTCAGCACCTGATGTGAAAACATTAAACAAAAATCAGGCCCTGAATAAGCCACCAAGTGCGCTCACAAGAAACATCTATTTAAAGTCTTCTTAACCGTGAAAGCACAAGAAAGTTGCTCATACACGATCACCGAATTGCTTATCACATTATACTGACACTTCCAATCAATTTGCGCAGCTCCACCGGGAATACTTGTACGCTTGCATGAGGGTTGCTAGACCTCTAGTATTTTAATGACTGTGCTATACACCTCTACTCTGTAAAGAATAAATGACAGTCAGAAATACTCACAGTAGCCCTGCAGTATCACTAAGATGACTGCAACCAACACTCTGTGCTAGTAATATTTTACAAACAGCTGATAAAGTCAGCCAGAAACTCCACCAGCTATAAAACACTTCAGCAGAAATATGCTTTCCTCCCCACAGTTTAGTATGTGGAGCTCAATGAGGTACCACTGATGTGAAAATATTTTTGCAAATGAAAACAGGAGAAAATCAGCAGTTTCAAAAGGATGCGAGTCCTCAGAAGCTTCTCTAACTGGAAATGACCCGATTTATTAAAATTCCTTTAAAAGGCTGGATAGGCTCCAAACCCTCTGTGTCACACTATTTTTATCCATTGTAGGGGATCTAAATAGAGTCACTACCCTCATCAGTAATGAGATGAGACTCCAGTATCCTGCTATAGGAATATTTTGTGTCTATACTTCTCACCTGTAGAGAAATACAGCATGTAGTCAGAAAGCCTAGAAAAACAACATGCCTTAAATACAGACGCTGAATTGAGTACTTCAAATACACAAAACAAGAAAGAAAAACTAAGTGCATCAGACTTTATACATGCTATCTTTAACTTTTCCTTAAAAGAACAAAGCTTGAGAACAGCCTGCCAAAAAGTAATTTCCTGAGATATGCTTGAAGCCATAGAATCAGAATAATGTACCTTCTGAATGATAAGCACAGCATGACTGATGCAGCCCTTTAGTATTGAACAGTTTATTTATTGAGTAATCATTCACTGCCTCTGAGGTACAGAGACCATACTGACAATGGCATCGTAGCTTTGAATGCAGTTTAAAATAACCGCAAAATTTAAGGAGATAACTGCCCTAAGCACGCCTGTTTGCCTTCATTACTTTAATCACAGCAGCAGGACAGTTCCAAGTTTGGAACAGTATCACAGTTAGCCCTGTCCTCATCCATCTTGGTCAGCTTCCAAAAAGCAACACTTAAAAGCAACTGGCTCCAGAGTATGTGTTTGGTACTTTTTTTTTTTTTTAGGGAAAAAAAAAAGTCATTGTGTGTTGGTTAAGAGCTACACTTGAGAAGTGTACTGAAATAAAAGTCCTCAGGCAGAGGCTACAGCAGTGGGATATTCAATTCATTTAGCAAGGCTCCATTTGATCTTTCATTGCTTTAATCTTTCATCTTTTAAAGTTGTATTCTTAATGCAGCAGAAAGGCATAAACTTACACAGTCAAATACATGCTGTCTGCAAAGTTAACTGGTTTTCAAATATTGAAAAGAAACAAATACATTCATTTCTTATTGTGGTATAGCAACACACCCCACCACCATCCAAAATAAAGCACAACTGAGAACTGATCCACACACCTTTTTTCATCATCATTGTATTTATCTTAGGCTGATAATTACAATATTTATTGTTTTGTGATTCCGACTCTCTCAGACATATCACAACAATCACATTGTAGAATTTTTTTGTAGCCAGGGAGTGTTATATTTACCTGATGACCACAGATAAGGAAAAAAGAAATGCACCAAACTAAGCCAAATGCATTTATAAATACAAAGGTGTGGAAAAGTTACAACACGCCTATTAATGACAAGAATAAATCTTTCGGTAAATGTTTAATGCAAAGTGTTAACACAAATGAGAGTAAAGGAGAAGCCCATTGATAATCCAAACAGAAAGAAATGGAGAATAAACTGGGATTCATAGTTGGTTGTTGATCCAGCACTCTGATATGATTTCACAAATATGAAACTACTTCCCAATTTTTTATGCTCCTTTGATTGCTCACAGGAATAAAGAGCTTTTCTCCAGGGAATTTCCCAGTTCCATCATCTGGAAGAAATGTACACAAAGTACAAAATTTCTCTCAAGCCTACAGTGTAAATGAGATCAAGCCATACGTAACAGGATCTTCTCCACAGCCCAATGAAGTAAATATAGACATTGCTCTTAACTGTTGTGGACCTGATATCATAGTGTTTCAATTCCAGAACAGCCCTACTGGTGGCACAGTTCAGGAATAAAATGAGGATGCAGATGCATCAGGTAACAAGACCAACCCATGTCTCATCCATATCAAAACTACAATCCATTTAAATCAAATCTTCAACACAGTAGAGATTACAGCTAAAAGTAAGTGTGTTGCCTCTGAATTTCTCTCTTTTTTCCCCACGATTTTAGGCTTCAAGTCCCACTTTCAGAACTGCTTGGCTGTCTAGCGGCAGCGCTTCACATTTCATAGCTCATGTAGGATGCACAGGGTCAGAAACAGGCATTACTACGCAGGTGATATATAGATATATCACCACAAGAAAAAGCTTTATGCTGTTCTCCAGAAGCATATTTTGTCTAGCTAATGGATCAAGATTTACTGTATTCAGAAGATGCTCCTGATTCCAGTTCTCTATTATAAGGAAAGATAAACTGCAAGCTCAAGGATGGATGAGAAAGAGCATAAAAACAGAAAAAAGGAGGCAGGATTCTGTAAAAAGAAATCATTCCACAATATATGTGGTGGACAGAATGCATAAGCATTCAAACTGAAGGTAATGCATTTCAATTAACATAGTCTGCAATAGAGAGCAATAGTAAAAAAAAAAAACAACTTAGCAGCAGTATGTGGCAGGATGATATACCAAATTCTTCTGCATACTAATTACTGATAGGAGTGCAAAATGTTTATTTACCACGGATTTAACTGACAAGATTACATACTGCAGAATAAACAGTCATACCGGGACCTCCCACTGATATGGAAACAGATTTAAAATAATTCTGCAGTAGAAGTAGCAAAATGAAATCACTTACCATTAGTGTTGCATTGCTGAAACTATCTGAAGAGTCAGCCCTCTGGAAACAAATTTTTCTATCAATAATTGACAGCCAATACAGTTTCAGGCAGCACTGGTACACCAGGGAAGGACGCTGCAGCACTAGCTCCTTCCCATTTAGCCTATCCCTAGCACTTTTTAGATCTCTCTTAACCCTTTCTAGGTATCTTCTCCCTGTGTTTGGGGTGAAAAGAGGAAGGCCTGATACATGTAAGAAAAGAATGCATTCTTTCCCACTTTACTTAGAGCGTGACAAGAGCCATGGGAAGAAGGTCAGTAGGATTTAGTCATAACAATAAGCTAAAGAGAAGTAAAATCTAAAACCAGAAGATGACTCAGTGGCCGGGAGGGAGTTATACCAGAGACATGAGGTACTATAACCAGAACAACAGTTTCTCCAAATGTAGAATTAAGAGGTCAAGACCACAATAACATAAAATAGTAGCAGAGAAGTAAGCTAAGGAAGATTAAAAGTTCATAAATTGCTTTAAGATAAATGGTTATGATTCTCTTCCAGCCTTGGACCAATGAGATTCAGGTTTTGAAATCAAACCTCTTTGGCTTCATTGAGGCTGAAGCCTTAGAAGTTTTTAAACAACATGAAATCTTAAGTGAAGTGATGGAAAGAGAAATGTTACTTCCTCTCCTGCGGTAACTCCTTCTGAAGTATTCTGAAACCATTCACATTTCTTAAATTTGGTTGTTTTCTTTTACAGTGTCAATTTATATCAATGAGAAATTGTTTCCTGGCATCATTTCACAAGATGACTTTTCTTTGTCATATTATTTTTCTTTTTCATTAAAAGATCGGTCTGATCTGACAGCTCAGTACATTATAATAAGGGTGGACCGTGGACCACAGAAGCCATCTGACAATAAAAGGTTTGGAAAATCCTTTTGTTCAAATGGGTTATTACTCCTCACGGNAACACACAAAAACCACCACCACCACACAAACACTGGAGAAAACTCTGGAAAAATCAGCTGCACTCAATTCCCGTGTGTGTTTTATAGCAGTCAGGCCCATTGCATGTGCCAGACTACACTGCCACTATCAAACCTTTACTACAAAATACAAAGTATTGTGGAGAGACAGATTCTAGCAAGATGAAGGATATATTTACATAGAGTGGCTGTAGTCCTACCAGCTGTATTGCCATCCTTCAGAAATCGTACGCAGGTAGAATGAAGCTGGGAGCTGAACAAAGGCTACAATATACATAAACCATTTCCTCTTACTTCCTCCCTCTCTCCTCAACTTACAAATTGTAAGAGTAGGTGGTCTCTCTGAACCACAGAGAATGTCTCTTGCTTGTCCATTCAAGTGAAATAGAAAATCAACCAAATGTGCACATTTGCACCAAAAGTGCAAGGAAATAAGGCTCTGAAAAATTAATGGCTCTACCAGAGTTTGTTGCCATTTTCCCCAGTTTAAAAGAAGTATGGTTCTCCCTTTCATGCAAATCGGTAGAGAAAAACACTAAAATGAAATTCCACAGATGACACTGCAATCACGTTTATTCCTCAAATATAAAGACACAACAGTGGCTTCATCTGTAGACCCCCACAATGAAGATTTTGAGCTGGTTTCTCTGGGTTGCCTTCACAAGCAGCCTACGTATAGTCAGTGTAGGCAGCTGCGGATATCTGGATTGAAGATTAAACATTGGCGAGATGATTCCTATCCAAGTTACTCAGCACGAAAATCTCATTCTACTTAAACAAAAAATGGCTAAAAAAAAAAAAAGCCAACCCACCAAGGACTAAGGCCTCTACCCTGACTATGTTTGGACACGTACATCTTCCAAAACTGAAGAATAGATGAATTCAAGGACTTTGAAACAGTGGGAAACGATGGGAGGAAACTCACTGCAACCAAGACACAATTTTCTGTGGAAGCACAGAATTGGTAATGAAATCTGGATCTCTCTCCTGAAGTCTCTTCCCACAGGTGACTTTTCCCCATGGCTCTTCATACTGTTTCGGTTCCAATTTCTTACATCCAGCTGTTGCAAAGAGTCCGTCTCAACTGGACCATTAATCTGTTATCTTCAAACTGCTGAAACCACATTACGCATGCATGTCCCACCACTGACTGAGGTATTTCTTCTTTATCAGTGAAACTAAATGCTGTGCTGACTTTCGGCATCAGACATGCCCAAACATCTACTCACAAGAACACAACTTTTTTTTTATTTATTTTCATTTCTCATAAATTCTATTTCATTCTCTCAGAAAATATCAAAGACTTGCTTCCTATATGTGTTTGTATTCCTCACTGTTGTTTTTGGCAGAAAGGCCATAATGTCCTTTCATTTTCTCTTCATAACGAGAGGCAACAGAGGAAAGTAATATGTAGACTTTTTTAAGCAGCTGCTTGGGGTCGTTAACTGTATCATTTCTCAACTGGTGTCCAGAATTTCAAATCTAACAATCCCTCTATTGTTCCCTTACTTTTCTTCTATTTCTTCATTTGTGGATGCTGCTCTGGGTCAATAGCCTACAAGATTCCCAACTCTACTGAAGACCTTGTAGCAGTCCAAAACAGCACTGATCCCGTCTCATCATGCAGTAACGCTTTTTTTTACTTACTGAATACATCCTCTCCATCCTTGGAAACACTCTTTTCAGAAAAATGCTTCCATTTTTAAAATGGTACAAAATGTACCAAAATCATGTTCTCACATCACTCTTGTTCATTTTTAAGCATAAAATCTTTTATTCAAATTAATGCCTAATTGTTAACGCTCACTAGTAATTTGTAGTCTTTCAAAGACTTCAGGTTGACATAAAAAGTTAGGATAATATTACATCACTCTAAAAAGCCACATGAAATAAAATAAGGTATTTTTTCCTGGGTGAATAAATTGCACATCTTTCAGATCTCTTCCATCAATAATTCATATAAAGTGGTTTAGCACATTTTTTCCACCCCCCACCCCATCAAGATAAGCTTGGAAGAATAAAACAATGTAACAAATTCACAGAAATTTCACGTTCAACGAACACTAAACACATGACAACTACCCACAAAAGCAAAGAAAATGCAGACTTCCATCACACAGCTCTATTCTATATTTTTCAAGAGAAGTCCATTCTAAGCAAGCAAATAAGAGCAATTTCCCCATCAAATCTCACAATTTTCTGCCCTGTCAGTCCACTCTTTTTTTGTGTTCATAAACGGCATCTAGATCTTTGCCTCTTCACCTGCATGAATTCAGTATTAAGCATCTGATTTCATTTTCTCATGCTATACTCCAACGCTTCCACTGCACCCTATAGGGTGTGCTGGTTTTCAAGCACTAAAAATAAAACAAACACATGTCAACCCAAGGACAAAGTTGGAAGGAAGCATACTTTAATGTAACCAAAGAAGAATATATTTAGCATTTTGCTACTAAGCAAGGATGAAAATAAACTTGTCAACACATTGCTGTGTCTAACTGTGAAGCCCACGCCCCACACAATTCTTTCTGTAGCATTTGTTCTGTATGAAAAGTGGATCTAGTCTCTCTTTCTTAAGAGTGACTTAATACTCTATTGCTACTGCTGGACAGAGGGGGCTTCTGAACTGCAGCGTTAAAGCACTTTCATCCTTCTGGACAGTCAGTTTTTCTATCAATTAACAGTAATGTGGCCATCTAAGGTGCATTTGAGCAGTGGTACCTATCAGACTTCAATCTGGAATCCTTCCAAAACCAAACACAAGTCTAAGTGGGAACTGGCATGCCACTTACTCTACCGAAAGGGAAGTGAAAAGTGAGTCCTGGATTAGAATGTTGTTTTCTTCTGTACTTCTTTCATTATTATTGTTGTTAATTCAGGCTCTCCATAATGCAGCACTGTTTCTGTATCCCCAGAGATGAATGCTCATCAAAAAAAAAAAAAAAGTGATTATATTCTTAAATGTTGCCTTTGAAGCAAAGATTTTTTTTTCATGAACACCTATATTTTTAAAATTTTAAACCATTTGCACTTACATTTTTAACATCAGGAAAAGAAATATTACAACTACATATACTGGTCTTTATTCTGGAGAGCCTGTATTCAGATTAAAACTGATACTGAAGGCAAGAACCATTATGCCTGCTAAAGCAGTCCTTTAAAACAGAAAATCAAAAATTTATCCTGTTATGTTAGAGCTTGTTTCCCGGTGTATGGAATTCAAGGCGAGAGCAAAACTGTTGATAAATAAAGATAAATTAATGTGGTAGTATTTTAAAACTATTTTGTACAGCTTTATGAATATTTAAGAGAGAAGACAAGGAAGAACATTGGGAACAAGCAAAAAGCTACAACATTAACCCCTACAGAACCTGTAGGGTTCCTGCATCCACCACCATGAAAAGTATCCAGCAGACCAATACACTGTGGAACCTCCTGGTCTGAAAAAGCTTCTGGCTCCAAGAGGGGTGCTACTGTGGAACAGGAAGATTTGCTCTAATACCCAACAGATTCAAAGGCTGACTGCTGCAGTATGTCACAACATTTTTTCCTCCCGTATCCATTCTCAATTACAGATGATTCTGTTACCCATCAGCATAGTGGACATCAACGAATTCCATTCTAAGTTTAAAATACATTAGTATTTTAAATATTAATGTTAAAAAGGGTGATTGGTTCTGGTAAACTTTAAAGGAAGCTCATAATGTCTGCAAAAGGAGTAGCTGCAAAGTACTGTTCTGGCAGGGGTTTAGGTAAGCATTAATGGGAGCTTTCAAGAGCTTCCTCATGCTTAATAAGGGCCATTTGAAGCCTACTGCCGGAAGGCAAATGGCCCCAATTAATTTCCTTGGTGCGTAGAAAATAAAAGTGAATCTGAGGAGAAATATCCTAAAGTTCACAAGGGAAAACCAAAATCCACGTAATATCCCCCAGTGCGTATGCTGTGGCACTTGCAGTGAATTTTCTTATCTTTGACGGTTTGTACACACCTTTCCAAATAAAATTATCTCCCACTACCTTCATACAGACTCTAGCCTTCTTTTAGCAAAATATGACTATTCCCTTCCCCCTCAGATCATTATAGAGTCACTTTGTCAACTCTGGATGATGGAAATACCTCATCAAAAATGTAGATGACTGAGAAGCATTTGTCTTTTTCTTCAGGGACTGATAGAAAGCCTATCGATGCAATTTGGAGTCTTTGTGATTTAGGATTGGCCCTGAAGTCCCCACACTTCAAGGCAGCAATAACACTCAAAATTTCTGAAGGTTTGCAGAAACTTACAGGTATGAGAAAGAAGCATTGTTGATTTCAATAAGCTGTCTTTACACTCATAAAATTATAGCACAAAACCAAAAAACATTAGTGACATATCAAAAAATTACCTTGCAACATGTTGTTATGCTCATTTTTTAAGACAAGACAGAAGCTTTATAACAGCAGAAGCAAGGTAGCTTGGGAAATGTTACCAATTTCTCTATTTCAGACCTTGAGATTTCATTTCAATTTTCTTGGTTTCCTAAGGATTTCCATCGTTAAATTAATAATGCCTTCTCAATTTGTATGAGACATCTGCAAGTGTCTATTAAATGCAAAAATACTCCTTAAGACAACATTAAAACACAGGGAAGAAAAGAAGAAAAAAAACCCGCAGAACATTAGAAAATGCGGAAGTTCAAGGAATGACTCATTGGCCATATGTATCCTACAGAGATTTTTTTAAATTTATCATAAATATCCACAGATGGAGATTCAAACCAAGAAGTCAGTATCAAGACTGAAATAGGATAATTCAGAGCAAGCACATTTGGCAGTCAGCATTAGTCTGCCACATTTCACCTTCAAAAATATATTATGGCTTTCACTACCATATTATAAAGACCTCAGAAAAAATTCTAACTATACAAAAGATTGCAAGACGGTTAAGATTGTTTAGTGTCTTACTGCTTGTTGACCAGTTCATCTCTTAGTACTTCAGACTTGTCCACAACTTAATCTACACTGCCAATTTAAGACTGCCAGCTTTGGAAGAGCATGGGAACAAACCCTTCTTTGTTTGCAAACCTGAGCCTCAGATTGCTAAAATGATTGCTAGATTACTGGAATAATTACCTAATAACTGCTGACAGGCTTGATCTCTTGGCCTCTTCTAACACTCCCAAACTGGTGGGCAGATCCCTTCAGAAATATGTGGAATGAATCTAAACCACTACAAATAAAGGGGCATTTTTCTAAAAACATTAAAAAATTTAAAAAATTAAAATTAAAAAATTATACATTATATATATAGTTTTATATATATAATAATATATAATATAAAAAATAGTGACAACCATTGTTCCTGATGTTCTTGCATAATACTGCCAAGACCTACAGGTAAAAACACATTCTTTCCTTATGAAAGAAATTCCATATTCTGTATGAAATAGCTCAGGTAATTTTCTGAAACTTTGTAACATTTGTCTTCAGAGAACCTGGCCT